>CM038676.1:403159310-403474310 GCA_021605205.1 Aegilops longissima | reverse complement strand
CGAAAACCAGTAAGGTTGGATGTTGAAGAATGGCAGACCATTTCGCTGTATCTCTTCAACAACCTAACAGAAGTGCGGCCGTACATTGAGTAAGATCTCGGTACATTGTTTCACAACTTCTAATTCCTTTGAACTTCTCTTATTCCTGGATTTTTGATGCAGTCAATATGTCGCCATATTCTCGTATGGAGCGGTGATCCAAAAGGATTCCGTCAAAGAGTATGAGCTTCTGGCAAAACAAGGTGCCGAATTTCCCGATTTCATCTCTTGGTTCAAAGAAACGGTAATTTCCATCAGACCCTTTTTTTCTTTGGCTAATTTGCGACTAATGCAACAATCCTTTCGTATTAAACTTGTAGGCTAATTCAGAGATTATGGATGCCGAATTGAGACAAGTAGCTAATGGTTTTGACTATAAGGTCCGTTCATTTGACAAATACGACATCACCGGGTATCGCTTTTGTACCTATGGCGAAGAGCTATCTATGGCCGACCGAAAGTCTACAAATTGTTGTGTCTGTGCTATCGGCGAAGGAGGTATCGAGTATTATGGAAGAGTTGAAGCAATTTATGAACTTGAATTCTATGGTGAAAACCCACCAAACATCGTAGTCTTAAGATGTTATTGGTTCCAGCCGAGGGAGACTAGAAGGACTCATGAACATATAGGGCTAGTCGAAATCAAACAAAGCACCCATTTGGATGTTCCCGATGTCTATATTACGGCTCAACAGGCAACCCAAGTTTTCTATCTACCGTGGGCCTGTCAAAGTGATCCAAATCTTAGTGGTTGGGACGTCGTTTATGATGTGTCGCCACGTGTTAGACCACGTCCCCCCAATGAAAAGGATTATGAACCTCACATTAACCTAGACACATATGACAAAGGAGAATTCTTCCAAGAAACACGTCTTTCCAAAAAAATGTTTCAAGAACCGCTCTACTCCACCCTAGAACATTGAAGTAGACAACGATAGTGAATCCGACTTCACCCCTGAGCTGGAACAAGAAGAGACGGAAGAAGAAGAAGTTACTGCTGCAGATGACCTGTCAATGCTTGAACGATTACAAAAAGGTTGCCTTCCACATGATGATGCATTTATTAATGATGATGATGGGCACGTCATTACCGATAGTGATGATGATGATGCTTTTATTAATGATGATGACGAGCACGTCATTACCGATAATGATTATTAGGTATTCAAAATTTTATGATGTACTTGATTTATATAGTTACTGTATGATTGTATGATTTATGTAGTTGGTATTTATAATTTTCTTACTTTGTATGATTGTTTCTTATACATAGTGCCATGGTCTTGATTTCCGTCCCGGTTGGCCCTCGCCCGCTTTATGATTCGGATGTGGTAAATTCTCTTTCATAACTAGTTGTTGCATTTCGCATTTATGCAAATTATGGCCATCAAGTTGACATAGAGATATTTTAGTCTAGGAGGTATGTGAACCAGAATTTGAAACGGAACCTCTTGTCGAGAAGTTAAATTTAGTTGAAAAATAAAATGATTATTTGAAAGAAAAAATTAAAATAATTGAATAAGAGAAGATGACATTGGCGTTGTATGTTGTCGATGCCATCGATGATCACAAGACGAAGATGAATGCAATGCGCTTGAAGATGGATGCAATGCGCGTGAAGCTTAAGAAGATTAGAAAATATGCCATTGATAATGAGGCTTGGTATCATTATGCCGTTGGATCAATTGTTACCTTATTTGCGATCTTCATCACATTTGTTGTGATGAGGGTAAGTTTTCTCTAGTGCTTTGCTTTACAAATGGATACTTAACTTATTTTCCTCCTAAATGGCATAATTACCTAAGTTAGATAAAAAAATAAGCTATACTTAGCTTATTCAGTTCATTAATGACATACTTAGCATACTTAGGTAAAAAATGGCATGATAATCTTTGTTAGCTCCAAAATGATATAGACTTAGCTTATTTTCCTCGAAAATGACATAATAACCTTACTAAGCTCCAAAATGACCTACACTTAGCATTTTTACCTAGCTTAGCAATAAAATGACATTTTTACCTACCTTAGTTAGAAGAAGAAGAAGATAAAGAAGAGGAGAGGAGAAAAAGAAAGAGAAGAAAAAAAAATCTTCTTCTTCTTCTTCTAACTAGTCTTCTTCTTCTTCTTCTTCTTCTAATTTTCATCTTTCCCAATTTCCAGATTTGCTTTACATGAGGAAGCTTGGATTCATGGAGTGTACTATTCTTGTGGTGCTTCCTTGTTGTTTATGAAAACTTGTTTGGATATGTATGTCTATATGCATATGTTGTTGGAAACTTGTTTCTGGTTATGTATATATGGATATGTTGGACTTTGTTGAACTATGTTGTTGGATTGGATGAAATATGTTGTTGCACATGCTGTTGGATATGTTGGATATGTATGCATGTATATGTGTGTTTAAAACCATGTCTAATTAATGGAATTCAAATAAAAACAGGGGATATATAGCCTCTTTGCCGTCCACTAGCAGACGGCAAAGAGCTTTGCCGTCCGCTAGCAGAAGGCAAAGAGCTTTGTCGTCTGCTAGCACAGAAGGCAAAGAGGACACGTGGCAGTCACCTGTGCAAACTGGGAACACAGGTTGCCTATTTTGTTATTTTGTCGTCTGCTGGCGGACGACAAAGTGACCAGCTATGCCACCTGCCAGCAGACGGCAATGATTCAAACCTCTTTCCCATCTGCTGACGGATGGCATATCTGGACACGTGGCAGCTTCCTAGTGCTGCCTAGCTGGGCTCTTTGCCGTCCGCCAGCAGACGGCAAAGATCTTTAACTCTTTGTCGTCCGCTGGCAGACGGCAAAGAGCGATGTTAACCCCCTAACGGCTCTCACGCCACCGTACTGCCATCAGCTGTCTTTGCCGTCTGCTGGCCTCAGATGGAGGACGGCGTAATCCTTTGTCGTCCGTTTCTAAGAAGCGGATGGCAAAGAAGGCCTTTGCTGGCAGGCGTTCATCCGGAGAGTTTGCCGTCCGCCATGGCGGACGACAAAGAAGCTGATTCCAGTAGTGTCCGTATCATGGAGAAATCTCCTGTTTTCTTTTCCTTGCTATTTTTTGAAAGATCTAATCCACATGGCCGCTTCAAGCTCCTCTAAGGACAAGTTCTTCGAGAACGTCATCAACCCATACTTGCGGTAGCTGATACAGCACCCTCAAGTTATCCAGATGCGTGAGGGGGTGCTTCACATCCGCGATGTGCAAGGCCCCAAGGGGACTGGATCCGTGGAGGCCAAGCTCGGAGCTATGGAGCAGGAATTCTTCCGGTGCAAGGGGATGGTGGAACGTGGCCTCAATGCCAATCACCTCATGATCACGGAATACACCCGTGATCTCAAGGTGGATGGCAAGTCCATGAAGTACATCGTATTCTTCTTCAATGAGCAAATCAACTTCTTCCAGAGCCAGATCTACGACCTCCAAAACCAAGTCTTTGAATATGAGGCAAGGTTCAAAGGTATGAGTTTGGCTGCCAGTTGCAGGATCCGTGAGACTCGTTCCTCCTCTTATAATGGTGAGCCTCTGCCATGGAAACCCGGACAAGATCACTACTTCACCACCACCTCCTTCTTCATCACCAAAAGAAAATTGAGTATCGGGTATGGGCACCCCCTTGGCTTTCGCCAAGCTTGGGGGAGGTGCCTCGGTATCGTATCACCTCCACTATCTTTTGCCTTTACTTATCTTAGTTTGATCCATAGTTATCTTTTTCTTTAGATGAATAAAAGTTTAGTTCGATCCTTTCTTTTCGAGAGTTTGCTTAGTGATCTATCCTTGTAATCGTGTGCGAGATATATAATCAAGTTTAGTTTGAGTTTTGCTTTCTTTACTTTCATGTTGCAATGAAAAGAAAGGAAACAAACGAAAAAGATCATATGCTAATCTTATGGTAAGTAATGACATCACATAAGGAAAAGTATAAGTAGAAAATTTTATTGTAGATTGACAAACATAGCATTAGTCAATGATGCAATTCATGAAAGAATTAATAAGAGAAGAGAAGATTCACATGCAAATACACTATTGTGATCCCCCATCAAAATATTATATGCCAAAATTGTTAACGTTGGACAAGGAAGACAACGTAATGATTTATGTTTGTTCATATTCACATAGAAGTTATATTGTCATAGATCCTTCAACATGTGGTGTTTTCCCCCCATCTTTGCTAGCCAAAAATTCTGCACCAAGTAGAGATACTACTTGTACATCCAAAAACGCTTAAGCCCAAATCTTATTTTAAGAGTCCAGCATACCTACCTAAGGATTGAGTAAGATCTTTCAAGTAAGTTTTCATCAGTGCAATAAGGCAATAAAATTGCTTCTAAAAGTGTGAGATCATTTAGTGTAAGAGAGAATTAAGTGTTGTACGGACTTGTGATGGTAAAGAATAAAAGCGACAAACTGCATAATAAAGGTTGCTATCACAAGGGGCAATATAACGTGACGTTCTCTTGCACTAAGGGATTGAGCATACAAACAAAAGGCGCATGGCAATCTCTGCTTCCCTCCGCGAAGGGCCTATCTTTTACTTTTATGTATTTACTTTTATGCAAGAGTCAAAGTTTTCCTCTCTATTCCTTTTTATTTTTCTCTTTTGGCAAGCATCATGTGGTGAGGAAATATCTACACACATATATCTAGTTGGATATGGATAGCATGAGTTATTATTGTTGACATCACCCTTGAGGTGAATAGGTTGGGAGGCGAAATTATAAGCCCCTATATATCTATGTGTCCGGTTGAAACGTTTTGCTCATGTGTATGCGGTGAGTGTTAGCAATCATAGAAGACTATATGATGGTTGAGTATGTGGACTTGCCTAAAGGCTCCGACACGTGACCCTTCCTGAAAATATGATGAATTGTAGTTGCAAAGTTGACTGAGAACATAGTTTGTTTGTTTCCAATAGGGTTTATGCTTTATACTTTGATGGTGTGATGAATTGTTACTTATTCATGAGAAGTCTATGATAAAAATTGTATGATAAAAGTTTTATGTTTAAGTTTGTGGCTGTTATAATAATTCACATGATGCTTCTATGTCCGTATTTTGTTTTTATCGACACCTCTCTCTGTCTAAGCATGTGGGCATGTTTTTTGATTTTGGTTTTCGCTTGAGGACATGCGAGGTCTAAGCTTGGGGGAGTTGATACGCCCATTTTGCATCATGTTTACCTAATGTTATTTCTAATGTTTTTATGCATAATAATGCTTTTTGGAGTGATTCTAATGCCTTTCCTCTCATAATATGCAAGGTTCACGCAAAGAGGGAGAATTCCGGCAGCTGGAAATCTGGACCTGGAAATGCTACGTCAGGCCACCTATTCTGCACAATTCCAAATAATCTGAAACTTCAGGAGGAATTTTTATGGAATAAATAAGAAATACTGGAGCAAATAACTACCGGAGGGGGTTCACCTGGTGGGTTGTGCTTAGCCCAGCCCACTCCGGTGCCCATCTTCTAGTATATAAGTCATTTTGACCTAGAAAAATAAGGAGAGGACTTTCTTGACAGATCGCCACCATCTTGAGGCGGAACTTGGGCAGGAGCACTTTTGCCCTCCGGTGGAACGATTCCGCCCGTGGAACTTCCCTCCTGGAGGGGGAAATCATCATCATCATCGTCACCAACAACTCTGCCATCTTGGGGAGGGTAATCTCCATCAACATCTTCAACACTACCATCTCCTCTTAAACCCTAGTTCATCTCTTGTGTTCAATCTTTGTACTGGAACTATAGATTGGTGCTTGTGGGTGACTAGTAGTGTTGATTGCATCTTGTAGTTGATTACTATATGGTTTATTTGGTGGAAGTTTATATGTTCAGATCCATTATGCTATTTAATACCCCTCTGATATTGAGCATGTTTATCACTTGTGAGTAGTTACTTTTGTTCTTGAGGTCACGGGAGAAATCATGTTGCAAGTAATCATGTGAACTTGATATGTGTTCGATATTTTGATAGTATGTATGTTGTGATTCCCTTAGTGGTGTCATGTGAACGTCGACTACATGACACTTCACCATATTTGGGCCTAAGGGAATGCATTGTGGATTAGTTATTAGATGATGGGTTGCGAGAGTGACATAATCTTAAACCCTAGTTTATGCGCTATTTCGTAAGGGACCGATTGGATCCAAAAGTTTAATGCTATGGTTAGAATTTATTCTTAATACTTTTCTCGTAGTTGCGTATTCTTGCGAGGGGGTTAATCATAAGTAGGAGGTTTGTTCAAGTAAGAACAACACCTAAGCACCGGTCCACCCACATATCAAATTATCAAAGTAGCGAACACAAATCGAACCAACATGATGAAAGTGACTAGATGAAATTCTCGTGTACCCTCAAGAACACTTTGCTTATTATAAGAGACCATTTTGGCCGGTCCTTTGCCTCAAAAGGATTGGGCTACCTTTTTGCACTTTTGTTACTATTATCGTTACTTGCTCGTTACAAATTATCTTGCTATCAAACTACTCTGTTACTTACAATTTCAGCACTTGCAGACATTACCTTGCTAAAAAGCACTTGTCATTTCCTTCTGCTCCTCGTTGGGTTCAACACTCTTACTTATCGAAAAGGCTACAATTGATCCCATATACTTGTGGGTCATCAAGATTGCTATTATTTATTTCTTCTTCTTTGCATATGCTAGTTTTTGCTTGCTGTCGGTGTCAAAACCGACAGACCTCGGGGTAGGGGGTCCCGAGCTGATCTATTTATGGCTTAATGTAGGCATCTTCCGTGGCCGCGGCTGCTAATGCCGTGGCGCTTGAGGAGATGGATCCGAAGCTCAAGCTTTTCGATAAACAGCTCGACCTTGTCAATAAGTGGCTTGACGAGGCGCAAGGTAGTTCCATTGATAGGATATGTGATTTACTTAGTGCCGGATATTGACGATCCGGATTTTGAGGTGATCCTTTATTATGTTGATCTTGCAGTGCCGTCGCCGAATTTGAAGGCTTCAAGGAGGCCTTGAAGAAGGCTGAGGCCAAGGTGGCCCTAGAGAAGGCGGCCGCTGAGAAGGTGGTGGCCGAGCTCGAAAAGGCCAAGCTTGTTGCGGGTCAGCACGAGGCTCGGGTGACCGAAGTCCAAGTGGAGCTCCAAGATGCTGCCAAGAAGTTGGAGGCCTTGAGAAGGGGCGGGAAGAGCAATCCTTCAAGCTATCCAAGGCGGAGAAGGAGTTCCAAGAGGTGAGGAGTGACACTCGAGGTGTCCGGGAGGAGCTCCGGCAAGCCGTGCAAATTTCCAATGGTAAGAAATATTTACTACAAAGTGTGTTCGGAGGCAATAGATTCGCCCTGATAACGAAGGTCTGGCGCTCCGCAGGCACCTTCACCGAACTCCCGAAGATTGCGGTGGACGCGGTGAGGCACTCTGCCACCCGCGAGGAGGACTCCACGCAGCGGCTCTTTTGGTCACAGTTTTCAGACTTCGAGCGTCCTCCCCTCCTCAGCGATCAAATGAAGCGGCTGATGGAGATGCATCAGATGTCCGAGCTGGCCTTGAAGGACCTCTGTGTCAGCCTGTGGCTGGTTGAGCCCCTTCCAGACACCTACTTCGGCCTTGTGTAGAGGCTGAGGGAGGCGCCGCTCCAGATTGATGCCATGAAGAGGTCGGCATGCCTTGAGGGGGCTCGGCTCGCGTTTGCGAACACCATGGTTCATTGGCCAAGGATTAATCCAATGGAGATGGCCAATGGTCCTCCGCCCCAGGAGAAGGAGCATCGCCTCCCCGAGCAGTACTTCATGTAGGTGATGACCGGAGCGCGGGCGATAGAGGGCCAGTGTTCGAAAAATGTAATGCTTGAGTAGTTGTAGCAAGTTTGTACCAAGTGGAACCTATGCTTTATTATGCATCTGCATGACTTGTGTCATAATTTAATTTTGACTCCCGTGTGGACGTATGTTCATTCTGAACGCTACCAGTCGTTGGCTTCAGCCCCCAAGTGAATATCATGAGGGGTGTTTTGTCTCCGCACTGTTACCCTTAGCCAACGTCTATGTGCCCGGAGGCGGTAGTGCGGGAACAAAACCAGACAATCAGACTATTCGATTTTACCGCTTTCACTTAGCCATTCGAGCTTGATGGCGGGGACTAGGGACTAACCCCTGGTGTATTTGCGATGTACTTGGGGGTCGAAGCCTACCCTTTCCAATCACACGGTTTGTGTTAAGACGAACCCTTCGTGTGACACGGCAAAATCGCCAGCGATTTTTAGAGTCCAACCTCGTCATCGGATCCCAGACCCGTTCACGCTTACTATGACGATCTGTTTTTGGCTTTTTCCTCGTGAGGTACTTGACCGGGCAAGCCAGTAGTACAGTCGCAAGGTCTTCTCACTTTGCCCTCTTAGCCGAACTAGCGGAACATAAGGGGCAAACACAAGAGTTGGGCAACCCAACTATTGACACAAGACATAGTTCGGAACAGATGCATATAGTGCAATATCCGAGACGCCGGCCGGACACCTAGCGGGAAGTGGTGTCGGACTTAAGGATATTGAGTTGTTATATAAATCGAACTCGTGACTTATTAATATATTTTCATGTCGGACTGTTCGAAGAGCGATGAGATAATCGGAAAGGGACTGAAAATTTGCAAGAATGCAGATATCCGAACACCATAAAGGGTATTTTTACTATTTATCGTAAGCTCATGACGTCTAATCATACAATTCGAACTGCAAAGGCAGCACTTGCAAGAGAGAAAGAAAAAAGAAAATTTACAGAGGAAAGGTTGACGCAGGGCCTTGATGCGTGAGTTGAAGCCTTCACTATGCCCTGCTGCACGTCTGCGCCTTTGCTTCTAATAGGTGGGGGATGAGACTTTCAATGAGACCTTTATGGGCGAGTGATACGTCTCGAACGTATCTATAATTTTTGATTGCTCCATGCTATATTATCTACTATTTCCGAAATTATTGGGCTTTATTATTCACTTTTATATTATTTTTTGGACTAACCTATTAACCGGAGGCCCAGCCCAGAATTGTTGTTTTGTGACTATTTTAGAGTTTCGCAGAAAAGGAATATCAAACGGAGTCCAAACGGAATGAAACCTTCGGGAACGTGATTTTTAGGAAGATTATGATCCAGGAGACTTGGACCCGACATCAAGAAACAAAAGAGGAAGGCGCGAGGTAGGGGGCGCGCCTTCCCCCCTCGTGGGCCCCCTGTTGCTCCACCGACGTACTCCTTCCTCCTATATATACCTACATACCCCCAAACGATCAGATACGGAGCCAAAAACCAAATTCCACCGCCGCAACCTTCTGTACCCACGAGATCCCATCTTGGGGCCTGTTCCGGAGCTCCGCCGGAGGGGGCATCCATCACGGAGGGCTTCTACATCAACACCATAGCCTCTCCGATGAAGTGTGAGTAGTTTACTTCAGACCTTCGGGTCCATAGTTAGTAGCTAGATGGCTTCTTCTCTCTTTTTGGATCTCAATACAATGTTCTCCCCCTCTCTCATGGAGATCTATTCGATGTAATCTTCTTTTTGCGGTGTGTTTGTTGAGATCGATGAATTGTGGGTTTATGATCAAGATTATCTATGAACAATATTTGAATCTTCTCTGAATTCCTTTATGTATGATTGGTTATCTTTGCAAGTCTCTTAGAATTATCAGTTTGGTTTGGCCTACTAGATTTATCTTTCTTGCAATGGGAGAAGTGCTTAGCTTTGGGTTCAATCTTGCGTGTCCTTTCCCAAAGGATGAGGGGCAGCAAGGCATGTATTGTATTGTTGCCATCGAGGATAACAAGATGGGGTTTTATCATATTGCATGAATTTATCCTCTACATCATGTCATCTTGCTTAAGGTGTTACTCTATTTTTATGAACTTAATACTCTAGATGCATGCTGGATAGCGGTCGATGAGTGGAGTAATAGTAGTAGATGCAGGCAGGAGTCGGTCTACTTGTCTCGGACGTGATGCCTATATACATGATCATACCTAGATATTCTCATAACTATGCTCAAATCTGTCAATTGCTCAACAGTAATTCGTTCACCCACCGTAAATACTTATGCTCTTGAGAGAAGCCACTAGTGAAACCTATGGCCCCCGGGTCTATCTTCATCATATTAATCTTCCAATACTTAGTTATTTCCTTTGCTTTTTACTTTGGTTTTATTTTACTTTGCATCTTTATCACTAAAATACCAAAAATATTATCCTATCATATCTATCAAACCTCACTCTCGTAAGTGACCGTGAAGGGATTGATAACCCCTTATCGCGTTGGTTGCGAGGAGTTATTTGTTTTGTGTAGGTACGAGGGACTCGCGCGTAGCCTCCTACTGATTGATACCTTGGTTCTCAAAAACTGAGGGAAATACTTACGCTACTGTGCTGCATCACCCTTTCCTCTTCAAGGAAATCCAATGCAGTGCTCAAGAGGTAGCAGAGAAGATTTCTAGCGCCGTTGCCGGGGAGGCTTACGCAAGGTCAAGTCAAGATTTGGACTCCCGACAACGAGCCATTTCTGGCGCCGTTGCCGGGGAGTCTACGCAAAAGTCAACATACCAAGTACCCATCACAAATCCTTTATCTCCTGCATTACATTATTTGCCATTTGCCTCTCGTTTTCCTCTCCCCCACGTCACCCTTGCCATTTTATTCGCCCTTTTTCAGTTCATCTTTTCTGATGTCTTACTTGGCTCGTTTGCTCGTTTGGTTGAAATAGTTGAGTATTTATTCCTAAATAGAGAAGCTAATCTCTATGGATCCTCATCCGCTTGCCAATCTTTTTAAGAGATCCAATTATGATGAACCAATTCCTGGTGATTTGGATGCACTAAATTATCTTTATAAGGTTTTGCTTGAAATCCGTGAATCTAAAAATTGTGATGAAGCGCTTTATGAAGTGATTCGCGATAGATATTTGAACAAAAAGCATGATTGCAATCATTTTGTTATAAATTCTTTTGATTATGCTAATAATATGCAAAACCCTAAGCTTGGGGATGCTAGTTCTGCTATGTCCACTACCTGTTGCAATAATCATGATTGGGGAGATTCTTCTTATGATCTTGAAAATTTATTTCAGCCCAATGATAAATATAAGATTGATAATAGTGTTTGCAATAATATTGAAAGTGGGTTTGGAAGAGTGTCAACTTTAAATCCCACATATTTGGAGAATATTCAATCTTATGAATTTTTTGATAAAAGTGAGTTTGGAGAGGTCATGACTTTAGTTAATGTTAATCCCACTATTTCGGAAGAGTGTCAACTTTGCATGCATGTGGATCGTGTTGAAAGTATTTATTGTGATAGCTATTTTGTTGAATTTTCTTATGATCCTACATGTAATTATTATGAGAGAGGAAAATATGGTTACAGAAATTTTCATGTTACTAAATTACCTCTCGTTATGTTGAAATTGCTATCGTTCCTTTCCGCTTCCTTGCATATGCTAGTTTTTGCTTGCTACGATAATTTGTTTGCCTATAATATGCCTATGCATAGGAATTATGTTAGACTTAAGTGTGTTTGTCACTTTTTCTATGATTCTCTCTTTGTGCCTCAATTCATGTCTTTCTTGTGAGCATCATTGAAATCTCAATGCCTAGCTAAAAAGGCTTTAAAAAAGCGCTTGTTGGGAGACAACGCAATATTTTTCCTTGCTGCTTAGTTATAAATCTTTGTTCTAGCCTCTGGTTAGATGTTCCAACACTAGCTTAATGTTCAACATGAATCATGGAGGAGACAAGATGCTGCTGATGGGCTCAACAGCAACTCATCAGAATTTCCATATCACTGGACTTCCACCATTATGTGAACAATGTGATAGTATTGGTCGGACCAAAAGATGTAATGGTGTATGCTCGAGGAATCAACCACGAGTAAGACAACATTACGGATATCGTTGGTTCTGATTTGATTTAAGGATAGCCCATACTCAAATCAAGGTTTGGACAAGACAATAGATTCAACAACCGATCACGAGGAACAATCGATGAAGATATCATCTTTCTTCAACACACACACACACACCTAAGGGTATCCCTTTGAATGAACCGGGTCAAATGGAGCTTTTATCTTCCAACTCTCCAATTTATTGTTTAGCTTATCCAACTAGTTCAGGGGTATCCAACACAGATCCTTGGAGAAAGGGTGGTTTACGGAAAACCAACTTGATCACGAACCCAACATAGCGGTCAGGTGACAACCTGGTAATACTTCCGAGAAGATATTCGGAAAATCACGAACCACCATTATGTTACTAAGCTCGAGAACAACCTTGCTTTTCAGGGCAAGATGACATGATCAAATGAGTGAGGGACTGACACAATCCTAACTTATTGATCGAGGAGTGCACCAGAAATAAGGACTGGTAGCACGATCAATCTTAGGATGATGATTTAATAACCAACACGCTAAGAATGAGAATATTGTCCATTAACTACCAAGCAACGAGGTTGCTAGGAGTGTCGATTTCACACATCACAGTTCACTTGTCGGCATTCCGGTTACAACAAAACGGGACTGAGGAATGAATAATGATAGCGAGAAGTATCACTACGTCAAGAACTCATAAGAGATAGTGCAATTCTCATGACGATCCTGACGTAAAGAGGGTAACACTTCAGAGTAGAATGGATCAAAAGATGGATTGTCATTTGATCTGCAGAACGCAACTACTTTGACCCAATCCTGGATATGGATGAGGTACTGGAGTTTGTTTCTCCTAGTCATTCCGGAATAGAATGGCTTGACGGACCACAAGAATAAAAGGGCATCGATGAACACAAATGCACACATACTCTTGGTTATCAACTGATAGAGGATGGTCGGGATACAACTGAAGAGGAACAACTCAAGGAACATATAATTTTCTGAGTTGTGGATGCATAGATTAATATGTCGAACCAAGTTCAACAGGTTTCTTCCAGATAACCCATGCAGAAAGGTAGAACTGGCAGAATCACAATTATGGATGGAGAACTCCTCAAGAGTACTCTAATTGTGAGCTTTTGGTTCAAAGAACTTCTGCCTTAATGGTTCATGGTATCTGGAAGAAGGGAATACCACGGACCTCGAGGACTATCACAAAGTTACTAATATCCTAAAGGAACTAGCAAACACTATCAATAGGAAGTAAGTAGGGTGAATCTCGGGTTCAAGAACCCAGGAGTAGAATACCTATTACTAAATGGCATCACGGGATGCTTTCGAGAATGGTGGCCAGAATCATCACACTGGGAACACAAAACATGGCTAGATTACTAGGTGACTCCCTAAAACATCTAGGGTCATCATAATAGTTCCAACATATATGTCGAGGCAACAGAGTACCTCAACTCACTGATTAGTGTGGTTAAACTGGCCCAAAGGAACGTCGGTAACGGGAAGAAGGAATTTGCAAATGCATCAGACTAGTTAGAAACCTGGGATGATTCGGACAGCATAACAACTGTAAATGCTCAAAATGATTTGAAACATCCTGAAAAATAGTGGCATGACCACTCAACATCACAATATCAAGGTTCTGAGACCAGCTATGAACATACAGAAGTAGTAAAAACTGAACTGAGATTTGAAACTATCAATTCTATAAGTCTATGGATTAGTAACACGTCATCCTGATAGATAGATGAGAAGGCCTAGTTCTTAATCCCCGTAGAAGAGAAGAGGATGAATCAGATCAGAAGGCCAAGAGGTATAAGGAGTAAAAAGAGCCTTACGTTCCCTTCCACAATCAATTCCCTTACATAACTAAAGCATTTCTAGACACAACTTCGACCAGTTTGGCTCGGTAATCCTATAGGCAGTCAGGCTCTGATACCAAAGCTGTCAGGACCCCGATTCCAAGTCACATCGATCTAGCCGGTAACACCTCATATCACTTTGCGCCTCACGACGGTATTCCCACGGTGTCGCCTTACCATGGCCCGGGACCGTTTATGCCTTTTGGCTCACGATATGATAGTGTCACTAGCATCCATATGACAGAGAACCCGGCCGACATGGCTAGTCGTGAACCCAAAGCGGCACTAACCCATGGGGACAGGCATACATGAATCAACTTCGAGCATGTCGGTCAGCAGCGTGTGAATCCGGGCTGTAGCACTGGGCTAACAGGACTCGGGAACCCGGCAGTAGCAGTTAGGCAGACTCGGATGTCACCAAGCGTGACATTTCCCGAAGGACGAACACAGAACAAAGTGAAACACATGCCGCCACCAAGTGTCCTAAGCAATAGTGCTGGGCTAGCAGGACTCCGTGAACTGGCTGTAGCGGACTACTATGGCTCAAGGAAGCACTAGACTACATTTCCCCATAAGAGAGGCTGCCAAGGATAAACAACTAGATTGTCGGATCCCACACATACCAAGCATTTCAAACATACACACAATATGCTCGATATGTGTAAAGACAACATGGCATCACAACATAACTCTACGACTCAAGTATTTATTCATTAGGCTCCGAGGAGCGAGATATTACAAACATGGGTCTCATGACCCAACATTCAGAGCATACAAGTCAAAGCACAAGCGGAAGCTTAACATGTCTGAGTACATACATCTACAAATGAAAAGGCTGCTAAGCCTGACTATCTACCAGATCCTGCCGAGGGCACAAGATCGTAGCTGAGGTAACAAGCTAAACGTCGAAGTCCAAGCGGAACTACTAGCGAGACTGACGTCCCTCTGCAAAAACATAAAATAGGCAAACGTGAGTACAAATGTACCCAACAAGACTTACATCAGAACTAACTACATATGCATCATTATCAACAAAGTGGGTGGTGGAGTTTAATTGCAGCAAGCCAACTTTGACTCGGTGGCTATCCTAAACTACGACTGCAAGTAACTCTTTTGAGGTGGCGCACACGAGTCCACATATTCACCATTTCAATACAACACTATGGATCCGCTCCCGTCTCCCTACGAGAAGGCCATCCATAGCACTCACACTTATCTTGTGCATTTTAGAGTATCCACTTTCACTTATCTATGAACTGATATAGGCAACCCAGAAGTCCTTTACCGTGGACACGGCTATTCGAATAGATCATTTATAACCCTGCAGGGGTGTACTTCTTCACACACGCCTCGCCACTTACCACCATGTACACGTGTATCTCGGCAACCTTCAAGCGGAAGCTCATGCGAGGAGTCGGCCACGACCTGACTAACCACACAAGTCTCTAGTCCAGGTTTATCGCCTATTCGGGTTCCATCCGCGAGGAGATCCGGCCGGAGTTTCGCTCACAGCCCCAAACGATGTGTGCCGGGTTCCCGAGACACCAAACGGGCGCTCAGTACACCGGGCCACGGTGTATCTACCGCATCATAGCCCACCCCTAGGGTCAGCGCTACGCACGGCCTCCAACACCTATCCTACAAACACCAGAAACTAATTGCAACTCCTGGACAGAGGGCAAGGGCAGTTAATAAGTCGATGAAGGAAATATGCCCTAGAAGCAATAATAAAGTTATTATTTATTTCCTTATATCATGATAAATGTTTATTATTCATGCTAGAATTGTATTAACCGGAAACATAATACATGTGTGAATACATAGACAAACAGAGTGTCACTAGTATGCCTCTACTTGACTAGCTCGTTAATCAAAGATGGTTATGTTTCCTAACCATAGACATGAGTTGTCATTTGATTAACGGGATCACATCATTAGGAGAATGATGTGATTGACATGACCCATTCCGTTAGCCTAGCACATGATCGCTTAGTATGTTGCTATTGCTTTCTTCATGACTTATACATGTTCCTGTAACTATGAGATTATGCAACTCCGCTTACGGAGGAACACTTTGGTGCTACCAAACGTCACAACGAATCGGGTGATTATAAAGGAGTACTATAGGTGTCTCCAAAGGTACATGTTGGGTTGGCGATTTTGAGATTAGGTTTTGTCACTCCGATTGTCGGAGAGGTATCTCTGGGCCTTCTCGGTAATACTCATCACCTAAGCCTTGCAAGCATTATAACTAATGAGTTAGTTATGAGATGATGTATTACGGAACGAGTAAAGAGACTTGCCGGTAACGAGATTGAACTAGGTATTGGATACCGACGATCGAATCTCGGGCAAGTAACATACCGATGACAAAGGGAACAAAGTATGTTGTTATGCGGTTTGACCGATAAAGATCTTCGTAGAATATGTAGGAACCAATATGGGCATCCAGGTTCCGCTATTGGTTATTGACCGAGAATGGTTCTAGGTCATGTCTACATAGTTCTCGAACCCGTAGGGTCCGCACGCTTAACGTTTCGATGATGCTTAATTATGAGTTTATAAGTATTGATGCACCGTTTGTTCGAGTCCCGGATGTGATCACGGACATGACGAGGAGTCTCAAATGGTCGAGACATAAAGATTGATATATTGGAAGCCTATGTTTGGACTTGGAAGGGTTCCGAGGAAAACAGGAAGTTACCGAACACCGGGGTTACGGAACCCCGGGGGTATATGGGCCTTCATGGGCCACAAGGGAGAAGAGGAAGGGCCGCCAGGGGCTGCGCGCCCCCCCCCCTCTAGTCCGAATAGGACAAGGAGAGGGGGCGCGCCTCTCCCTCTTCCCTCCTCCAATCCTAATCCAACTAGGAGAAGGGGGGGACTCCTACTCCCGGTGGGAGTAGGACTCCTCCTTGGTGCGCCTCCCCCTTGGGCCGGCCACCTCCCCCTTGTCTCCTTTATATACGGGGCAGGGGCACCCCATGACACACAAGTTGATCTACGGATCGTTCCTTAGCCGTGTCGGTGCCCCCTCCACCATATTCCACTTCGGTCATATCGTCATGAGCTTAGGCGAAGCCCTGCGCCGGAGAAGTCATATCGTCATGAGCTTAGGCGAAGCCCTGCGTCGGTGGAGCATCATCATCGCCCCACGCCGTCGTCTTGACGGAACTCATCCCCGACACTTTGCTGGATCGGAGTCCGGGATCGCCATCGAGCTGAACGTGTGCGTAACTCGGAGGTGCCGTGACGCTCGGTGCTTGGATCGGTCGGATCGTGAAGACGTCGACTACATCAACCGCGTTGTTATAACGCTTCCGCTTCGGGTCTCACGAGGGTACGTGGACGGACACTCTCCTCTCGTTGCTATGCCATCACCATGGTCTTGCGTGATCGTAGGAATTTTTTTGAAATTACTACGTTACCCAACAATGGCATCCGAGCCTGGTTTTATGCGTTGATGTCATGTGCACGAGTAGAACACAAGTGAGTTGTGGACGATACAAGTCATACTGCCTACCAGCATGTCATACTTTGGTTCAGCGGTATTGTGAGATGAAGCGCCCGGACCGACATTACGCCAGACGCTTACGCGAGACTGGTTTCACCGCCCGAGCACTCGTTGCTTAAAGGTGACCGGCGGTGTCTGTCTCTCTCACTTTAGTTGAACTGAGTGGCTACGCCCGGTCCTTGAGAAGGTTAAACGGAGTCTATTTGACGAAGTATCATTGTGGTTTTGATGCGAGGTAAGAACGGTTCTTGCTCAGCCCGTAGCAGCCACGTAAAACTTGCAACAACAAAGTAGAGGACGCCTAACTTGTTTTTGCAGGGCATGTTGTGATGTGATATGGTCAAGACGTGATGCTATATTGTATGAGATGATCATGTTTTGTAACCGAAGTTATCGGCAATCGGCAGGAGCCATGTGGTTGTCGCTTATTGTATGAAATGCAACGCCATGTAATTGCTTTACTTTATCACTAAGCAGTAGCGATAGTCGTAGAAGCAATAGTTGGCGAGACGACAACGATGCTACGATGGAAATCAAGGTGTCGCGCGGTGACGATGGTGATCATGACGGTGCTTGGCGATGGAGATCACAAGCACAAGATGATGATGACCATATCATATCACTTATATTGATTGCATGTGATGTTTATCCTTTATGCATCTTATCTTGCTTTGATTGACGGTAGCATTATAAGATGATCTCTCACCAAAATTATCAAGAAGTGTTCTCCCGAGTATGCACCGTTATGAAAGTTCTTCGTCTTTGAGACACCACGTGATGATCGGGTGTGATAGGCTCTACGTTCAAATACAACGGGTGCAAAACAGTTGCGCACGCGAATACTCAGTTAAACTTGACGAGCCTAGCATATAACAGATATGGCCT
Source organism: Aegilops longissima (assembly GCA_021605205.1). Taxonomy (NCBI): domain Eukaryota; kingdom Viridiplantae; phylum Streptophyta; class Magnoliopsida; order Poales; family Poaceae; genus Aegilops; species Aegilops longissima. The sequence goes on along the minus strand of CM038676.1, from coordinate 403,456,144 downwards.
CGAACACGGAGACCGAAGGTCGAGCGTGAATCATATAGTAGATATGATCAACATAGTGATGTTCACCATTGAAACTACTCCATCTCACGTGATGATCGGACATGGTTTAGTTGATTTGGATCACGTAATCACTTAGATGACTAGAGAGATGTCACTAAGTGGGAGTTCTTAAATAATATGATTAATTGAACTTAAATTTATCATGAACTTAGTCCTGGTAGTATTTTGCAAATTATGTTGTAGATCAATAGCTCGCGTTGTTGCTTCCCTATGCTTTTATATGTTTGTTCCTAGAGAAAATTATGTTGAAAGATGTTAGTAGCAATGAAGCGGATTGGATCCGTTATCCGAGGTTTATCCTCATTGCTGCGCAGAAGAATTATGTCCTTAATGCACCGCTAGGTGACAGACCTATTGCAGGAGCAGATGCGACATTATGAACGTTTGGCTAGCTCAATATGAGCAGATCTGACGTTATGAACGCTTATTAGCTCAAAATGATGACTACTTGATAGTTTAGTGCACCATGCTTAACGGCTTAGAATCGGGACTTCAAAGACGTTTTGAACGTCATGGACCATATGAGATGTTCCAGAATTGAAGTTAATATTTCAAGCAAATACCGAGTTGAGAGATATGAAATCTCCAACAAGTTCTATAGCTAAAAGATGGAGGAGAATCGCTCAACTAGTGAGCATGTGCTCAGATTGTCTAAGTACTTCAATCGCTTGAATCAATAGTATGCAAGGGATGACGAAAAAGATTCTCGAGCTCTTCGCGATGCTAAAATCGGCGAAGGTAGAAATCAAGAAAAACATCAAGTGTTGATGGTTGACAAGACCACTAGTCTCAAGGAAAATGGCAAAGGGAAGAAGGGGAACTTCAAAAGGAACGGCAAGCAAGTTGCTGCTCGAGTGAAGAAGCCCAAGTCTAGACCTAAGCCTGAGACTGAGTACTTACACTGCATAGGAAATGGTCACTGGAAACGGTAATACCCCAAATATTTGGTGGATAAGAAGGATGGCAAAGTGAACAAGGGTATATTTGATATACAGGTTATTGATGTGTGCTTTACTAGTGTTCGTAGCAACCCCTCGGTATTTGATACTGGTTCAGTTGCTAAGAGTAGTAACTTGAAACGGGAGTTGCAGAATGAACAGAAACTAGTTGAAGGGGAAGTGACGATGAGTGTTGGAAGTAGTTCCAAGATTGATATGATCATCATCGCACACTCCCTATACTTTCGGGATTAGTGTTAAACCTAAATAAAAGTTATTTGGTGTTTGCGTTGAGCATGAATATGATTTGATCATGTTTATTAAAAACGGTTATTCATTTGAAGTCAAAGAATAATTGTTGTTCTGTTTAAATGAATAAAACCTTCGATGGTCATACACCCAATGAAAATAGTTTTCAAAACGGTTATTCATTTAAAGTCAAAGAATAATTGTTGTTCTATTTAAATGAATAAAACCTTCAATGGTCATACACCCAATAAAATTAGTTTGTTGGATCTCTATCGTAGTAATACACATATTCATAATATTGATGCCAAAAGATGCAAAGTTAATAATGATAGTGCAACTTATTTGTGGCACTGCCGTTGAGGTCATATTGGTGTAAAGCGCATGAAGAAACTCCATGCTGATGGGATTTTTGAATCACTTGATTATGAATCACTTGATGTTTGCGAACCATGCCTTATGGGCAAGATGACTAAAGACTCTGTTCTCCGGAACAATGGAGCGAGCAAATGACTTATTGGAAATAATACATACTGATGTATGCGGTCCGATGAGTGTTAAAGCTCACGGCAAATATCGTTATTTTCTGACCTTCACAGATGATTTGAGCAGATATGGGTATATCTACTTGATGAAACACAAGTCTGAAACATTTGAAAAGTTCAAAGAATTTCAGAGTGAAGTGAAGAATCATCGTAACAAGAAAATAAAGTTTCGCGATCTGATCGCGAAGACGAATAATTGAGTTACGAGTTTGGCCTTCGCTTAAAACAAAGTGAAATAGTTTCACTACTCACGCCACCGGAACACCACAGATAATGGTGTGTCCGAACGTCAGAATCAAGACTTTATTGGATATGGTGCGATCTATGATGTATCTTACCGATTTACCACTATCATTTTGGGTTTATGCATTAGAGACAGCTGCATTCACGTTTAATAGGGCACCATCTAAATCCGTTGAGATGACACCGTATGAACTATGGTTTAGCAATAAACCTAAAGCTGTCATTTCTTAAAAGTTTGGAGTTGTGATGCTTATGTGAAAAAGTTTTCACCGATAAAGCTCGAACCCAAATCGAGAAGTGCGTCTTCATAGAATACCCAAAAGAAAATGTTGGGTACACCTTCTATCACAGATCCGAAGGCAAGTTTTTGTTAAGATGGATCCTTTCTAGAGAAGAAGTTTCTCTCGAAAGAAGTGAGTGGGAGGAAAGTAGAACTTGATGAGGTAATTGTACCTTCTCCCTTATTGGAAAGTAGTTCATCACAGAATCAGTTCCAGTGATTCCTACACCAATTAGTGAGGAAGTTAGTGATGATGATCATGAAACTTCAGATCAAGTTGTTACTAAAACCTCGTGAGGTCTTCCAGAGTAAGATCTGCACCGAGTGGTACGGTAATCTTATTCTAGAAGTCATGTTACTAGACCATGATGAACCTACGAACTATGAGGAAGCGATGATGAGCCCAGATTCCGCGAAATGGTTTGAGACCATGAAATCTGAGATGGGATCCATATATGAGAACAAAGTGTGGACTTTGATGGAGTTGCCCGATGATCGGCAAGCCATATTATATAAATGGATCTTCAAGAGGAAGATGATGCTGATAGTAGCATTACTATCTACAAAGCTCGACTTGTCGCAGAAAGATTTTCGACAAGTTCAAGGTGTTGACTACAATGAGATTTACTCAACTGTAGCGACGCTTATGTCTGTCCGAATCATGTTAGCAATTGCCACATTTTATGAAATCTGGCAAATGAATGTCAAAATTGCATTCCTTAATGGTTTTCTTAAAGAAGAGTTGTATATGATGCAACCAGAAGGTTTTGTCAATCCTAAAGGTGCTAACAAAATGTGTAAGCTCCAGCGATCCATCTATGGACTGGTGCAAGCATCTCAGAGTTGGAATACACACTTTGATAAGTTGATCAAAGCGTATAGTTTTATACAGACTTGCGGTGAAGCCTGTATTTACAAGAAAGTGAGTGGGAGCACGACAACATTTCTGATAAGTATATATGAATGACATATTGTTGATCGGAAATGATGTAGAATTATTCTGCAAAGCATAAAGGAGTATTTGAAAGGAGTTTTTCAAAGAAGGACCTCGGTGAAGCTGCTTACATATTGAGCATCAAGATCTATAGAGATAGATCAAGACGCTTGATAAGTTTTTCAATGAATACATACCTTGACAAGATTTTGAAGTAGTTCAAAATGGAACAGTCAAAGAAAGAGTTCTTGCCTGTGTTACAAGGTGTGAGATTGAGTAAGACTCAAAACCCGACCACGGCAGAAGATAGAAAGAGAATGAAAGTCATTCCCTATGCATCAGCCATAGGTTCTATAAAGTATGTCATGTTGTGTACTGATCTATTGCATACCCTACCACTAAGATTGGCAAGGAGTGCAATAGAGATCTAGGAGTAGATCAATGGACAGCGGTCAAAATTATCCTTAGTAGAATAAGGATATGTTTCGATTATGGAAGTGAAAAAGGTTCAATCGTAAAAGGTTACGTCGATGCAAGTTTTAAACACTAATCTAGATGACTCGAGTCTCAATCTGGATACATATTGAAAGTGGGAGCAATTAGATAGAGTAGCTCCGCAAGAGCATTGTAGACATAGAAATTTGCAAAATACTTACGGCTCGAATGTGACAGACCTGTTGACTAAAATTATCTCACAAGCAAAACATGATCACACCTTAGTACTCTTTGGGTGTTAATCACATAGCGATGTGAACTAGATTATGACTCTAGTAAACCCTTTGGGTGTTGGTCACATGTCGATGTGAACTATAGATGTGAACTATTGATGTTAAATCACATGGCGATGTGAACTAGATTATTGACTCTAGTGCAAGTGGGAGACTGAAGGAAATATGCCCTAGAAGCAATAATAAAGTTATTATTTATTTCCTTATATCATGATAAATGTTTATTATTCATGCTAGAATTGTATTAACCGGAAACATAATACATGTGTGAATACATAGACAAACAGAGTGTCACTAGTATGCCTCTACTTGACTAGCTCGTTAATCAAAGATGGTTATGTTTCCTAACCATAGACATGAGTTGTCATTTGATTAACGGGATCACATCATTAGGAGAATGATGTGATTGACATGACCCATTCCGTTAGCCTAGCACATGATCGCTTAGTATGTTGCTATTGCTTTCTTCATGACTTATACATGTTCTGTAACTATGAGATTATGCAACTCCGCTTACGGAGGAACACTTTGGTGCTACCAAACGTCACAACGTAATCGGGTGATTATAAAGGAGTACTACAGGTGTCTCCAAAGGTACATGTTGGGTTGGCGATTTCGAGATTAGGTTTTGTCACTCCGATTGTCGGAGAGGTATCTCTGGCCTTCTCGGTAATACTCATCACCTAAGCCTTGCAAGCATTATAACTAATGAGTTAGTTATGAGATGATGTATTACGGAACGAGTAAAGAGACTTGCCGGTAACGAGATTGAACTAGGTATTGGATACCGACGATCGAATCTCGGGCAAGTAACATACCGATGACAAAGGAACAAAGTATGTTGTTATGCGGTTTGACCGATAAAGATCTTCAGAGAATATGTAGGAACCAATATGGGCATCCAGGTTCCGCTATTGGTTATTGACCGAGAATGGTTCTAGGTCATGTCTACATAGTTCTCGAACCCGTAGGGTCCGCACGCTAACGCTTCGATGATGCTTAATTATGAGTTTATAAGTATTGATGCACCAAGTTTGTTCGAGTCCCGGATGTGATCACGGACATGACGAGGAGTCTCGAAATGGTCGAGACATAAAGATTGATATATTGAAGCCTATGTTTGGACTTGGAAGGGTTCCGAGTGAAAACAGGAAGTTATCGAACACCGGGGTTACTGGAACCCCGGGGGTATATGGGCCTTCATGGGCCACAAGGGAGAAGAGGAAGGGCCGGCCAGGTGGGCTGCGCCCCCTCCCCTCTAGTCCGAATAGGACAAGGAGAGGGGGCGGCGCCTTCCTCTTCCCCCTCCTCCAATCCTAATCCAACTAGGAGAGGGGGAGTCCTACTCCTGTGGGAGTAGGACTCCTCCTTGCGCGCCCCTTGGGCCGGCCACCTCCCCTTGTCTCCTTTATATACTGGGGGGGGCACCCCATGACACACAAGTTGATCTACGGATCGTTCCTTAGCCGTGTGCGGTGCCCCCTCCACCATATTCCACTTCGGTCATATCGTCATGAGCTTAGGCGAAGCCTGCGCCGGAGAAGTCATATCATCGCGAGCTTAGGCGAAGCCCTGCGCCGGTGGAGCATCATCATCGCCTGCCGTCGTCTTGACGGAACTCATCCCGACACTTTGCTGGATCGGAGTCCGGGATCGCCATCGAGCTGAACGTGTGCAGAACTCGGAGGTGCCGTACATTCGGTGCTTGGATCGGTCGGATCGTGAAGACGCATTTACTACATCAACCGCGTTGTTATAACGCTTCCGCTTTCGGTCTACGAGGGTACGTGGACGGACACTCTCCCCTCTCGTTGCTATGCCATCACCATGGTCTTGCGTGATCGTAGGAATTTTTTTGAAATTACTACGTTACCCAACAGTCGAGAGGGTCCATTGGTTTCGGGCCCAATGCGTGGTAGTAACTGTTTCATGGATCACAAACACAGAACTCAGTTCTTGAGGACGGCTTCAAAGAGACAACCCACTATGTACTCCTACATGGCCTCTCACCGCTACCTTTACCAAATCGTGTTCACACACTTAGCTCACACACAGTAGGACATGTTCACACACCTCCGATTCATCCCCGATGAATCGGACCTGACTCAACTCTAAGCAGTAGCAGGCATGACAAACAAGCATGAATGAGTAGGCACATCAAGGATCAAACAACTCCTACTCATGCTAGTGGGTTTCATCTATTTACTGTGGCAATGACAGGTCATGCAAAGGAAAGGGGTTCAACTACCGCAGCAAGTAACAAAAGAATCGTTGTTGTCCTAATGCAATAAATGAGAGCAAGAGCGAGAGAGTGGGATTGTATCGGAATGAACAAGGGGGTTTTGCTTGCCTGGCACTTCTGAAGATAGTATAGTTCTTCATCGGTGTCATCGATCTCATCGTCGGTATCACGTCTATCGAGAGGGGACAATACCGGCAACAGAGAAGGAAAACACAATCAATGCAGTGCACAATATGATGCATGATCATGACATGTCAATATGCTGTGTTTTGAGCTAATGCAACTAGCAACATGTTAAATGGAGTTGGTTTGAACCCTAGGTTCAAATTCAAACTCCATATGTGAGAGTTTAAATGCCATTATAAGATTTGGCCTAAACAGCAGCCCTAAGTTGTTCTATATTGCATGAAAATGGTACAGATGTATAGATTGGATTTTTCTGATCATTTTTCATATATAAATTATTTCATTTGGAGTTACGGTTGAATTTCTATGATTTTTAGAAGTTTTGGCTATTTTCTGGAATTTCCTGTAAAAGAATAAATCCAGAAAATGATTTACTGCGTCAGCATGATGTCACTGTGATATCAGCAGTCAACTGACCCGGTCCAGGTCAAACCTGATGTGTGGGGGCCACGCGTCAGTGACACAGGGCTGTTTAGGTCGCTGACATGTGGGACCAGTCAACGTTGACTTGGCCAAAGTCAAACTGACACGTGGGGTCCGCAAGATTAGCACTAATCTAAACAGGAAAATTAGACTAACCTAATTAGACACTAGGGCCCACATGGCGGTGGCTCTAGGGGTGGTTAGCTGGGTCATTAATGGCTAATGACAGGCCACGTCGACCTCGCCGGAGTTCGGCCGGCGACGACCAAACCGACGGCGGAGCGTTTCGGAAAAACGCTACGGGGCTCCGTTTTGTGCGCGGTTTGTTGCTACGGCTTGCTGGCGCTCTTGCGCATCCAGTGGTGGCAGCGGTAGCAGCTGGGACAGCCTGAGTCAATGGCGGCAGCGATCTAGGCGGCGGCCGGAGTTCGGGCAACAAAGGTTGGGGCGGTGCGAGGCACGGGAGGAGCCGTGGACGGTCGTGTTCGACTCGCGGGGGTGCGGTGAGCTCAGTGTGTAACGCCCCGGATTCGATGCGCCAGGTGTCCGCCAGTTATTTGCCGTCCTTGCCATGTCATTTGCTTGCGTGTTGCATTTTATCATGTCATCATGTGCATTTCATTTTGCATACGTGTTCGTCTCATGCATCCGAGCATTTTCCCCGTTGTCCGTTTTGCAATCCGGTACTCCTACGTCTCCTGGCGCCCCCTTTTGCCTCTTTTCGTGAGCGGGTGTTAAACATTCTCGGAATGGACCGAGGTTTGTCAAGCGGCCTTGGTATAGCACCGGTAGACCGCCTGTCAAGTTTCGTGCCATTTGGAGGTCGTTTGATACTCCAACGGTTAACCGGGTAACCGTTAAAGCCTCTTTTGGGTGCAGCCAACACCCTTCCAAGTGGCCCAAAACCCATCTAACTCCCTCCATGCTCTCGGTCGTTCGATCACGATCGTGGGCGAAAACCGCCTCATTTGGACTCTCCTAGCTCCCTCTACCTATAAATATGCCCTCTCCCCCGAAATTCCGGATCATTTTCCCCCTAACCCTAGCTGATTCGTCCCCGCCGCCACCAGACATGTCCGGGTCGCCCCGCCGCTGCCACGTGGCGCGCCGCCATTCGCCGAGCCCCACGCCCACTTCCCAGCGCTGCCGCTGCCCGCTGGAGCCCATCCGGGGCCAGCAGGCCGCCTGCGCGCGCCGCCGCCGCCAGCCTGCCCCGCTCGCGCCGCGCCGCCCGCTCCGCCGCCTCCTGCCCTCCGGTCACGTCCGCCGGCGTCTGCGCCGCCGCCGCCGGCCAGCGCCGCCCGCCGCCTCGGACCCGCGCCATTGCACCGACCTCCGCCGCCCTCGGCGCCTCCCTCCGCCCGCCGCCGCCGTCGCCCGAGCCCCGCCGTCGCCTCCCGCGCAGGTGCGCGCGCCCGCCTCCTCGCCGGGCGTGCTGCCGTCCTCCGCCGCTGGTGCCGCGCGCCCGCCTCCCGCCGCCGCGCTGCCTCGGTCGCGCCACTGCGCGCTCCTCGCCGGATCCGTCGCCTCCGTCGCCCACCGACCTCGCCGGAGCCGCCCGCCGCTCGCCGGAGTTCTTCTCCGGTGAGATCTCGTCGGGGTGGACGAGATCCACCCATCCCTCCAACCAAACGCGGCATCCCCGCATCCTGGATCCCTCCGTCCCGCGTTAGACTTTCGCGGAGGTAAAAATCGCCTGTGTCCAGATCTGCAACATTATCATGCCATGTTCATCGCATTGTAACTCTGTTCATGTAGCTCTGTTTCGTGCGTGTAATATGTCGAATTGTTCGTCTCGACGAGTACTTCATTTCATTCCATTGTGCCATGTTCATTTGAGTTCATCTTGATGCCTGAATCTTCGTTGCAAGAGTGCTATATGATGTCAACCTGCTGAAACTGTTATACCTTGATGATTTGTCATTTTTGTTGCATTTGATGTGTGCATCTTATGATCATGAGCTCTACATGTGTTTTGTACTATGCCATGCCATCTTTACAGGGGTGCTATCCATGTATTTTTGTGATTCCTGTAGTGAGTGCATCAAGCTTGTTAAGTAGGGTACTTGCTGTTGCTGTTTTGCATGTCTGAATCTGCTATATTATGATGCTATGTTAACCTGCTTCTACAAGTCATTCTATGCATAATCTGGAGATGTTCACTAAGGATGTTTGGTTATACATGTCATGCTCTATCCATTAATTCTCCTAGTTGCATTTATAGCCTGATGTAGCTTGTTGTAATCTTGCTCTAAAATTGCTAAATAATGTTGCTGTCAGCCTGTTAACATTAAGTTCAATGTTTCCATGATTGTTGTTAGTGATACATGCACTCTATGAACTTTCTCTTGCCATTCTTAGCTTCATAAACATGTCTTCTTACTGTTGGTTGCCTTGCCATGCCATTTATTGCTCTGTGGTGAGTGGTTCAAGCTCACCAACATGCCTACTTATTGTTGTTCCTGCCATGTATGAATCTGTAATGTAACTTGCCATGTTTACATGGGTGCCCTCATATCTTCTGATCTTTTTGGCTCATGGTAAGTAAGGGACTTTTGTTCTATGAAATTAGTAGATTCATTCCATGCCTTTGTTTGCCTTGATAAGTTCCTGTAGCATGTTGTTTGATAGCTCTAAACATTGCAACCTGATGTTATTTCCTGATAAGTCTGAAACTGTTATTATTTGCAATCTTGCCATGTCCTTTTGAGCATGTTCTAGTGGTTTATGGAGATAGATCAGTGTTCATGTTTTGTCATGCTTTACCTGTACATCATGCCCATGCCTTTTGTTTTCACGTTGGGATTCTGTAGCATGTTGTTTTGATGCTTGCAATATGCCTAGTTGCTGTTTTGGACAGATTGTTGCTATAACTTGTTTCATGTGTATGTGTTGAACCGTTGCTCCGTTTTGAGTGTGCTCTATATGAAACTTGCTTAGAATTGCATGAACTTTCATATTATCGTGTTGCATCCTTGTTTTGAGGTGTTTGCTTGATGTTTGGATGCATTTTGCATCAATGCCATGCTTATCTTGTTTTGCTCATATCTTCTAGGCCGTAGCTCCGAATTTAATGAATTTTATATATAACTTGACTAGAATTTCGTGTAGATCATCGTGGTGCATCTTAACTTGCTGTTTAACAACTTGAACATAAGGTTTATTCAGATCTGGACCAATTTCAAAATTTGCATATGAGGAATTACCGGAACTATTATATGTTGTTCCCGGCCTCATTTAAACTTGCTTTGATGTGTTGCTCTTGTTTGCATAATCTCTTGCCATGAGTAGCTTCATGTAGCTTTGTCATACATCATGCTTGTTGTGCATCATGTCTTGTTCATGTGTGGTGTGTTTACCATGTTGTGTGCTTCTTCTCGATAGTTCCCGTTTAGTTGCGATCGTGAGGATTCGTTAAATCTATGCTTGGTTGCCTTCGTGGCTTCATCTTCTTCATGGACTCGTTCTTCTTCCTTGCGGATTTCAGGCAAGATGATCGTCACCTTGGATCTCATTACTATCATTGCTATGCTAGTTGCTTCGTTCTATCGCTATGCTGCGCTACCTATTACCTGTTTATCAAGCCATCCCAAATTGCCATGAACCTCTAACCTTGTCACCCTTCCTAGCAAACCGTTGTTTGGCTATGTTACCGCTTTGCTCAGCCCCTCTTATAGCATTGCTAGTTGCAGGTAAAGTTGAAGATTGCTCCATGTTGGATTATGTTTATGTTGGGATATCACAATATCTCTTATATTATTAATGCATCTATATACTTGGTAAAGGGTGGAAGGCTCGGCCTTATGCCTGGTGTTTTGTTCCACTCTTGCCTCCCTAGTTTCCGTCATATCGGTATTATGTTCCCGGATTTTGTGTCCCTAACGCGTTGGGTGATTTATGGGACCCCTTGACAGTTCGCTTTGAATAAGACTCCTCCAAAGAAGGCCCAACATTGGTTTTACCATTTGCCTCACCTAGCCCTTTTTCCCTTGGGTTTCGGAGCCCGAGGGTCATCTTTATTTTACCCCCGGGCGGTGCTCCTCCGAGTGTTGGTCCAAACTAGAGCACCGTCGGGACCATTCCTTGGCAACTTGGGTTACGTCGGTTCTGACGCTTCGCTCATCCGGTGTGCCCCGAGAACGAGATATGTGCAGCTCCTATCGGGATTTGTCGGCACATCGGGCGGCTTTGCTGGTCTTGTTTTATTACCGTCGAAATGTCTTGTAGCCGGATTCCGGACTGATCGGGTCTTCCCGGGAGAAGGAATATCCTTCGCTGATCGCGAGAGCTTATCATGGGCTAAGTTGGGACACCCCGCAGGTATAAACTTTCGAGAGCCGTGCCCGCGTTATGTGGCGATGGGAATTTGTTAATATCCGGTTGTAGTAAACTTGAAGTAAAATCCTCTAAAATACACCAACCGTGTAAGCGTAATCGTGAGTGTCTCTTTTCGGGTTGATCGAGAGGAGAACACGGTTTCGGGTTATGTCGGACGTAAGTAGGAGTTCGTGATCACTTCTTGATCATTATTAGTTGGCGACCGCCTTTGTTTCTCTTCTCGCTCTCTTTTGCGTATGTTAGCCACCATATATGCTTAGTCGCTGCTGCAACCTCGCCACTTTACCCCTTCTTTTCCCATTAAGCTTTGCTAGTCTTGATACCCATGGTAATGGGATTGCCGAGTCCTCGTGGCTCACAGCTTTGCTACACCACCAGCCAGCAGTGTACAGGTTTTGCGATGATCATGACGCGAGAGCGATGCTTGCTTGCGTTGATTTCTTCTTCTGCTTCTTCGATCAGGGGATAGGTTCCAGGTCGGCAGCCTGGGCTAGCAGGGTGGATGTCGTATGAGTTTATGTTTATGTTTCACCCGTAGACGGATGTTGATCTCTTGTATGATGTTGATGTATTCTTGTGGCATTTGTGCCTTATGTATGTATCCCCATCCATTATGTAATGTTGATGTAATGATATCCACCTTGCAAAAGCGTCTTCAAGATGCGCTTCTATCCTTGGTGGGACCTTCGAGTTCCTTTTGGATAGGGTCGCATCTTGGGCGTGACACAGTGGTAAGCTCGGACGCGTGCTTGCACGGCCGTAGCCGCGGTGGCGACATGGCCGGCGGCGAGGAGCAATCGGCTCCGATGGTCATGGTGGCTAGAAGGCGCGGACGAGCATGGGGAGAGTGGGGAAAGACGTAGGGGCTCACAGCGAATCCGGTAGATGCAACGACGAGGCCAGGGAGGAACTGGAGCTCGCGAATCCCCGAAGAGTTCGCCGGCGGCCAGAGGTTGAAGATGATGCCGTGGACGACGCTGCAGGGCTTCCGGCGGGGCGCGGCTCGTTGGAGAGGAAGGGGGCGTCACGGCGGAGCTCGGGGGCGCGTCGGAGGGGCTCGGAGATGGCTGTGGCCGTGGGGGAGCTCGTCGGCGACGACGACTGCTTTTGGTCACGCTCGGGGAAGGGACTAGAGGGCGAAGGAGAGAGCAGAGAGTGAGGGAGAGGAGCGAGGGGCCACGGGGCGTCTCGTGGCGTCGCTAGAGGGCCCGGGGAGGAAGCAGGAGGTGGCCAGGGGCGAGTGCGTGCGCGGGCGACACGCCTCTGCCTACTGGCAGAGGTTGAGGACGACCGCTTCGGCCAGTGGGCTGGGCCACCAGCTGGGCCGCCAGGTGGCCTGCACAGGAGGTAATCCCAGGTAGGTTCCCTTTCTCTCTCTCTCTTTTATTACCTGTTTTCTATTTTTCTGCAACTTTGTGGCTTTTCTAAAAATACTTAGGTATTTCCAAATATCACCTAACTGTACATTCCCACTGTTTAGATCATATCCAACATGGAACATATCAGTTTAGGATTATTTGGACATTATTTCTTATATAACACAAATAATTCCAACCCAAATATATTATTGATTTAAATCAAAGGCCCCAAAAAAATATTTCTGTGACTCCAAAAATATTGGTTTTAATTTCACCTCATTCCAATATTTTCACAGAATAACAGGAACATTTTCTTGGACTCATTTTATGAGATTTAAATGTTGGTTATTTTTAGGGGTTTTATGAGGCTTAGAAAATTCCTCAATTCAAATTTCATTTGAATTTAAACATGATGCACATATGGAAGCTGGCATAGGTCAGACCAGAATTAGGGATGTGACAACTCACTCCCACTAAACAAGAATCTCGTCCCGAGATTCAAGTCGTGAGGTAAGAAGACAGAGGGACACAAGCTAACATAATCTTCACGATCCAGGTTGCACCTCATAAGGTTGTTGCTTCATTGCATACGTTGATCTTGACATCCTCGCTTTGAGATCTTCATCCCCACGATGACGATGGAAAGAAACTCTACTAGGATTGATCTTCTCGAAGATCGAGCTATACAATACCAACTCACGGAATGAGATGTTGAAACATCTCGAGTTGAGACACAAAACACATCGAGAGGGATGGAAGAACAAACGACAGGGTTGATTTGGTGGGCAACAATTCCACGCTTAGAAAGATGGTGGATGGTGTCAAGGTGGCGAGGAAAAGAAAAAAAATTGCCATGATCCCGTAACGGGGCACCCTGGGAAAGGTGACTCGTTGGACTGTTCCGTTAAGTGGCAAAAAGAATTACTTTTGATCCATAGACCATTGAAACTCTTCATACCAGCTTAAGGCAATTTACAACTGATCGATTGAAAGAGCTTGAAGAAATGGCATACTCGGACTAGGATGGATGATGTGGACTACCTTGTTGAAGAAAACGCAATGGATGATTTTGCTTATCATCGGAAATGGATGGGACCCATGGTAAGTCCACCTTTGAAGATGAACCTGGACAACAACTGCTGAGAATGGCATCCCATGGAAAATTGGCACGATGGGGTGCAGCTGGGAACATAATGTAATGTTGGGAGTGTTCCAACCATCATATCTGCCTGAGATTCAGATCTGGTTGGTAACAGAATATTTCAGACAGCAGGTCTGGAAAGGAAAATGAAAGTTTGCAACACAAATCGATGAGATGGCGTTGCGAGATTCTCGGGAAATGAACTACGATAGCAAGCTCCAAAACATGAGCTGGTTCTGCTACAACATGTGAACACGTTGTCCGAGACAAGCATGACCACATAGTAGTCTTATAATAAAACACTACAGAGTTCAGGTGGGGAACCATCAATGAGGATATCGAAGTCCCTACATAAGTCCGGATTAGCTCTTATGAAGGAACTCCTTCTCCTTGAACAAATCAGTCAGTGGCTTGGTGTGCTAGGGACGCATATAGGATGGAGGTTGCAAGTCTCCAAACCACAGAATACTTCGCATTTATGCATGACTGATTTGGGGTGATTCCAGAGGAAGCAACATTGACTTTCTCGAATCCACGGCGACAACTTGCATCAAATGCACATGAACTGGAGGAAGTCACTTCTCACATCCAAACATATGCTTCATGAGCTAGCATGAGCAAATGCTTTCAAAATTTTCCAACACTAGCTTAATGTTCAACATGAATCATGGAGGAGACAAGATGTTGCTGATGGGCTCAACAGCAACTCATTGGAATTTCCATATCACTGGACTTCCACCATTATGTGAACAATGTGATAGTATTGGTCGGACCAAAAGATGTAATGGTGTATGCTCGAGGAATCAACCACGAGTAAGACAACATTACGGATATCGTTGGTTCTGATTTGATTTAAGGATAGCCCATACTCAAATCAAGGTTTGGACAAGACAATAGATTCAACAACCGATCACGAGGAACAATCGATGAAGATATCATCTTTCTTCAACACACACACACACACACCTAAGGGTATCCCTTTGAATGAACCGGGTCAAATGGAGATTTTATCTTCCAACTCTCCAATTTATTGTTTAGCTTATCCAACTAGTTCAGGGGTATCCAACACAGATCCTTGGAGAAAGGGTGGTTTACGGAAAACCAACTTGATCACGAACCCAACATAGCGGTCAGGTGACAACCTGGTAATACTTCCGAGAAGATATTCAGAAAATCACGAACCACCATTATGTTACTAAGCTCGAGAACAACCTTGCTTTTCAGGGCAAGATGACATGATCAAATGAGTGAGGGACTGACACAGTCCTAACTTATTGATCGAGGAGTGCACCAGAAATAAGGACTAGGTAGCACGATCAATCTTAGGATGATGATTTAATAACCAACACGCTAAGAATGAGAATATTGTCCATTAACTACCAAGGAACGAGGTTGCTAGGAGTATCGATTTCACACATCACAGTTCACTTGTCGGCATTCCGGTTACAACAACACGGGACCGAGGAATGAATAATGATAGCGAGAAGTATCACTACGTCAAGAATTCATAAGAGATAGTGCAATTCTCATGACGATCCTGACGTAAAGAGGGTAACACTTCAGAGTAGAATGGATCAAAAGATGGATTGGCATTTGATCTGCAGAACGCAACTACTTTGACCCAATCCTGGATATGGATGAGGTACTGGAGTTTGTTTCTCCTAGTCATTCCGGAATAGAATGGCTTGACGGACCACAAGAATAAAAGGGCATCGATGAACACAAATGCACACATACTCTTGGTTATCAACTGATAGAGGATGGTCGGGATACAACTGAAGAGGAACAACTCAAGGAACATATAATTTTCTGAGTTGTGGATGCATAGATTAATATGTCGAACCAAGTTCAACAGGTTTCTTCCAGATAACCCATGCGAGAAGGTAGAACCGCGAATCACAATTATGGATGGGGAACTCCTCAAGAGTACTCTAATTGTGAGCTTTTGGTTCAAAGAACTTCTGCCTTAATGGTTCATGGTATTTGGAAGAAGGAAATACCGCGGACCTCGAGGACTATCACAAAGTTACTAATATCCTAAAGGAACTAGCAAACACTATCAATAGGAGGTAAGTAGGGTGAATCTCGGGTTCAAGAACCCAGGAGTAGAATACCTATTACTAAATGGCATCACGGGATGCTTTCGAGAATGGTGGCCAGAATCATCACACCGGGGACACAAAACATGGCTAGATTACTAGGTGACTCCCTAAAACACCTAGGGTCATAATAATAGCTCCAACATATATGTCGAGGCAACAGAGTACCTCAACTCACCGATTAGTGTGGTTAAACCGCCCAAAGGAACGCCGGTAACGGAAGAAGGAATTTGCAAATGCATCGACTAGTTAGAAACACAGGATGACTCGGACAGCATAACGATCGTAAATGCTCAAAATGATTTGAAACATCCTGAAAAATAGTGGCATGACTACTCAACATCACAATATCAAGGTTACGAGACCAGCTATGAACATACGTATAGTAAAAACTGAACTGAGATTTGAAACTATCAATTCTATAAGTCTATGGATTAGTAACACGTCATCCTGATAGATAGATGAGAAGGCCTAGTTCTTAATCCCCGTTGAAGAGAAGAGGATGACTTAGATCAGAAGGCCAAGAGGTATAAGGAGTAAAAAGAGCCTTACGTTCCCTTCCACAATCAATTCCCTTACATAACTAAAGCATTTCTAGACACAACTTCACCAGTTTGGCTCGGTAATCCACAGCAACAAAGCTCGATACCAAAGCTGTCAGACCCCGATTCCAAGTCACATCGATCCAGCCGGTAACACCTCATATCACTTTGCGGCCTCACGCACGGTATTCCCACGGGTGTCGCCTTACCATGGCCCGGGACTGTTGGCGCCTTTTGGCTCAGGTATATGATAGGGTCGCTAGCATCCATATGACAGAGAACCAGGGCCGACATGGCTAGTCGTGAACCCAAAGCGGCACTAACCCATGGGGACAGGCATACATGAATCAACTTCGAGCATGTCGGTCGCAAAGATGTGAATCCGGGCTGTAGCACTGGGCTAACAGGACTCCGGGAACCCGGCTGTAGCAGTTAGGCAGACTCGGATGTCACCAAGTGACATTTCCCGAAGGGACAGTACACAGAACAAAGTGAAACACATGCCGCCACCAAGTGTCCTAAGAAGTAGTGTTGGGCTAGCAGGACTTGGTGAACCGGTCAGTAGCGGACTACTATGGCTCAAGGAAGCACTAGAATACATTTCCCCATAAGAGAGGCTGCCAAGGATAAACAACTAGATTGTCGGATCCCACACATACCAAGCATTTCAAACATACACACAATATGCTCGATATGTGTAAATACAACATGGCATCACAACATAACTCTACGACTCAAGTATTTATTCATTAGGCTCCGAGGAGCGAGATATTACAAACATGGGTCTCATGACCCAACATTCAGAGCATACAAGTCAAAGCACAAGCGGAAGCTTAACATGTCTGAGTACAGACATCTACAAATGAAAAGGCTGCTAAGCCTGACTATCTACCAGATCCTGCCGAGGGCACAACATCGTAGCTGAGGTAACAAGCTAAACGTCGAAGTCCAAGCGGAACTACTAGCGAGACTGACGTCCCTCTGCAAAAACATAAAATAGGCAAACGTGAGTACAAATGTACCCAACAAGACTTACATCAGAACTAACTACATATGCATCATTATCAACAAACGGGGTGGTGGAGATTAATTGCAGCAAGCCAGCTTTGACTCGGTGGCTATCCTAAACTACGACTGCAAGTAACTCTTTTGAGGTGGCGCACACGAGTCCACATATTCACCATTTCAATACACCACTATGGATCCGCTCCCGTCTCCCTATGTGAAGGCCATCTATTGAGGATATAGCTACTAAGTATAAACTGGCGGAGGGCCCGGTTCACCTTAAACTGTGCTGAAGCCCATGAAGGTCTTGAAGATAGCGTTCAATTAGTACAGCTTGGAAGCCCACGGCCCAAAGGCGGATTAGGGCCCATAGTGGTAAACCGCCATGATTATGTAAACTTGTAATATAAGTTAGAACGGAGAGACCGAGCCGGACACTTTGTATAGGTTGGCTCGGGACTCTGCAGACCGGCCGGGCGTCAACCTGTGTATATAAAGGGACGACCCGGCGGCGGTTCAAGACAGACAACAACAACTCGAAGCCTAGGCGAAGCTTATTTGCTCCCTAGTCATCGAAACCACATCAATCCCATCACAACTAGACGTAGGCTTTTACCTTCATCGAAGGGGCCGAACTAGTATAAACTCTTGTGTCTTTGCGTCCGCTTTAACCCCTTCAAGTTAACCCGTACTGATGGCTCCACGACTAAGTCCTTTCACGAGGACATCTGCCGTGACAAAACCACGACAGTTGGCACCCACCGTGGGGCTATCGCATGATGGTTTGATGATCTTGGAGGGAAAGTTCGAAGGACTCGAAGGCTATGCTGTGGGCCGGGTGACCAAGAGTCGTCGCGGCAAGCTCTACATCGACGATGCAGGCTGGGGCCCCGAGGCCGGCTCGATTGAGTACGGGTACCGGGTCCCCTTTGGTGGCATACACGTCTTCATTGGCAAGATCGGTGAACCGGGCCCTGAGTTGGACACCTGCACCGACCTCATCGAGACAACTCAGTGTGCGCGATCTGCCCAGGTCAAACCGCCCGTGAAGCGTGCCTTTGTGGGAGTCATCCACGGAGGAAATTATGAGGATGGATCCGAATCTGGTAGCGAGACCGTCGTCTACTCTGGCGACGAGTCGTCAACCGGAGAAACTCTCTATATCGTTACAAGATGGCCGGATGGGGGCTGTTCGATGGTGACGATATTCCGGACCCTCCGATCTGCCCAACCGGTTGGAATATTCATGGCGGTACACAAGCAGGGCTTCACTCTTCGATCGCTGCGGCAATGATCTCCGGCTCAACATCGGCGACGGCTGCCGGGCAGGAGGCCCCGTCGCCCGCCGCTCAAGTTTTATCAGATCTGTTCGATCGCTGGCTGCACTCATGGCGAGGCTAACCCGGCGGATCAGGGCGCCATAACGCAGAGATTGCGAACGTGAAGGAACAAATCTCTCGAGCTAAAGCGGATCTAGCAGCTGCAGACGCCAGATGACGGCAGGTGGGCGCTTTAGATGCGCAGCTTATAGGCTCATGTGGGATCGTAACGTCACATGAAGTCATGAAGAGGAAATACAGATCCCGTTTGCCTTCGCCAAGCCGAGACCTCTTCAACACCCCGGAGGGAACCATGAATGCGGTGGTAAACCGGGCGGAAGCATCTGGGACGGGCACGCCGGTCCAGCCCCGCTTAATAGATCTACCTTGCCATAACGCCAGTGTGCCTCAGGCCGTGCAAACACCTCCGGGTCACTACTCCAACCCGATGGATAACCTTGTTGCAGCTGCGGCACGGCTGGAGGCTATTCCAATTGAAGGTGACTCACCACAGGCGATAGAGACGCGCCGGGTCAAGGAGCTCCTTAGTACAGCTTTGGTCCAACAGGAAGCGTATTCGTACAGCCGCGACCGGATCCACTCTACCCCCCGCCCAAGCCGGAGCTATAGCAGGCACATGGATGAACCGGCCGTATCAAGTAATGCACGGCGTGGTGCGCCCCGTGGCAACAACCCGGCAGGTGGTGTCGATAACGCCCAGGAGGTGGTGGACCGGGTCCAAGAGCGCAGGGAGGCCGAGTTAGCAGCACAGAACGAGGCGCATCAGCTTATGCCGGTTCACCCCACCACCTCAGTCGAGCCAGGGGTCACTTCTAGCTTGGGGGTGCCCTGTTTGATCACCGCTTTACGCAACGTCCGCTTGCCAAAAGACTTCAAGGGTCCATGCAAGGTGCCAAGTTACACTGCTGATTTACCTCCAGAAGCATGGATAGAGAGCTATGAGATGGCCATGGAGATGCTAGATGTGGATGAGGCCGCGTGTGCAAAGTATTTTACCATGATGCTTGAAGGGACGGCCCGTACTTGGTTAAAGAGCTTGCCGCCCAATTCTATCAGTTCATGGTCCCGATTCATAACCCGGTTTATCCAGAATTTCAAAGATACCTGTAAGCAGCCCATGTCCGTAGTGGACTTGGCGGCTTGTGTCGTGGGGAAGGCGAGTCAACAACCCATTGGGTACGCCGTTTGAAATCTTGCACTCGTCGGACGGATCAGCGCTGCTCTGCGATCTTAACCTCGAGGGCAACCGCGGTTTCAGCCTCTGGTTAAAGTTAGCGCGCATGAAGCGATTTTGTAATGACATGGGAACTCTCATGGGCGCTTTAGTGAAGTATGCTGATTCTGATAGTACCAAGGATCCCGAGTCTGAAGATGACAAGACAGGGAAGGGAAGGAAGAACAACAACTCCAAGGGCCAGCAACATCACTTAGCAGGTAATGGCAAGCGTAAAGCGGATGGCAACATGGACTTTGTAGCTAATACCAACGCGCAGGACAAGGGCCAGCGACGCAAGGGTAAACAGCCGAATCGAAGTGGAGCGCCTAATCCCAATCCGGACCGCTTGAACTATCTATTGAATCAACCCTGTCCGAAGCATGGGACAAAGGAGATGCCAGCCAACCACCTTTGGAAGGATTGTTACATTATGCAGGAGTTCAAGAGTTCTAATGCTTTCCAGTATGATCACGGCTCTGATGGCGGTTCAGGATCCGGGCCGGGTTACGGTGGAGGAAATTTGTTCAGGATTTAATGGTAATCCAGGCGGACATAACAATCAGAATAACCAAGGTGGTTACAACCAGCAGCAGCAACAGTCGGGTTATCAGAGCAACCCAAAGCAGTTGAATAGTGGGCAGTACCATGTCTTCACCACTAGCTTAGACAAGCGAGACCGGAAGGTTCAGAAGCGGGCAGTCAACGCTGTTGAACCGCCGTGCCCATTACCTCGCTGGTCGGAGCAGCCCATTATATGGAGTAGAGAGGATCATCCTCCCCGGGTCGACAATCCGGGTTAGCTAGCCCTGGTGGTGGCACCTCAGGTGGGAGGTTATAATTTCACCAAGGTACTCATGGATGGAGGGAGCAGCATTAACATCCTGTACTATGAGACCTTCCGTCATATGGGACTAACGGATAAACATCTCAAGCCGTCCAATACAGTGTTCCATGGTGTGGTACCTGGCAAGTCAGCATATCCTGTTGGTAAAATAGCCCTGGAAGTGGCCTTTGGTGATGATCATGACTCCAGATCGGAAACATTGACGTTTGAAGTGGTAAAAATCCAAAGCCCATATCATGCCCTGTCCGGGCGTCCGACTTACGCCAAATTTATGGCACGGCCCTGTTATGTGTATTTATAGCTCAAGATGCCGGGTCACAAGGGGACCATAACGGTTCATGGAAGCCGTAAGGTCGCTTTGGAGTGCGAGGAAGGAGATGCAGCTTACGCAGAGTCGGTTTGTGCCACCGAGGAGCTGAAGTACTATAAGGACAATTTTGATCCGTGGACATGACTCCATTGAAGAAGCCAACTACAGAGCATGATCCGCCCTGAAATTCAAATCGGCAGCCGAGACTAAGCTTGTTGACTTCGTGCTCGGCGATTCGCCCAAGCAGTTCAATGACGGTGCCAACTTGATCCGAAATAGGAAAGCGCGCATCGAAGTTCATCCGTGAGAATCGACATTTTGCATGGAAGCCTTCGACATGCCAGTGTACCGAGGCAAATCGCTGAGCACACTCTTAATGTTGATCCCAAGTACAAACCGTAAAGCAGCCTCCGCGGTTTAACGAAGAAAGGCGCAAGGCCATTGGAGAGGAGGTGGCGGTGCTCTTAGCAGCTGGTTTTATCCTTGAAGTCTTCCATCCAGAGTGGCTTGCTAATCCGGTGCTGGTTCTTAAGAAAACGGCACTTGGTGCATGTGTGTGGATTACACAGATCTTAACAAGGCTTGTCCAAAGAGATCCTTTGCCCTCCCCGCATTGACCAGATTATTGATGCCACTGCGGGTTGTGAGCGTTTGAGCTTTTTGGATGCATATTCTGGGTATCATCAGATCAAGATGGCAGTTAAGGACCAGGAGAAAACAACGTTTATCACTCCCTTTGGAGCCTTCTGCTATGTATCTATGCCTTTTGGGCTCAAGAGCGCCCAAGCAACTTATCAACGTTGTGTACAGAATTGCTTGCATAAACAGATCGGCCGTAATGTGCACGCCTATGTTGATGATATTGTGGTCAAGTCAAGGGAGAAGGAGACACTGATTGCCGATTTGAAGGAAACCTTTGACAACCTGCGGGTTTACAAGATGATGCTCAACCCGGCCAAATGTGTCTTTGGTGTTCTGGCAGGCAAGTTATTGGGTTTTCTCGTGTCCAACAGGGGAATTCAAGCTAATCCTGAGAAAATTACGACTATTACCTCCCTGGCTAAACGAAGTGTATTAACGACGTCCAGCGTTTGGCAGGACGGATTGCCGCGCTGAGCCAGTTTATCAGCCGCCTCGGAGAGAAGGCCATCCCTTTGTACCAGATGCTGAAAAAGACAGATCAATTTGTCTGGAGTCCAGCCGCCGATGAAGCGTTGGAGGACTTAAAGCGGCAATTGGCCAACCTGCCTGTGCTCGCCGCTCCCATTGACAAGGAGCCGCTTCTGCTATATGTTGTCGCTAACGCCAAAGGCGGTCGGCGTGGCCATTGTGGTGGAGCGGAAGGAGGTAGGAAGGAGCATCCGTTCAACGTCCGCTTTACTATATCAGCGAGTACTTTTCGAATCTAAGCAAAGGTATCCGCATTGGCAGAAGCTGGTATATGGAGTTTTCATGGCAAGCCGGAAGCTAAAGCAGTATTTCCAAGGGCACCCCATCACGATGGTCAGTTCTGCTCCCTTAGGCGATATCATACAGAACCGGGAAGCGACTGGCCGGATTGCCAAGTGGGCTATAGAGCTTGGGACGCACGGTCTGAAGTACGTGCCTCGGACGGCGGTGAAGTCTCAAGCACTTGTGGATTTCATTAATGATTGGACGGAGTTGCAAGCACCTGAAGAAAAGCCGGATCACACATATTGGACCATCCATTTTGATGGATCCGCATAATTGAGGGCTCGGGGTCGAGTCGATTAACTTCCCCACGAGGTGACAAGTTCTGCTACGTTCTTCGCTTAATGTTCCCTTGTACTAACAATGCAGCTGAGTATGAAGCCTTGCTCCATGGTCTCCGGATGGCTAAGGAGATGAATCTAAGCCGGGTTAAGTGCTTCGGTGACTCGGACCTAGTGGCTCAACAGTGTCCGCACTTGGGATTCAAAGGACCCACTCATGGCTGCATATCGTCGTGAGGTGGATATTGTTGCAGGTCATTTCAAGGGCTATCGTGGACCACGTGGACCGTCGGAAGAATGAAGCGGCGGACGCTTTAAGCCGGTTGGGCTCTCAACATAAACCGTCCCGCCTAATGTTTTTCTCGACGTCTTTGCACAACCCGCTCGGTCAACCTCCCCAGTGAAGAAGATTTGGCTATTCCTGATCCGGAGGCTCAATTGGTGGCAGCTCTTCACATCACTCCGGATTGGACGCTTCCTTATCTTGCGTACATGAACCGGGGCGAGTTACCAGAAGATGAGACGTTGGCCCGGCAGATAATACAGCGATCCAAGTCTATGACCATTGTTAATGGCGAATTGCATCATTGCAGCGTGTCGTATGCTTCAACGCTGTGTGTCCCCTGAGGAAGGCTGTGAAATATTGCGTGAGATCCACGAAGGAGATTGTGGTCACCACGCCGGTTCAAAATCCTTGGTGGCTAAAGCGCTCCGCCACGGTTTCTATTGGTTGACTGCTCATGCCGATGCGAAAGATCTGGTCGACGATGTGATGGTTGCCAAAAGTTTTCCGGACGTGCTCATGTACCGCCCAAGAATTGAGGATGATTCCAATTACTTGGCCGCTTGCAACCTGGGGTGGATATGGTTGGACCTTTCAAAAGGTCCAAGGACAAGAAGACCCACCTCCGGTGGCGGTTGACAAGTTTACAAAGTGGGTAGAGGCGTAACCTGTTAGCAAGTGTGACGCGCCATGGCGGTTCAGTTCATCAAAAGGTGATTTTCGGTTTGGTTTTCCACACAAGATCATCACGAGATAATGGTACCAATTTGTCCAAAGGTGCCATGAAAGAGTTCTGCTAACGTGAACACATCCGCTTGACGCTTTCTTGATAGCCCACCCATAGTCCAATGGTCAAGCGGAAAGGGCTAATCAAGAGATCTTGAGAGGCATCAAGCCCCGCTTATGGTCCCTTTGCGAGAGGACACCGGGTTGTTGGGTAGAAGAACTACCATCGTGTTATGGAGTATCAACATTATGCCCAACAGATCCACAGGATACACACCGCTCTTTATGGTCTATGGAGCGGAGGCGGTTCTCCCCGAGGACATCCGTCATGACTCACCTCGTGTGGCAGCTTATGTTGAAGCGGACAACGAGACGGCACAACAAGACGCTTTGGACCTGTTGGATGAGGAGCGTGACATAGCAGCTGCCCGCCGGCGATTTACCAACAGGATCTTCGCTGCGTTACCATAGTCGCGGGTCGTAACCGAACTTTTCAAGAAGGAGATTTGGTGCTTCGCTAATGCAAGACCAGATCGATATGCACAAGTTATCCCCACCTTGGGAGGGACCTTTCGTGGTCAGCAAGAATCTGCACAACGGATCATACTATCGATCGATATTCGAGAGCATAAAGACTCACGACATCGGAGGAGGAGACCAACAGTCTGTGGAACATAGCTCATCTTCGCCTTATTATACCGAGCCATCGGCTCTACTCATGTACATATTATGACAAGGTATATATTATGAATAAAGTAATAAACCGGAGCCTCGGCTAAAGCGGGTATCTGCTTACGTTATATCATGCGTGGTTACATGGAGTTGTTCTGTCTTAAAGCGGCCTCCGGTTTACCCCTTGAGTTTGCTTTTCAAAAGCTTTATGATATCACTTGGGGGCTTGGTCGGTCCGAACCAATGCAACACCTTTTGATAGGCGAAAGCCACCAGATCACTTGGGGACATGGTCAAGTCTGAACCAGATCACGCCTCTTGATCGGCCTAAGGCCATAGTGTCACTTGGGGCTTGGTCGAACCCGAACCATTGCCACGCCACTTGATCGGCATAATGCCACGGTTTCAGTTGGGGACCTGGCTGACTTGAACCATAGCTACACCTTATTGGGAGCTTGGTCGTGTCCGACCATGGTAACACCATCTGATCGGCTCAGTGAAGCCTCTTTTTGCAGACGGTTTTATCATTGCCTTTGCTTCCATATTTTTTCATAACTGTTATTTGATTTTTGTTGCATTTTTTAAACCGATAACATTTTTTTTAACCGGTTCAAACTGTCAGTTGACTGAATTCGGTCCATTTTTAATCCGGAGATAATTTTTCCAGTTTGACTTTTTCTGTTAACATCCCATTATGGAGTAACAGGGGGCTTGTCATGACCCGGCACGGTTTACATGGTAAACCGGCATTATAAACACAGGAGCTGTTTTCTCCTTTGACGGTAATGGTTTATACAACCTCCGCTTCAAGATTGGCTAAGCCAACTTCATGCCCAGCGACGGCAGGTATTTTGCATCACAAATTTTGATTATATACCTCAATATTTCATTGCATATATATATGAACGTCACAAGTCGGTCAAGCGGCACAAACCGCCGTGGCGTTTAAGATTTTGTGATCGCAGCAATATAGATTGAAAGGTTTCGGTCATTCAATCAAAAGTATCAGCACCCATGCACGAAGGCATATTAAAAGCAAAAGTGTTGGCTATCCTATTACAAGGCATTCAGAGGCCCAAAATTTGGAATTGTTTCATAACGGGCAGTTTCTGATGTATCAACCGACTTGACGGATTAAGCTTCATTGCCGGGTTGACGTGAAGTAGATGGGTCGTCTGGCGTCGGTTCAACTTCTTCCTCCTCACCATCCAATGGCCGAAAGTCATTGGTGGTCCAGTCAATCCGGGTTAAAGCCTGAAAGACAGCCTCTTCACTTATAAGCTCAGTCGGATCAACGTCAGGGGCGTAAGTGTGCTTACGGGTTGGTGGAACAAGGTTCTGCACTTCCGGAATAACAGCTTCAACCTGTTTGTTGTTCGCGTCATAGAAGGAGCGGTGAACCGTCAGGTTGGCCTCTTCTGCCAGTTGACTCGCCAGAGGACGCATCTCCCTTGTTACCCGTTTGAGAGCATCATTATCAAATACTTTGCCATTTTCTTGAGCACTGGGGAAGCCTTTGGCTATGTCAGCCGGATCAAGGTCAGCTATCCATGCTTTGGCGCGAGTTAGTGCCAATAAGGTGCCAGCCCGGGCAGCGGATCGTTTCAATTCTTCTATCTGTGCTGGTATCATAGATAGCCGGTCCAGTGTGTCCTTGATCAGTGTCGGAGCTGCATTATCATAAGAAGTGGCGCAAATAACTCGCTGGGTGCCGGTATACAGCTGTTCAATTAGCGTATACGCGGCCTTGAGTTTCTTCCGCATGTCAGAGCCCAGATGAGCAATGCGCCTACCTATACCGGTTTAAGAAAGTTCAGGTTAAACCGGAGGAAATTTCAAAGCGGAATATTCATCGCAACCTTGGTGAAACGTTGCTTACCAAATATTGCAGAGGTCATGGCATTGATTTGGCGCTTTAATCCAGTGACCTCTTCCGTCACCGGTTTAAGAGCTGCTTCAGCATCTTCCGCCCGTTTTAGCAAGCCCGCCTTTTCAGTGTCCCAGCTGGCCCGCTCAGACTTGAACCACTCCTTGAGCTGCTCCATGGTAGCCTTGGAGGTTTCTGCTTGTTGAGATTTCAGATTTTCTTGAAGATCATTGATTTGTGAGACTTGTTGGCGTATCTCACTCTGCAACAAAAAGAGAGCATGTTAATATCTTCATTAGAAGTCCCAAGCGCATAACCAGTCATACACTTGGCACTTGGGGGCTAATGTGGATCATTTTTTATACTGATTATTGAAGTCCCATGGATTAATACAAGTGTTAATCATGGCACTTGGGGGCTAATGTGTGTTTGATCAGAAGTATATAAGACAAAGTACTATGAACTATGCAAAGTCCCGGTTTGACTTTCTAGGGACAAACCGGCCCTTGGGGGCTACTATGCAATGAAGGTACAAGAGAAGGGCACAACTATTTACCTCATAGCGCTCCTTCATAAGATTTACTAAACCGGCTTCATAATCACGGCTTGTGTAGAGCCGGTTCAGGAAGCCAGAGTGAAGGTCTTGGGCAGAGAAATTGTTATAAGCTGACAGATCAGTTTTTTCCTTCCCTTTGCTCATGGCAGCAAATTCTTCCTTGGCTGAGTGCTTTGATAGAGCAACCGGATTACCAGGGGCGGTGTATGCGGTGCCCGTAACTATGACATCATCATCTTTGGTCGGACTGGCCGAATTAGCATTTTCAACTGGGCTTGGCGTTTTCATACCCAGGCTTGGCGGATCAGCAGTTGAGTCCCGTTGTTCTGCTGCAGGACTCGGAGGAGCAGGAGGATGTGAAGTCTCAACTTGGACATCCGATTCAACCTCTGGCGGATTAGCATTGGCATCTTGATTTTTCCCAGCAGAGTTGTCTTTAGCAACTTCGGGATTTTCCCCATGATGCTCTGGAGTCTTCTCCGGATCAACATCCATAGTAGGGTCGAGGGTCTTGGCCTTTTTACTAAGTCGAGCCTTGGTGCTACAACATCAAGGGTTAGAATATGATAAACCGACAAGTACAAGGAACAAATTAAGGAGTAATGTACTTACCCAGCAGCAACTTTGAGAGGAGGCAGCTGAGTGGTTGATGAACCGCCAGACGAGTTGGAAGAAGCCCGTAATTGGTCGACGGATTGAGAGGGCATCGGAAGAAACCTTTCAAAGGATAACGCCAGAGAACAAGTCACCTCGATGACGCTTCCGGTTGGTGTGTCACCTAAACCGGATGACGAATTTGTTGACCGCTATGCCGGGTCGTACGGCATTCTTCAGTTTGCTGTGTCTTCAAAGAAAATTTTGGATCCAAATGAGCATAGGAGTGAGATTGTTTCACTTTCCGGACTATGCGGCGAATTCTTTTAACCGGTACAAGATCAGAATCAGAAGAAAGAAGGATTACCTCAACAGGTTCTGCATGGCTGGCCTCAGCGTCATCCTAACTGTCAATAAAATGAATGGAAAAAGAACCAAGTGAGTCAAGCTCTACCTCAAGATCTCGATTCTTCATCTTCCGGCGGTTCGTAAGACTCGGCAGCTTCTCTTCTTGCCGCTTTTCTTGGTGGTCTTGGTCTTTGCACGAGGAACCCGGCCGGTTTAGTTCGCTTCAAAAGGAGCTGTTAGCCTGAAAATTAATACAGAGGATTAATACAATCAATATGGAATCAAAGTCGGTAGAGTAATGAGAAGAACCTTACATGGGCGGTTTGTTGGAGATGCGTAACGGAGCCAACCCGGTTTGGCTGCATGCGGAGATTGGTTCATCAAGCATTTTCTTCACTGTTTCGGTAACTTCAAGCTCAGTTATTGATACTTCGTGATGTCTTTGAGGATCTTTGACGTCACCAGTATATTCGTGCATCAATCCGGGGCGGCGGCTTAATGGCAAGATGCCCCAAGAAACCCAGCAGCGGACAAGGTCAATACTAGTTAAACTGTTGGCCATCAGAGCCCGGAGCTTGGTAATTTGAGGTGCAAAATTCTTCCGTTCTGCGGCGGTCAAGCGCGAAGGCAATGGGTGGCTGTTGCTAAGCCGGTGAGGGCGATAACCCGGCAAGGTATTTTCTCCGTTAGGAGCAGTGTTCCGGCAATAGAACCAGGTTTGATTCCAATCTTTAGGATGTCTATGATGTTTGGCGTGAGGGAAGTCCACTTCCTTCCTTTTCTGGATTGAAACGCCACCAAGTTCTGTGTTAGGACCGTCCGAGAATTCTGTACGACGGTTCAAATGAAAGAAGTCTCGGAATAACTCCACGGTTGGTTCTTCTTGACGATAGACTTCGTAGAATACTTGAAAGTTGCATATATTGGACATAGAGTTCGGACCAATATCTTGTGGATGGAGTTGGAAGCTTGCGAGGACATCCCGGAATCTTTTTGATCTGGGCGGGCTGAATCCCCGGTCTAGGTGTTGCATAAAAACAATCACCTCTCCTTCTTGAGGTTCAGGTGGACATTCCGATTCCGTAACTCGCCAATGGAGAACATTTTTTGAGGCTAAAACGCCAGCAGGTGGCGTAGCTGTGGAGTTGTGTTTCGTGATCCGGACGGAACCCAATTGCAAGCAATAAATTGTTTCGCCATTCCGAAGCGGGAGCTGAAAGAAAATCAAACAGTGCGGTTTATCGTCTCACGGTTTGTAAGTGAAAAATTCAGTGTTAAACCGGTGAAAATACAATGCAAGGTCCAGTTGGCGGTTTAAGAGAGGGCTAATGACATATGGCGGATTGGCCATAAAGGATTAAACCGCCCATAGGCGTAAAGGCCAAGATTCAAAATTTCTGCTAAGTGTTGATGTAAACAGGTTTTACACAATGTTCAAATCTATTTGGATCTACCGATATCTATAAAGCAGTTTTATGCGTTATTTAAAAGGCGCTCAAGTAGAATGTAAAAGGATGCATACTTTAGAAGAAGAAAAGGAAGGGCTGCTAGTATTAAAAACAGATGCGGAATGACTACAGTAGGAGATCTATACTGTTTTTGGATCAAAACTACCGCGGCAGAAGGTAGGATGAAGAGGAAACATGAAGAACTGTGCGGATGAGCTTGCAAAAGCCTAATGCAGATCTAAGGACGAAGAACAGAAGAAGTTTACCGCTGCAGATTACGGCGGAGGGGCGAGAGCCTCGATCTAACTCAGGTTGATGCAGCGGCCTTGGTTGGTGCAGTTCTCGAAGGTCGCGGACGGCGGCGGAGCTTCAGAGCTGAGGGCGTCGCGAGGAAGAAGAAGATGCAGAAGAGGAAGAGAAAAAGGAGCCCTCGGGCTTTGTTTATAAGGGAAAGAGTAAATGGCAGGCGCGAGAATCAAGGCGTCCGGAGCGGCCGAGTGGGCGCGCCTGTCGCCTCGATTTTCTAGATAATCATTAATGAGAAGGGAATTTTTTTAATCTTTTTATACAGAGATGATGTCATGACGGACTGTTGCGGTGCTCCGAAGATGACGTCACATCGGTTTACAAAAATTCACAGGAGAAGTCAATATGGCGGTTTACAGAAATACAAGAGGATGTTTACAAGATATTTTTAGTGTTGAAGATTGACATGAATAAATTCAAATCAATCCGGGGCCTAATGTTGAGGATATAGCTACTAAGTATAAACCGGCGGAGGGCCCGGTTCACCTTAGACTGTGCTGAAGCCCATGAAGGTCTTGAAGATAGCGTTCAATTAGTACAGCTTGGAAGCCCACGGCCCAAAGGCGGATTAGGGCCCGTAGTGGTAAACCGCCATGATTATGTAAACTTGTAATATAAGTTAGAAAGGAGAGACCGAGCCGGACACTTTGTATAGGTCGGCTCGGGACTCTGCAGACCGGCCGGGCGGAAAACCTGTGTATATAAAGGGACGACCCGGCGGCGGTTCAAGACAGACAACAACAACTCGAAGCCTAGGATAAGCTTATTTGCTCCCTAGTCATCGAAACCACATCAATCCCATCACAACTAGACGTAGGCTTTTACCTTCATCGAAGGGGCCGAACTAGTATAAACTCTTGTGTCTTTGCGTCCGCTTTAACCCCTTCAAGTTAACCCGTAGCGATGGCTCCACGACTAAGTTCTTTCACGAGGACATCTGCCATGAAAAAACCACGACACCATCCATAGCACTCACACTTATCTTGTGCATTTTAGAGTATCCACTTTCACTTATCTATGAACTGATATAGGCAACCCAGAAGTCCTTTACCGCGGACACGGCTATTCGAATAGATCATTTATAACCCTGCAGGGGTGTACTTCTTCACACACGCTCTCGCCACTTACCACCATGTACACGTCGTGTATCTCAGCAACCTTCAAGCGGAAGCCTAGCGAGGGATTCGGCCACGACCTGACTAACCACACAAGTCTCTAGTCCAGGTTTATCGCCTATTCGGGTTCCATCCACGAGGAGATCCGGCCGGAGTTTCGCTCACAACCCCAAACGATGTGTGCAGGGTTCTCGAGACACCAAACGGGCGCTCGCTACACCGGGCCACGGTGTATCTACCACATCATAGCCCACCCCTAGGGTCAGCGCTACGCACGGCCTCCAACACATATCATACAAACACCAGAAACTAGTTGCAACTCCTGGACAGAGGGCAAGGGCAGTTAATAAGTCGAGAGGGTCCATTGGTTTCGGGCCCAATGCGTGGTAGTAACTGTTTCATGGATCACAAACACAGAACTCAGTTCCTGAGGACGTCTTCAATGAGACAACCCACCATGTAACCAAGAGGAGGAAACCATAGACCACATTCTTCTAACGTGTGTGTTCGCCAGGACTGTCTGGAGAACCCTGTGCTCAGCCCTTGGGAAACCGCAGTGGACACCAACTACACAAGACACCCTCAAGGAGTGGTGTGTTGCAAGAACGTCAGGCGTGCACAAGCCGAAGGAGTTGAGGGCGCTTCTTACTCTCGGCCTTTGGGAGCTTTGGAAACACTGGAATGCGGTTGTCTTCGATGGCGCCTCTCCATCACTAGAGGTGGTCGTTAGGCGCGTCGTCGCGGAGGGTAGAGCTTGGCAGCACGCGGGCCTGTTGAAAGGTGAAGTGGACATCACGCTTCAGCTTCTAGCAGGGTGGGCAAGCAGCGAGTAGTCGGGTTAGTTGTTGCGCAGGTGGACTGTCGGCCGCGCTATGTGCTGATGTGATGTTATGTAGCGTTTAAATCTTTGTAACATCAACGGTGGCTGGGATTCTTCCCCCCTTCTTCTTCTATATAAGATGATACGCACACTCGTGCGTATTCGAGAAAAAAAAAGGCCTCTCACCGCTACCTTTACCAAATCGTGTTCACACACTTAGCTCACACACAGTAGGACATGTTCACACACCTCTGATTCATCCCTGATGAATCAGACCTGACTCAACTCTAAGCAGTAGCAGGCATGACAAACAAGCATGAATGAGTAGGCACATCAAGGCTCAAACAACTCCTACTCATGCTAGTGGGTTTCATCTATTTACTGTGGCAATGACAGGTCATGCAAAGGAAAGGGGTTCAACTACCGCAGCAAGTAACAAAAGAACCGTTGTTGTCCTAATGCAATAAATGAGAGCAGGAGCGAGAGAGTGGGATTGTATCGGAATGAACAAGGGGTTTTTGCTTGCCTGGCACTTCTGAAGATAGTATAGTTCTTCATCGGTGTCATCGATCTCATCGTCGGTATCACGTCTATCGAGAGGGGACAATACCGGCAACAGAGAAGGAAAACACAATCAATGCAGTGCACAATATGATGCATGATCATGACATGTCAATATGCTATGTTTTGAGCTAATGCAACTAGCAACATGTTAAATGGAGTTGGTTTGAACCCTAGGTTCAAATTCAAACTCCATATGTGAGAGTTTAAATGCCATTATAATATTTGGCCTAAACAGCAGCCCTAAGTTGTTCTATCATGCATGAGAATGGTACAGATGGATAGATTGGATTTTTCTGATCATTTTTCATATATAAATTATTTCATTTGGAGTTACGGTTGAATTTCTATGATTTTTAGAAGTTTTGGCTATTTTCTGGAATTTCTTGTAAAAGAATAAATCCAGAAAATGATTTACTGCGTCAGCATGACGTCACTGTGATGTCAGCAGTCAACTGACCCGGTCCAGGTCAAACCTGACGTGTGGGGGCCACACGTCAGTGACACATGGCTGTTTAGGTCGCTGACTTGTGGGACCAGTCAACGCTGACTTGGCCAAAGTCAAACTGACACGTGGGGTCCGCAAGATTAGCACTAATCTAAACAGGAAAATTAGACTAACCTAATTAGACATTGGGGCCCACATGGCGGTGGCTCTAGGGGTGGTTAGCTGGGTCATTAATGGTTAATGACAGGCCACGTCGACCTCGCCGGAGTTCGGCCGGCGACGACCAAACCGACGGCGGAGCGTTTCGGAAAAACGCTACGGGGCTCCGTTTTATGCGCGGTTTGTTGCTACGGCTTGCTGGCGCTCTTGCGCATCCAGTGGTGGCAGCGGTAGCAGCTGGGACAACTTGAGTCAACAGCGGCAGCGTGCTAGGCGGCGGCCGGAGTTCGGGCAACAACGGTGTGGGCGGTGCGAGGCACGGGAGGAGCCGTGGACGGTCGTTTTCGACTCGCGGGGGTGCGGTGAGCTCAGTGGTAAGCTCGGATGCGTGCTTGCACGACCGTAGCCGCGGTGGCGACATGGCCGGCGGTGAGGAGCAATCGGCTCCGATGGCCATGGTGGCTAGTGTTGGGGAACGTAGTAATTTCAAAAAATTTCCTACGCACACACAAGACCATGGTGATGGCATAGCAACGAGAGGGGAGAGTGTCCGCCCACGCACTGTGAGACCGAAAGCGAAGCGTTATAACAACGCTGTTGATGTAGTCGTGCGCCTTCACGATCCGACCGATCCAAGCACCGAACGTCACGGCACCTCCGAGTTCTGCACACGCTCAGCTCGATGACGATCCCGGACTCCGATCCAGCAAAGTGTCGGGATGAGTTCCACAAGACGACGGCGTGGTGACGATGATGATGCTCCACCGACGCAGGGCTTCGCCTAAGCTCGCGACGATATGACTTCTCCGGCGCAGGGCTTCGCCTAAGCTCCGCGACGATATGACCGAAGTGGAATATGGTGGAGGGGGCACCGACACGGCTAAGGAACGATCCGTAGATCAACTTGTGTGTTGGGGTGCCCCCTGCCCCGTGATATAAAGGAGCAAGGGAGGAGGTGGCCGCCTAGGAGGGGCGCGCAGGGGGGAGTCCTACTCCCACCGGGAGTAGGACTCCTCCTTTCCTAGTAGGAGTAGGAGAGAAGGAAGGGAAGGGAAGAAGGGGTGCGGCCTCCCCTAGTCCAATTCGGACTAGGCCTTGGGCGCGCGCCTGCCCTAGGCAGCCCTCTCTCTTTCCTGCAGGGCCCAATAAGGCCCAATACTTCTCCCGGCGAATTCCTGTAACTCTCCGGATCTCGAAAATACCGAATCATTCGAACCTTTCCAACTCCGAATATAGTCGTCCAATATATCGATCTTTACGCCTCGACCATTTCGAGACTCCTCGTCATGTCCCCGATCTCATCCGGGACTCTGAACTCCTTCGGTACATCAAAACTCATAAACTCATAATATAACCGCCATCGAAACCTTAAGCGTGCATGGACCCTACGGGTTCGAGAACTATGTATACATGACCTAGAACTATTCTTGATCAATAACCAATAGCGGAACCTGGATGCCCATATTGGCTCCTACATATTCTACGAAGATCTTTATCGGTCAAACCGCATAACAACATACTTTGTTCCTTTGTCATCGGTATGTTACTTGCCCGAGATTCGATCGTCGGTATCCAATACCTAGTTCAATCTCGTTATCGCAAGTCTCTTTACTCATTCCGTAATACATCATCTCATAACTAACTCATTAGTTACAATGCTTGCAAGGCTTAGGTGATGAGTATTACCGAGAAGGCCAGAGATACCTCTCCGACAATCGGAGTGACAAAACCTAATCTCAAATACGCCAACCCAACATGTACCTTTGGAGACACCTGTAGTACTCCTTTATAATCACCCGATTCGTTGTGACGCTTTGGTAGCACCAAAGTGTTCCTCCGTAAACGGAGTTGCATAATCTCATAGTTACAGAACATGTATAAGTCATGAAGAAAGCAATAGCAACATACTAAACGATCATGTGCTAGGCTAACGGAATGGGTCATGTCAATCACATCATTCTCCTAATGATGTGATCCCATTAATCAAATGACAACTCATGTCTATGGCTAGGAAACTTAACCATCTTTGATTCAACGAGCTAGTCAAGTAGAGGCATACTAGTGACACTATGTTTGTCTATGTATTCACACATGTATTATGTTTCCGGTTAATACAATTCTAGCATGAATAATAAACATTTATCATGAAATAAGGAAATAAATAATAACTTTATTATTGCCTCTAGGGCATATTTCCTTCAGTCTCCCACTTGCACTAGAGTCAATAATCTAGTTCACATCGCCATGTGATTTAACATCAATAGTTCACATCTATATGTGGTTAACACCCATAGTTCACATCGACATGTGACCAACACCCAAAGGGTTTACTAGAGTCAGTAATCTAGTTCACATCGCTATGTGATTAACACCCAAAGAGTACTAAGGTGTGATCATGTTTTGCTTATGAGATAATTTTAGTCAACGGGTTTGTCACATTCAGAGCCGTAAGTATTTTGCAAATTTCTATATCTACAATGCTCTGCACGGAGCTACTCTAGCTAATTGCTCCCACTTTCAATATGTATCCAGATTGAGACTCAGAGTCATCTAGATTAGTGTTAAAACTTGCATCGACGTAACCCTTTACGACGAACCTTTTTTCACTTCCATAATCGAGAAACATATCCTTATTCTACTAAGGATAATTTTGACCGCTGTCCATTGATCTACTCCTAGATCACTATTGCACTCCCTTGCCAAGTTTAGTGGTAGGGTATGCAATAGATCTGGTACACAACATGACATACTTTATAGAACCTATGGCTGATGCATAGGAATGACTTTCATTCTCTTTCTATCTTCTGCCGTGGTCGGGTTTTGAGTCTTACTCAATCTCACACCTTGTAACACAGGCAAGAACTCTTTCTTTGACTGTTCCATTTTGAACTACTTCAAAATCTTGTCAAGGTATGTATTCATTGAAAACTTATCAAGCGCCTTGATCTATCTCTATAGATCTTGATGCTCAATATGTAAGCAGCTTCACCGAGGTCTTTCTTTGAAAAACTCCTTTCAAACACTCCTTTATGCTTTTCGAATAATTCTACATTATTTCCGATCAACAATATGTCATTCACATATACTTATCGAAAGGTTGTAGTGCTCCCACTCACTTTCTTGCAAATACAGGCTTCTCCAAAAGTCTGTATAAAACCATATGCTTTGATCACACTATCAAAGCATTTATTCCTACTCCGAGATGCTTGCACCAGTCCATAGATGGATCGCTGAAGCTTGTACATTTTGTTAGCTCCTTTAGGATTGATAAAACCTTCTGGTTGCATCATATACAACTCTTCTTTAATAAATGCATTAAAGAATGTAGTTTTGACATCCATTTGCCAGATTTCATAAAATGTGGCAATTGCTAACATGATTCGGACAGACTTAAGCATCGCTACAGTTGAGAAAATCTCATTGTAGTCAACACCTTGAATTTTGTCTAAAACCTTTTTTCGACAAGTCTAGCTTTGTAGATAGTAATACTACTATCAGCATCTGTCTTCCTCTTGAAGATCCATTTATATAATATGGCTTGCCAATCATCGGGCAACTCCATCAAAGTCCACACTTTGTTTTCATATATGGATCCCATCTCAGATTTCATGGCCTCAAGCCATTTCGCGGAATCTGGGCTCATCATCGCTTCCTCATATTTCGTAGGTTCATCATGGTCTAGTAACATGACTTCCAGAACATGATTACCGTATCACTCTGGTGCGGATCTTACTCCAGAAGACCTACGAGGTTTGGTAGCAACTTGATCTTGAAGTTTCATGATCATCATCATTAACTTCCTTACTAATTGGTGTAGGAATCACTGAAACTGATTTCTGTGATGAACTACTTTCCAATAAGGGAGAAGGTACAATTTCCTTAACAAGTTCTACTTTCCTCCCACTCACTTCTTTCGAGAGAAACTTCTTCTCTAGAAAGGATCCATCTTAGCAACAAATATCTTGCTTTCGGATCTGTGATAGAAGGTGTACCCAATAGTTACCTTTGGGTATTCTATGAAGACGCATTCTCCGATTTGGGTTCGAGCTTATCGGTGAAAACTTTTTCACATAAGCATCACAACTCCAAACTTTAAGAAACGACAGCTTAGGTTTCTCGCTAAACCATAGTTCATACGGTGTCATCTCAACGGATTTAGATGGTGCCCTATTAAACGTGAATGCAGTTGTCTCTAATGCATAACCCCAAAACGATAGTGGTAAATCGGTAAGATACATCATAAATCGCATTATATCAAAATAAAGTACGGTTACGACGCTCGGACACACCATAATGTTGTGGTGTTCCGTGGCGTGAGCTGTGAAACTATTCCACATTGTTTTAATTGAAGACCAAACTCAGAACTCAAATATTCATCTCCACGATCAGATCGCAGAAACTTTATTTTCTTGTTGCGATGATTTTCCACTTCACTCTGAAATTCTTTGAACCTTTCAAGTATTTCAGACTTATGTTTCATCAAGTAGATATACCCATATCTACTCAAATCATCTTGTGAAGGTCGAAAAATAACGATACTTGCCACGAGCATCAACACTCATTGGATTGCATACATCGGTATATATGTGTTATTTCCAACAAGTCAAGAGCTTGTTCCATTGTTCCGAGAACGGAGTTTTAGTCATCTTGCCCAAAAGGCACGGTTCGCAAGTATCAAATGATTCATAACCAAGTGATTCCAAAATCCATCCTTATGGAGTTTCTTCATGCGCTTTATACCGATATGACCCAAACGGCAAAGTGCCACAAATAAGTTGCACTATCATTATTAACTTTGCATCTTTTGGCATCAATATTATGAATATGCGTATCACTACGATCGAGATCCAATAAACTATTTTCATTGGGTGTATGACCATCGAAGGTTTTATTCATTTAAATGAACAACAATTATTCTTTGACTTTAAATGAATAACCGTTTTGAAAACTATTTTCATTGGGTGTATGACCATTGAAGGTTTTATTCATGTAAATGAACAACAATTATTCTTTGACTTTAAATGAATAACCATTTTGCAATAAACATGATCAAATCATATTCATGCTCAACGCAAACACCAAATAACATTTATTTAGGTTTAACACTAATCCCGAAAGTATAGGAGTGTGCGATGATGATCATATCAATCTTGGAACTACTTCCAACACTCATCGTCACTTCCCTTCAACTAGTTTCTGCTTCATTCTGCAACTCCTGCTTTGAGTTACTACTCTTAGCAACTGAACCAGTATCAAATACCGAGGGTTGCTACGACCACTAGTAAAATACACATCAATTATCTGTATATCAAATATACCTTTGTTCACTTTGCCATCCTTCTTATCCGCCAAATACTTGGGGTAGTTCCGCTTCAAAGGACCAGTTCCAGCAGTAGCAAAAGCACTTAGTCTCGTGCTTAGGTCCAGACTTGGGCTTCTTCACCGAGCAGCAACTTGCTTGCCGCTCTTCTTGAAGTTCCCTTCTTCCTTTGCCCTTTTCCTTGAGACTAGTGGTATTGTCAACCATCAACACTTGATGTTTTTCTTGATTTCTACCTTCACGATTTTAGCATCGCGAAGAGCTTGGGAATTATTTTCGTCATCCCTTGCATACTATAGTTCATCACGAAGTTCTAGTAACTTAGTGATGGTGACTAGAGAATTCTTTCAATCACTATCTTATCTCGAAGATTAACTTCCACTTGATTCAAGCGATTGAAGTACCTGCATAATCTGAGCACATGCTCACTAGTTGAGCGATTCTCCTCCATCTTTTAGCTATAGAACTTGTTGAAGACTTCATATCTCTCAACTCGGTATTTGCTTGAAATATTAACTTCAACTCCTGGAACATCTCATATGGTCCATGACGCTCAAAACGCCTTTGAAGTCCCGATTCTAAGCCGTTAAGTATGGTGCACTAAACTATCAAGTAGTCATCATATTGAGCTAGCCAAACGCTCATAACGCCCGCATTTGCTCCTGCAATAGGTCTGTCACCTAGCGTGCATTAAGGACATAATTCTTCAGGCAGCAATGAGGATAAACCTCAGATCACGGATCTAATCCGCATCATTGCTACTAACATTTTTCAACATAATTTTCTCTAGGAACATATCAAAACAAACATATAAAAGCATAGGGAAGCAAAAACGCGAGCTATTGATCTACAACATAATTTGCAAAATACTACCAGGACTAAGTTCATGATAAATTTAAGTTCAATTAATCATATTATTTAAGAACTCCCACTTAGACCGACATCTCTAGTCATCTTAAGTGATTACGTGATCCAAATCAACTAAACCATGTCCGATCATCACGTGAGATGGAGTAGTTTCAATGGTGAACATCACTATGTTGATCATATCTACTATATGATTCACGCCGACCTTTCGGTCTCCGTGTTCCGAGGCCATATCTGTTATATGCTAGGCTCGTCAAGTTTAACTCGAGTATTCCGCGTGCATAACTGTTTTGCACCCGTTGTAGATGGACGAGAACTTATCACACCCGATCATCACGTGGTGTCCGGGTACTACTTAACTTTGGCAACGGTGCATACTCGTGGAGAACACGTCTTGATAATTTTAGTGAGAGATCATCTTATAATGCTACCGTCAATCTAAGCAAGATAAGATGCATAAAGGATAAACATCACATGCAATCAATATAAGTGATATGATATGGCCATCATCATCTTGTGCTTGTGATCTCCATCTCGAAGCACCGTCATGATCACCATCGCCACCGGCGCGACACCTTGATCTCCATCGTAGCATCGTTGTCGCCTCGCCAACTATTGCTTCTACGACTATCGCTACTGCTTAGTGATAAAGTAAAGCAATTACATGGCGCTTGCATTTCATACAATAAAGCGACAACCATATGGCTCTCGCCATTGCCGATAACTCGGTTACAAAACATGATCATCTCATACAATAAAATATAGCATCACGCCTTGACCACATCATATCACAACATGCTCTGCAAAAACAAGTTAGACGCCCTCTACTTTGTTGTTGCAAGTTTTACGTGGCTGCTACGGGCTGAGCAAGAACCGTTTACCTACGCATCAAAACCACAACGATAGTTTGTCAAGTTGGTGCTGTTTTAACCTTCGCAAGGACCGGCGAGCCACACTCGGTTCAACTATAGTGAGAGAGACAGACACCGCCGGTCACCTTTAAGCAACGTGTGCTCAAGCGGTGAAACCAGTCTCGCGTAAGCGTCTGCGTAATGTCGGTCCGGCCGCTTCATCTCACAATACCGCCAACCAAAGTATGACATGGTGGTAAGCAGTATGACTTATATCGCCCACAACTCACTTGTGTTCTACTCGCACATGACATCAACGCATAAAACCAGGCTCGGATGCCATTTGTTGGGGAACGAGTAATTTCAAAAATTTCCTCGCACACACAAGACCATGGTGATGGCATAGCAACGAGAGGGAGAGTGTCCGTCCACGCACTCGTGAGACCGAAAGCGAAGCGTTATAACAACGCTGTTGATGTAGTCGACGCCTTCACGATCCGACCGATCCAAGCACCGAACGTCGGCACCTCCGAGTTCTGCACACGCTCAGCTCGATGACGATCCCGGACTCGATCCAGCAAAGTGTCGGGATGAGTTCCACAAGACGACGGCGCAGGACGATGATGATGCTCCACCGACGCAGGGCTTCGCTAAGCTCCGCGACGATATGACTTCTCCGCGCAGGCTTCGCCTAAGCTCATGACGATATGACCAAGTGGAATATGGTGGAGGGGGCACCGCACACGGCTAAGGAACGATCCGTAGATCAACTTGTGTGTTGGGGTGCCCCTGCCACCGTATATAAAGGAGCAAGGGAGGAGGTGGCGGCCTGGGAGGGCGCACCAAGGGGGAGTCCTACTCCCACCGGAGTAGGACTCCTCCTTTCCTAGTAGGAGTAGGAGAGAAGGAAGGGAAGGGAAGAAGGTGCGGCCCCTCCCTAGTCCATTCGGACTAGGCCTTGGGGCGCGGCCTGCCCTAGGCAGCCCTCTCTCTTTCCCAGGGCCCAATAAGGCCCAATACTTCTCCCGGCGAATTCCCGTAACTCTCCGTACTCGAAAAATACCCAATCATTCGAACCTTTCCGAACTCCGAATATAGTCGTCCAATATATCGATCTTTACGCCTCGACCATTTCGAGACTCCTCGTCATGTCCCTGATCTCATCCGGGACTCCGAACTCCTTCGTACATCAAAACTCATAAACTCATAATATAACCATCATCGAAACCTTGCGTGCGGACCCTACGGGTTCGAGAACTATGTAGACATGACCTAGAACTATTCTTGGTCAATAACCAATAGCGGAACCTGGATGCCCATATTGGCTCCTACATATTCTACTGAAGATCTTTATCGGTCAAACCGCATAACAACATACTTTGTTCCCTTTGTCATCGGTATGTTACTTGCCCGAGATTCGATCGTCGGTATCCAATACCTAGTTCAATCTCGCTACCGCAAGTCTCTTTACTCGTTCCGTAATACATCATCTCATAACTAACTCATTAGTTACAATGCTTGCAAGGCTTAGGTGATGAGTATTACCGAGAAGGCCCAGAGATACCTCTCCGACAATCGGAGTGACAAAACCTAATCTCGAAATACGCCAACCCAACATGTACCTTTGGAGACACCTGTAGTACTCCTTTATAATCACCCAGTTACGCTGTGACGCTTGGTAGCACCAAAGTGTTCCTCCGTAAACGGAGTTGCATAATCTCATAGTTACGGGAACATGTATAAGTCATGAAGAAAGCAATAGCAACATACTAAACGATCATGTGCTAGGCTAACGGAATGGGTCATGTCAATCACATCATTCTCCTAATGATGTGATCCCGTTAATCAAATGACAACTCATGTCTATGGCTAGGAAACTTAACCATCTTTGATTCAACGAGCTAGTCAAGTAGAGGCATACTAGTGACACTATGTTTGTCTATGTATTCACACATGTATTATGTTTCCGGTTAATACAATTCTAGCATGAATAATAAACATTTATCATGAAATAAGGAAACAAATAATAACTTTATTATTGCCTCTAGGGCATATTTCCTTCAGCTAGAAGGCGCGGACGAGCATGGGAAGAGAGGGGAAAGAGGCAGGGGCTCACAGTGAATCCGGTAGATGCAACGGCAAGGCCGGGGAGGAACTGGAGCTCGCGAATCCCCGAAGAGTTCTCCGGCGGCCAGAGGTTGAAGACGATGCCGTGGACGACGCTGCAGGGCTTCCGGAGGGGCGCGGCTCGGTGGAGAGGAAGGGGGCGTCACGGCGGAGCTCGGGGCGCGTCGGAGGGGCGCGGAGATGGCTGTGGCCGTGGGGGAGCTCGTCGGCGGCGACGGCAGCGTTCGGTCGTGCTCGGGGAAGGGACTAGAGGGTGAAGGAGAGAGCAGAGAGTGAGGGAGAGGAGCGAGGGGCCACGGGGCGTCGCTAGAGGGCCCGGGGAGGAAGCAAGAGGTGGCCAGGGGCGAGCGCGCGCGCGGGCGACACGCCTCTGCCTAGTGGGAGAGGTTGAGGACGACCGCTTCGGCCAGTGGGCTGGGCCACCAGCTGGGCCGCCAGGTGGCCTGCACAGGAGGTAAGCCCAGGTAGGTTCCCTTTCTCTCTCTCTTTTATTACCTGTTTTCTATTTTTCTGCAACTTTGTGGCTTTTCTAAAAATACTTAGGTATTTCCAAATATCACCTAACTGTACATTCCTACTGTTTAGATCATATCCAACATGGAATATATCAGTTTAGGATTATTTGGACATTATTTCTTATATAACAGAAATAATTCCAACCCAAATATATTATTGATTTAAATCAAAGGCCCAAATAAAATATTTCCATGACTCCAAAAATATTGGTTTTAATTTCACCTCATGCCAATATTTTCACAGAATAACATGAACATTTTCTTGGACTCATTTGATGAAATTTAAATGTTGGTTATTTTTAGGGGTTTTCTGAGGCTTGGAAAATCCTCAATTCAAATTTCATTTAAATTTAAACATGATGCACACATGGAAGCTGGCATAGGTCAGACCAGAATTAGGGATGTGACAACTTGTGTTAAAGTTTGTGATTCCCGTAGCATGCACGTATGGTGAACCGTTATGTGATGAAGTTGGAGCATGATTTATTTATTGATTGTCTTCCTTATGAGTGGCGGTCGGGGACGAGCGATGGTCTTTTCCTATCAATCTATCCCCCTAGGAGCATCCGCGTAATACTTTGCTTTGGTAACTTGTAGATTTTTGCAATAAGTATATGAGTTCTTTATGACTAATGTTGAGTCCATGGATTATACGCACTCTTCCTCCTTCCACCATTGCTAGCCTCTCTAATACCGCGCACTTTTCGCCGGTATCATACACCCACCATATACCTTCCTCAAAACAACCACCATACCTACCTATCATGGCATTTCCATAGCCATTCCGAGATATATTGCCATGCAACTTTCCACTGTTCCGCTTATTCTGACACGATCCATCATTGTCATATTGCTTAGCATGACCATGTAGTTGACATCGTATTTGTGGCAAAGCCACCATTCATAATTCTTTCATACATGTCACTCTTGATTCATTGCATATCTCGGTACACCGCCAGAGGCATTCATATAGAGTCATATTTTGTTCTAAGTATCGAGTTGTAATTGTTGAATTGTAAGAAAATAAAAGTGTGATGATCTTCATTTTTATAGCATTGTCCCAAGTGAGGAAAAGGATGATGGAGACTATGATTCCCCCACAAGTCGAGATGAGACTCCGGACGAAAAAAAGAGGCCAAAACAAAGAGAAAAGGCCCAAATAAAAAAATGAGAGAAAAAGAGAGAAGGGACAATGTTACTATCCTTTTGCCACACTTGTGCTTCAAGGTAGCACCATGATCTTCATGATAGAGAGTCTCTCATTTTGTCACTTTCATATACTAGTGGGAATTTTTCGTTATAGAACTTGGCTTGTATATTCCAATGATGGGCTTCCTCAAAATGCCCTAGGTCTTCGTGAGCAAGCAAGTTGGATGCACACCCACTTAGTTTCTTTTGTTGAGCTTTCATATGCTTATAGCTCTAGTGCATCCGTTGCATGGCAATCCCTACTCACTCACATTGATATCTATTGATGGGCATCTCCATAGCCCGTTGATACGCCTAGATGATGTGAGACCATCTTCTCCCTTTTTGTCTTCT
Organism: Aegilops longissima; assembly: GCA_021605205.1. Taxonomy (NCBI): domain Eukaryota; kingdom Viridiplantae; phylum Streptophyta; class Magnoliopsida; order Poales; family Poaceae; genus Aegilops; species Aegilops longissima. Next base: position 403,412,268 of record CM038676.1, on the reverse strand, counting down.
CCACAACCACCATTCTATTCCACATATAGTGCTATATCCATGGCTCACGCTCATGTATTGTGTGAAGATTGAAAAAGTTTGAGAATGTCAAAAGTATGAAACAATTGCTTGGCATGTCATCGGGGTTGTGCATGATTTAAATACTTTGTGTGGTGAAGATAGAGCATAGCCAGACTATATGATTTTGTAGGGATAACTTTCTTTGGCCATGTTATTTTGAGAACACATGATTGCTTTGTTAGTATGCTTGAAGTATTATTATTTTTATGTCAATATTAAACTTTTGTCTTGAATCTTTCGGATCTGAATATTCATACCACAATTAAGAAAAATTGCATTAAGATTATGCCAAGTAGCACTCCGCATCAAAAATTCTGTTTTTATCATTTACCTAGCCGAGGACGAGCAGGAATTAAGCTTGGGGATGCTTGATACGTATCCAACGTATCTATAATTTTTGATTGCTCCATGCTATATTATCTACTGTTTTGGACATTATTGGGCTTTATTATTCACTTTTATATTATTTTTGGGACTAACCTATTAACCGGAGGCCCAGCCCAGAATTGTTGTTTTTTGCCTATTTCAGAGTTTCGCAGAAAAGGAATATCAAACGGAGTCCAAACGGAATGAAATCTTCGGGAACGTGCTTTTTAGGAAGATTATGATCCAGGAGAGTTGGACCCTACGTCAAGAAACAAAAGAGGAAGGCACGAGGTTGGGGCGCGCCCACCCCTGTATGCCTCCACCTCGTGGGGCCCCCGTTGCTCCACCGACGCATTCCTTCCTCCTATATATACCTCACGCACTTCAAACGACCGAGATACGGAGCCAAAACCTATTTCCACCGCCGCAACCTTCTGCACCCATGAGATCCCATCTTGGGGCCTGTTAGGAGTCTCCGTCGAGGGGCATCCATCACGGAGGGCTTCTACATCAACACCATAGCCTCTCGATGAAGTGTGAGTAGTTTAGTTCAGACCTTCGGGTCCATAGTTAGTAGCTAGATGGCTTCTTCTCTCTTTTTGGATCTCAATACAATGTTCTCCCCCTCTCTCGTGGAGATCTATTCGATGTAATCTTCTTTTTGCGGTGTGTTTGTTGAGACCAATGAATTGTGGGTTTATGATCAAGATTTTCTATGAACAATATTTGAATCTTCTCTGAATTCCTTTATGTATGATTGGTTATCTTTGCAAGTCTCTTCGAATTATCAGTTTGGTTTGGCCTACTAGATTGATCTTTCTTGCAATGGGAGAAGTGCTTAGCTTTGGGTTCAGTCTTGCGTGTCCTTCCCAAAGGATGAGGGGCAGCAAGGCACGTATTGTATTGTTGCCATCGAGGATAACAAGATGGGGTTTTTTTTATCATATTGCATGAATTTATCCCTCTACATCATGTCATCTTGTTTAAGGCGTTACTCTGTTTTTATGAACTTAATAGTCTAGATGCATGCTGGATAGCGGTCATGAGTGGAGTAATAGTAGTAGATGCATGCAGGAGTCGGTCTACTTGTCTCAGACGTGATGCCTATATACATGATCATACCTAGATATTCTCATAACTATGCTCAGTTCTGTTAATTGCTCAACAGTAATTCGTTCACCCACCGTAAAATACTTATGCTCTTGAGAGAAACCACTAGTGAAACATATGGCCCCCGGGTCTATCTTCATCATATTAATCTTCCAATAGTTAGTTATTTCCTTTGCTTTTTTACTTTGCTTTTATTTTACTTTGCATCTTTATCACAAAATTACCAAAAATATTATCCTATATCTATCAGATCTCACTCTCGTAAGTGACTGTGAAGGGATTGACAATCCCTTATCGCGTTGGTTGCGAGGAGTTATTTGTTTTGTGTATGTACGAGGGACTCGCGCATAGCCTCCTACTGGATTGATACCTTGGTTCTCAAAAACTGAGGGAAATACTTACACTACTGTGTTGCATCACCCTTTCCTCTTCAAGGAAATCCAACGCAGTCCTCAAGAGGTAGCAGCGAGGGTTCTGCCGGTGGTGCTTTATGCTGGGGGGGGGGGCATCCTGAGTTAGTCCCTGGTGAGGGAGTCCTGGACTAAGGGGTCCTCGGGCGTCCGGCCTGTTATCCATGGGCCAGACTGATGGGCTGTGAAGACATGAGGGCCGAAGACTATACCCGTGTCCGGATTGGACTCTCCTTAGCGTGGAAAGCAAGCTTGGCGATCTACTATGAAGATTCCTTCTTATGTAACCGACCCTATGTAACCCTAGATCCCTCCGGTGCCTATATAAACCGGGGGGCGTAGTCCGGATAGGACACATTCATTACCATAGTCATACAGGCTAGACTTCTAGGGTTTATCCATTCGATCTCTTGGTAGATCAACTCTTGTAATACTCATATTCATCAAGATCAATCAAGCAGGAAGTAGGGTATTACCTCCATAGAGAGGGCCCGAACCTGGGTAAACATCATGTCCCCCGTCTCCTGTTACCATCGATCCTAGACACACAGTTCGGGACCCCCTACCCGATCTCCGCCGGTTTTGACACCGGCATTGGTGCTTTCATTGAGAGTTCCACTGTGCCGTCGGCAAAAGGTTCGCCAAGGAGGAACCTTCCTCCCGGACAGATTGTTGTGTTTGGCAGCTTCGTACTGCGGGCCAACTCGCTTGGCCATCTGGAGCAGGTCGATAGCTACGCCCCTGGCCATCAGGTCAGATTTGGAATCTTGAACTACGTCGCGGATATCCGTGGAGACTTGGTCTTCAATGGATTTGAGACCGTGGAAATCGCTCCCCCTCGCTCCGATGAACATGACTTAAATCTGTCATCAGATCACATCCAGGAGATGTTTCCTGTTGCTGCAACGGCCTTAGAACCAGACCAGATCATGCCATCCAAATCCATAGAGTCCGCGGCATTGGAGCCGCACACGGACTCAACACCATGCAATATTTGCGTCAACGGAACTTCGGACTCGTCTCCGGCTATAAGTTCCGGACCGAGTATGCCTGCAGACACCGAGCTAGAACGGTTATCGATCTTTGAATTCGGCGCCGCAGACGTTTTCCAGCACTCACCTTTGGGCGATGTGCTGAATTCTTTAAAGAATTTGTCCTTGGAGAAGGACTCGCAGCCTAACTATGTTATGTTCGAGTTAGAGGCTGATGATGGGGAATTTTGCTTCCCACCCGCCACCCACTTCATAGCTACCGTCGAGGACTTAACTGACGAGCTCAATTATGACTCCGAAGACATCGACGGTATGGACGACGATGCCGACAAGGAGCAAGGCCAAGACCCGCCATTCACCGGATGTTGGACGGCCACATCTTTGTACGACGTGTACATGGTTGATACACCTAAAGGATCTGGCGACGACAAAGAAAAGCTAGACGCGAATAAACCCTCTGAGACGTAGTCCAGGCGCTGGCGCCCTAAACGCCGCTCTAAGTCATGTCGCTCAAAAGACGGCAACACTGGCACCGGAGAAAATAGTACTCCAGGCGACGCCAAAAACAATGAAGACCCTGTTGGAGCCGCATCCGAACAGGAGGAACAAGACAACGGGCAAGTTAACCCTGATAAACAGGCCACGCCCAATGACCCGGATGATGATAGTTATCATCCACCCTCCGAGGATGATGAGAGCCTTGGCAATGAGGACTTCATCGTGCCTGAGGCACCCCTCGAGCAGGAGCGCTTTAAGCGCCAGCTCATAGCTACTGCAAGAAGCCTAAAGAAGAAGCAGCAGCAGCTCCAAGCTGAACAAGACCTGCTCATTGACAGGTGGACTGATGTCCTGGCAGCCGAAGAATATGGCCTCAAGCACCCAACCAAGAGTTACCCAAAGCGCAGACTGCTACCTCAGTTCGACGAGGAGGCACCAGATCCCCCGCGTAATGCGGAACGACCACCACGAGGTCGGGACTGGGCGGCAGACCGACCACCCCGTGGCCAGGATAAAACGAGAACTCAGGCCGAACAATAGCCCGCCCCACTGCCTCGCAAAAACAGGGACAGAACAACTCGGGACCATACATACGACCTTCGACAGGAATTGGACAATAGAGCAGAACACTCCAGATTAATCTACAGATCACGCGGACGCTTCCCTACTCGGGATGACAGCCACATATTCGGACATGACAAACTTAATCATACCCGGGCCGATAAGAGCAGAAGGACTTCGTCGGAGGTGCGCCGTGACGCGGCCCGCTATAGAGGCGCCGCACACCCTTTTGCTTCACAGATGAGGTGTTGGATCACGAATTCCCCGAGGGGTTCAAGCCCGTCAATATTGAATCGTATGACGGAACAACCGACCCCGCAGTGTGGATCGAAGATTTCATTCTCCACATCCACATGGCCCGAGGAGATGACCTCCATGCTATCAAATACCTCCCATTAAAGCTCAAAGGACCATCTCGACACTGGCTAAATAGTCTTCCTGAGAACTCCATCGGCAGCTGGGAGGACTTAGAAGAGGCTTTCCTTGATAACTTCCAAGGAACTTATGTCCGGCCACTAGATGTCGATGACTTAAGCCACATAGTTCAACAACCTGGAGAATCAGCCAGAATTTTGGACTAGGTTCCTAACCAAAAAGAACCAGATCGTTGACTATCCGGATGCCGAGGCCCTAGCAGCTTTCAAACACAGCATTCGTGACGAATGGCTAGCGCGCCACCTCAGCCAAGAAAAGCCGAAGTCAATGGCAGCCCTTACGGCACTCTTGACCCGTTTTTGCGCTGGTGAAGACAGCTGGCTGGCTCGAAGTAAAAATACAGCCAGCGAGATAGGCCCCACCGAGGCCAAGAACAGTACCGGCAAGCTCCGGCGCAATAGACACGAACGCCGAAGCAATGGAGACAACACCGATGACACCACAGTTAACGCCGGATTCAGTGGCTCCAAGTCCGGTCAACGGAAGAAGCCCTACAAAAGAAACAATGAAGGACCTTCCAGCCTGGACCGCATACTCGACCGTCCGTGCCAGATACACGGCACCCCAGACAAACAAGCAAATCACACCAACAAAGACTGTTGGTTTTTCAAATAGGCTGGCAAGTTAAATGCCGAAAACAAAGAAACGGGATCACAAAGTGAGGACGAGGACGAAGAGCCCCGGCAGCCGAACACTGGGGGACAGAAGAAATTTCCCCCTCAAGTCAAAACGGTGAACATGATATACGCTACACACATCCCCAAAAGGGAGCGCAAGCGAGCACTTAGGGACGTCTATGTGGTAGAGCCAGTCACCCCAAAATTCAATCCGTGGTCGTCGTTCCCGATCACCTTCGACCGTCGAGATCACCCAACTAGTATCTGCCATGGCGGTTCAGCCGCAATAGTCCTCGACCCAATTATTGACGGGTTTCACCTAACACGAGTCCTGATGGACGGTGGGAGCAGCCTCAACCTGCTTTATCAGGACATAGTGCGGAAGATGGCATTAACCCCTCACAAATCAAACCAACAAAGACTACCATTAAAGGAGTCATACCAGGCGTAGAGGCCCGCTGTACGGGGTCAATCACGCTGGAGGTGGTCTTCGGTTCTCCCGACAACATCCGAAGCGAAGAGTTAATCTTCGATATCGTCCCCTTCCGCAGCGGCTACCATGCACTGGTCGGACGAACCGCGTTTTCTAGATTCAACACGGTGCCACACTATGCTTATCTCAAGCTTAAGATGCCCGGTCCGCGCGGCGTCATAACAGTCAACAAAAACACCGAACGCTCCCTCCGGACAGAGGAGCATACCGCCGCCCTAGCGGCAGAGGTACAAAGCGGCCTTCTCAAGTAGCATCATAGTCTGGCTGTCGAGCCCCTGGACATCATTAAGAGAGTCCGGACTACACTGCAACAGGACTGCGCGGCTCGTCAAGAGCTTGATTAGCAATTCGGCCTCCGTCCCAATCCCGATGAGGTAGTGGCCTTCGTACCACGCATACATAATTACGCACTCAAAATTCCATGGACATCAACGGAGGCACAAGCTAGCCCGGGATCTACAGTTCGGCTAGACCAATCCTGGACACACTTATAACTTTACTATTTCCTTTTTCCCTTCTTCACAGGTTTCTCTTACGCGGGCCTCTTTTGACGGCCTGATTTATGATCCTATCAAAGGACAAATACACCGGATCGACATGGAGCACAGGCGTACAGGGGCAGCCCTAGAGGCCAATCCAACAATTAATCTATCTGTTTTCAGGACCCACGCACAGCTTGCCTTTAGTTGTGGCATGTCAAATAGCCGGTTGCTTATGGCATTATTTTGGACCAATGCGCTTTGACGCATTAATCCAACTATAATGGAAACAGCTCATGGTCCAAGTTCAAGGGCCCTAGATACCATCTCTGTTCTCCTTCTGTTTTCCTTTCAATTACTTATTCCTAGCAACCGTACACTCTGGTACATTTCATATTTTCCAGGGGCTCCTCGTCGTCCCATAACACAGCAACAAAGTCCAAACACTTCTTATAGAGAAGTTTGGCACCCCGAATTTAGCATTATATGCATTGGCTCCGAATCATGTCTTTGGTCAATAGTTGGCTTGCCCGGCTCCTGTCCTTGCTACCCTACATTCCGCTAAATCGGCTAGGGTAGTAAAGGGAGAACTACTGCGATTGTGCCCTGGCCTTGACCAGATGAGCGCCTCAGTAGAGAAAGCCGAAAACTGACTATCATTATGCGGTGAGAGCCGGTCAGCTGTTCGAGGGTTACAAATCGTTGGAGATTTTTTCCGCATTATGCGAAAGATCGGCACTTCCCGATCAGATGCTGACAGCACTCTGGCTTGAACCAGGGGCTGCGCCCATGCTTTATTATAAAACTCTTATGGCTAAGTGAGGGCGTTTAAGCCGTATAGTCTGATTGCCTTGTTCATTGCGCTAAACAACTCCTTCAAGGACCATATAATTGGATCAAGATTGTTTAGATTCCACCCCGAACACCTCCATACTACCTACGTGAGGGCAGAAGCCGACGACTGGCCAACCCTCAGATTGCATACAACACGGCCGCACAGGAGGAAACAATTAAAGCATAACAAAATTATATTACAAAACAGGCTTTGTTTTCATAATACAAGGCAAAGACAACATGAATGTTTTCATTCGAAAATAATGTCCTGCCCGCACTGCGCTGCTGCAAGTCGAGATCCTTCTATGACATCCGCGAAATATCGCTCGGGTGTGTGGTGCTCCTTGCCCTCCAACGGCCCTCTGGCCACTTCAACAACGTTCATCTTCGCCCACCACATCTTGCAACGGGCGAAGGCCATGCGGGCACCTTCAATACAGGCCGAGCGCTTGACGACGTCCAGCGAGGACAGGCGTTCACCATCCCCTCATGAGTCCGAAGTAGCTGCCAGGCATAGCTTCGGCTGACCATAGCTGGATCATCAAATCCTTCATGGCTAGTTCGGCCACCCTATGCAGCTCCACCAGCTGTTTCAGCTGATCGGTGAAGGACACGGGAGGCTCTGGTGCCGCATATTTCAACCAGAATAGCTTCTCCGTAGAACCCCCTCCTTCGGCTCGGTAGAACTCCACGGCATGGTAAATCCGCAAAAGCCCCTAGGGAACTCTGAACCTGGGTTATTAAAAGGTACTGCTTCTCCGCATACTTGCTTTGCATCCTAAATGCCTTACCCGCCGTGATCTTCTTGGCCTCTTGGATCTCCTGAAGGGCGGCTTGGGCCTCATTCCGTGCGGTCTTCGTGCTTTGACGAGCCTTGGCGAGTTCGGCCCCTTGAGCCGACGCATCATGCTCCAAGGCCTCGCATTTTTCACCGCATCCTGGAGCTCCTGCTGGACTTCTTTGACCCGGGCCTTGAGATTTTTACGGGCGGCTTGCTGCTGGATAGCCTTCTCCTCGGCCTCGCCCAGGGCCTTCCTGAGGGACTCGACCTCGGTCGTGGCTCCTGCACATATTATGACACCGCGGTCAATATACAGCGCTTATTCTTTCCGAACACATAGCAAGTCATCATTCACCTTGCTTCTCATGGAGCCGACTTTAAACCTCACCGAGCTCGTCCTCGGTCTGCTCCAGCCTCTGCTTCAGTTCAGAGACTTCAGCAACATGTGAGGTTGTGGCCAATAGTGATGCATGTTTATTGATATGTATTAAGTTAGTCTCCTATTACAAAGGATTGATCCTCTGTCTGGTTCTTCTCACCGAACACCGGAAAAGTGTCTCAGGGGCTACTGTCTACACGGGTTTTTTTTGTTCTTACCTCAAAACCTGTTAATATGTTGTTGCAGGCTTCGTCCAGTCCACTCTTGGCGGACTGAACCTTCTTGATCACCACACCCATAAGGACACGGTGCTCGTCCACGATGTCGGCGCCTCGTAGCGCCTCCATCAGGTTATTCGGCGCCCCTGGATGGACAGGGGCCACCGATGGAAGCGGCGCACCCCCTCCTTCGAAGGGGGCTGCTCGCCTGACTCCGGAGCCATATGGGTCTCCGGAATCATATTCGGCTGAGGGCCGAACTGGATGTGGCCCTCTTCGCTAGTCTCCATGGGGAGCGGTTACCCCATGTGTCCAGCAGTGGAGGTTTCGCCTTGTGGCGCCTTGATATGTCCATTTTGCATCATGCTTTTATATCGATATTTATTGCATTATGGGCTGTTATTACACGTTATGTCACAATCCTTATGCCTATTCTCTCTTATATTACAAGGTTTACATAAGGAGGGAGAATGCCGGCAGCTGGAATTCTGGGCTGGAAAAGGTGAAAATATTAGAGACCTATTCTGCACAACTCCAAAAGTCCTGAAACTCCACGAAAGTCATTTTTGGAAAATATAAAAAATATTGAGTGGAAGAAGTACACCAGAGGGGGACCCACCTGGCCACGAGGGTGGGGGCGCGCCCTACCCCCCGGGGTGCTCCTTGCCTCGTGGGCCCCCTGTTGGCTCTCCGATGGCCATCTTATGCTATATGAGGTCTTTCGTCAAGGGAAAAATAAGAAGCAACCTTTTGGGACGAGACTCCGCCGCCACGAGGTGGAACCTTGGCGAAACCAATCTAGGGCTCCGGCAGAGCTGTTCTGCCGGGGACACTTCCCTCCGGGAGGAGGAAATCATCGACATCGTCATCACCAATGCTCCTCTCATCGGGAGAGGGCAATCTTCATCAACATCTTCACCAGCACCATCTCTCAAAACCCTAGTTCATCTCTTGTATCCAATTCTTGTCTCCAAGTCCGGGATTGGTACTAGTAGGTTGCTAGTAGTGTTGATTACTCCTTGTAGTTGATGCTAGTTGGTTTATTTGGTGGAAGATCATATGTTTAGATCCTTTATGCATATTAATACCCCTCTGATTATGAACATGAATATGCTTTGTGCGTAGTTACATTTGTTCCTGAGGACATGGGAGAAGTCTTGCTATTATTAGTCATGTGAATTTGGTATTCGTTCGATATTTTGATGAGATGTATGTTGTCTAGCCTCTAGTGGTGTTATGTGAACGTCGACTACATAAAACTTCACCATTATTTGGGCCTAGAGGAAGGCATTGGGAAGTAATAATAGATGATGGGTTGCTAGAGTGACAGAAGCTTAAACCCTAGTTTATGCGTTGCTTCGTAAGGGGCTGATTTGGATCCATATGTTTCATGCTATGGTTAGGTTTACCTTAATACTTGTGTTGTAGTTGCAGATGCTTGCAATAGAGGTTAATCATAAGTGGGATGCTTGTTCAAGTAAGAACAGCACCCAAGCACCGGTCCACCCACATATCAAATTATCAAAGTACCGAACGCGAATCATATGAACATGATGAAAACTAGCTTGACGATATTCCCATGTGCCCTCGGGAGCGCTTTTCCTTATATAAGAGTTTGTCCAGGCTTGTCCTTTGCTACAAAAAGGATTGGGCCACCTTGCTGCACTTTATTTACTTTTGTTACTTATTGCTTGTTACAATTTATCTTATCACAAACTATCTGTTACCACTTATTTCAGTACTTGCAGAGAATACCTTGCTGAAAACCGCTTATCATTTCCTTATGATCCTCGTTGGGTTCGACACTCTTACTTATCGAAAGGACTATGATAGATCCCCTATACTTGTGGGTCATCGCGCCTCCCGGACAGCGCCCTGGGCTCCTCCCCGGTTCGGAGCGATCCTCCGGGACAACACTTCGGTGTCGTCCCTGGCCCCGGGGAAATAAGCAGGCAGCGGTGACATGCTCGCTATCTCCGACAGAGCCAACGAACCTCCAGATGAGGATCGCTGGATGAGGTCGCGGGCTGGATTGCAATAGTACAGTTAACTATGTCAAGATAATGAAGAGAAAGGGCCGGATGTGCGCATGAGTGAGCCATGTCACTTACGATGCGGCCTGGGGATTAGTGCGGGGGCGTTGCTCCGGACTGCTGTCAACGTCCCATGCGGTGTTGACCGCTGGGATGCCCTTCCCCTTCTTGGGCGTTTCCGCCTCCAGATGCGTCGAAGCCGCCCTCTTCTTCCTCCTCTCCTTAGGGGGAGGGTTGTTTTCCTCTTCCTCCTCCTCTTCCTCATCATTGTCCTCAGGGACGGAGGAATAAGCTTCTCGTCTTCAGACGTCACGTCTGAAGTGCCCTTGCGACGGGGGTCACTCTTGGCCCCCTTGGCCTTCTTCTCCGGCGCCTTATATGGCACCGACACCAGCATCTTCGCTAGACGCAGGATGACCGGTTCTTCAGGCAACGGAGCTGGACACTTTGAAGAAACGCAAGACCAAATCGGCTCAGTCTGATGGAGCTTCGTCAGTGCCACCACCAACTGCCATCTCTGAACTCCAGTGTATTGGGGCTCGCCTGCGCATCGCTCCGGAGAAGATAGCCGCGGATAAGCTTGTTGCTAATCCGGCTCAGTCTACCAGCAACAAGAGTTCTGATGATTGATTGCATACATATGCTTTCTGGTCCATGGCGTACCTCCTTAAACGCCATCTACCTTTATTTATGTCTTTATGTTTCGAACTCTGTCATTCTGATATGTTTAGCTGGTCTATGTGGATCATTGTGGGGTCTGCTTTTGCTGCAACTTCTTATGGTTTGTAATGAGTCAGACTGGGTTTAAAGAATGGAAGGTTCTGTGTTGGAACGTGCGTGGCCTTAATTCTGAAGCGCGTCAGCTTGCTGTCAAGCAGAAAATTGATGAAAGTGGTTGCTCTGTGGTTTCTCTACAAGAGACTAAGTGTATGCATATTGATCATAGGTTCATTAGCAAGTTCTGTCCTCGACGTTTTGACAATTTTGCATATGTGCCTTCGGTTGGTGCATCAGCTGGTATGGTTGTTATTTGGAATTCTTCTTTTTTTGAAGGCATGTTAATTGAGGCCAAACCGTTTGGTATTATTGTCGAGTTCCTTTAGAAACATACATCTGAAGTTTGGAAGCTTGTGACGGTTTACGGTCCTTGTCAGAGTCCTGCCAGAGATGAGTTTGTGCAGTGGTTATATAATCTGGACATTAATTGTGATGACAAATGGCTTCTGTTGGGGGATTTTAACTTTATGAGATCGCTTGAAAACCGTAATCTGCCTGGTGGTAATGTCAACGACATCTTTCTGTTTAATGAAATCATAGGTCATTTGGGTCTTGTTGAACTGCCAATTAAGGGCAGACAATTTACTTAGTCTAATATGCAATCTCAGCCCCTCCTTGAACAAATCGACTGGTTTTTCACTTCGGTTGCTTGGACGTCGGATCATCCAAACACTTTGGTCTTGCCTCTTGCGCGATCGACATCAGATCATGTTCCTTGTGTGGTCACTATTGCCACGGCCATTCCCAAAGCTAAAGTTTTTCGTTTTGAAAATTATTGGGTTGACTTACCTGGCTTTAATGAGTGTGTTGCTCAGGTTTGGGGCAGGACGGTGCGTAAGCCTACGGCTGCTTTAACGATTTCCTCCAAGTTCAAAGCGCTCAGACATGCTTTAAAGAAATGGCATTTAAAGCTGTCCACAGTCAAGGCGCTAATTACTGATTGTAACAAAGTTATTCTGTTCTTTGATGAGTTGGAGGAGATCCGGCCTCTAAGTTGGCCTGAATTCAATTTCAGGCGAATAGTTAAGTTGCACCTACAGGATATTCTACACTGGCAGTATATTTATTGGAAACAACGCTGTACGATCAGAAGCATTAATGTGGGGGAGGAAAATTCTAAGTTTTTTCATGCTATGGCCACCAAGAGGTACCGACGGAATACGATTTCTTCAATCAAGAATTCGGCGGGTGAGGTGGTTTCTGACCATCAAATGTTGGCGGGCATGTTTTGGTCTGATTTCAATCAGTGTATGGGCCATGCGAAAGGAATACAAATGGGTTTTGATCTGCCCAATTTAATTCAGAGAGTTGATGGTCTGGAAGATTTATCTTTGCCGTTCACGGATTCTGAGGTTGATGATGTAATTAAGAACATGTCGTGCGACTGTGCTCCAGGCCCCGATGGCTTTACATGTCTTTTTTTAAAGAGGTGCTGGTCTATTCTCAAGGAGGATTTTATGCAACTTGTCAACGAGTTTTATGAGGGGAGGTGTAATTTGGAATGTCTTAATACTTCCTTAATCACCCTTGTCCCCAAGAAGCTAAGCCCAGAAGTGGTTGGAGATTTCCGGCCCATATCATTGACAAACACGTGTTTGAAGTTTTTGACCAAGCTACTAGCCAATCGGCTACAAAAGGTGATCTTGAGATGTATACATCGCAACCAGTACGGGTTTCTTCGTTGCCGCTCTATCCAGGATTGTTTAGCCTGGTGTTTCGAATATATTCATCAATGTAAAGCATCAAAATGGCCCATCATCCTTCTTAAGCTTGATTTCTCGAAGGCCTTCGATACAATTGAGCATGAAGCCATCCTCAGAATCTTACAGTGCAAGGGTTTTGATGCTCGTTGGACTGGCTGGATTAATAGCATTTTGTCCACGGGTTCTTCTTCTGTCCTCTTAAATGGAGTCCCAGGAAATCATTTTGTCTGCAGATCGGGCGTACGTCAAGGAGACCCTCTCTCTCCGTTATTATTTTTCATTGCGGTGGATTTGCTTCAGTAGGTAGTCAATGAGATGTGCTCAAGAAATATTCTCACTCTGCCAATACCAACTATTCTAATGACTACCCGATCGTTCAATATGCGGATGACACACTCATTGTTTTACCTGCGATTGATGACCAGCTGATCGCCTTCAAGGACATGCTTACCACCTTTGCAGCATCCACTGGTTTACAAGTCAACTTCAGTAAGTCATCACTTATTCCAATCAATATGAGTGATGAGGAGGGCGCTAGGGTTGCCAACCTCCTAGGTTGTGATGTAGGATCTATGCCTTTCACATATCTAGGGCTACCCATGGGTACCTCCAGACCCACGATCTATGATCTGTTACCTCTTGTTGACCGTATTGAACATCGGTTATCTGCCTCCTCGTGTCTATTGAATCAAGGAAGTCGATTGCAACTGCTTCAGTCAGTGCTTTACTCAATGCCAATCTACTTCCTATGCACTCTATCTCTCCCCAAGGGCATCTTGCAGCAGATTGAGAGAATCATGCGTCAATGCCTGTGGAGAGGCAACACAGATAATCCTCGACAATCATTAGCTGCATGGAATCGAGTCTGCCGACCCAAGAAATGTGGTGGTTTGGGTGTGCTTAATTTGGGACTCCAAAATGAAGCCTTGCTACTAAAACATCTATTCAAGTTTTTTAACAGAATGGACATGCCTTGGGTCACATTAATTTGGGACACCTATTATGCTACTTCGCCACCACAGGTCACGCAAAGCTGTGGCTCATTTTTGTGGAGGGATGTCATGAGCTTGTACACCAACTTCTGCAAGTTAGCCGTCCCACAAGTGCATGCTGGCAACACGGTGGTTTTTTGGCTTGATCGATGGCAGCTGGGTAATAATGTGGTTCTCTTGAGTGAGCAGTTCCCTAGGCTTCATTCTTTTGTCATTGATGACACAATCACAGTTAGAGAATTTATGGAGCTTCCAGAGATCTCGGAGCATTTTCATCTGCTACTGTCTCAAGAGGCCTATTCTGAACTAACTCATCTTCAGGATTTGCTGTCTTTAGTCACCTTGAACGGGGAGTGCAAGGACATATGGAAGTGGCCATCTAAATCTGGGGAGTTTAAATCAAAGTTATATTATGAGTCTTGCTTCTCCCATTTAGTGGTTGATCCCATCTTCAAATGGATTTGGAAGTCAGCTTGCACGCTCAAGTTTAAAGTGTTTGGATGGCTTCTCCTAATGGACCGTTTGAATACTAGGGATATGATGCAACGCAGGAACTGGATCATCCAGGATGATACATGTGTTCTTTGCCTTTGTGCTTCACATGAGGATCGTGCACATCTTTTCTTTGCTTGCAACTTCAGCCAAAGGGTTTGGAAATACCTTGGGATTTCTTGGAATGCTCAACCAAACCAGAACACATATGAGATGGCTCTTGCTGCTAGGAGGGATTTTTGTCATCCTTTCTTCACTGAGGTGGTTTTTACTGCTACCTGGAATATCTGGACACAAAGGAATGGAAAAATCTTTAGAAATGAGAGACCTACCTTCATTTCTTGGAGGAGGAATTTCATACATGATATTTCTCTATTAGCTCAAAGAATCAAATGTAAATATAAGGATAGCTTAGTTCTATGGATAGCCTCTCTCTCATAGGCTTGTTGTAAGTATTTTCTTTCTTTGTTTTCTGGTTCACTGTAATTATGTAAACCTCTTATTATTTTTTAATGAAGCACTGTGAGGCTGTTGCCTTGCAGTACATAGTCAAAAAACGGAGATGGACACTGGATCCGCTTCGCCCTCTCCATCTAGTCCTGAAAAAGCAATAGTAAAAGCTCAAGCATCATCCTCGAAACAATTAAGTTGGGGCTACATCAAAAATAACATACCTCGCTGGCGGGGTGTTTATAATCGTGACCACGATCTGAATCCGTGGCCGGCGGTTTCTCGTTGCCCTTAAAGAGCAACTTCCAGGCATCTTCGTGTATGGTCTCGAAGAGCCTCACCAGGGTCTGATGCTTCTTCGATTTAAAATCCCACAGAGGGCGACTTCTGCGCTGGCATGGGAGAATCCGGCAAACTAGCATCACCTGGATTACATCGACGAGCTTGACGTCCTTGGCTATCATGCTCTGGACGCGCGTCTGCAACGCTATCAGCTCATCAGGCGAACACCAGTCCGGACTCTTCTCGACCCAGGAGGTGAGTCGAATAGGAGCACCGGAGCGGAATTCGGCAGCCGCGGCCCAGGTAGTGCCGCGGGGTTCTATGATATAGAACCATTGTCTCTGCCACTCCTTTACTGTCTCCACGAAAGTGCCTTTCGGCCAGGAGACATTGGGTAGCTTGCTCACCATGGCTCCTCCGCACTCCGCGTGCTGGCCATCCACCACCTTCGGCTTCACGTTGAATACTTTGAGCCACAGCCTGAAGTGGGGTTGGATGCGGAGGAAGGCCTCACACACGATGATGAACGCCGAGATATTGAGGAAGGAATTCGGGGACAGATCATGGAAATCTATCCCATAATAATACGTCAGCCCGCGGACGAAATGGTGGAGTGGAAACCCTAGCCCGCAGAAGAAATGGGGGATGAACACTACCCTCTCGGTGGGCTTCGGCGTGGGGACGACCTGTCCCTCGGCCGACAGACGGCGGGCGATCTCCTTCACCAAATATCCGGCCGCCCGAAGCTCAGTAATGTCCTCCTCCTTAACGGAGGAGACCATCCACTTGCCCTGACCTCCGGATCCGGACATGGTTGCTTGAGTGGAAAGGAGATAAGAACTTGGGAGCTGGAGCTCGAGATTGGAAAGGAGGAGACAGAGAGAAGGCGTGAGAGAGGAAGACGGGATCCTTATCCCCTTATAGAATCAGCGAATATTAATCGCCTCCTCCCTCGCCTTAAGATTCGCCTATTCCCTAGGGTCGTATAAACGGCACGGCTGGATTACCCATGCCCGCATTGATGAGAATCCCGCAATAAGGGGACACAATCTCTGCTTTGACAAGACGTGCCAATGGCAACCGCGTCTCGGGACGTGGGGCGTCGAACACAAAAACGGTTTGGAATTATGACCGGTCGAACGTACTGTTATGCTACGAGAAGTTGTCAATAAATGGAACTCGTGTAAAAGTATATTCTCTCTGCGGTTGTGTATGGTGTGTGTAACAGGTCCGGATACTATCATCGCATCCGAAGGCTATCTTGGAGTTCAGGAAAAGGGGAACCCGCCTTGCAATGCCGAAGAAATTCTGCACGCCGGACTCCTCGTCATTGAAGCCAGGTTCAAGGGCTACTGAGGGAGTCCTGGACTAAGGGGTCCTCGGGCGTCCGACCTGTTATCCATGGGCCGGACTGATGGGCTGTGAAGACATGAAGGCCGAAGACTGTACCCGTGTCCGGATTGGACTCTCCTTAGCGTGGAAAGCAAGATTAGCGATCTATTATGAAGATTCCTTCTTATGTAACCGACCCTATGTAACCCTAGATCCCTCCGGTGCCTATATAAACCGGGGGGCGTAGTCCGGATAGGACACATTCATTACCATAGTCATACAGGCTAGACTTCTAGGGTTTAGCCATTACGATCTCATGGTAGATCAACTCTTGTAATACTCATATTCATCAAGATCAATCAAGCAGGAAGTAGGGTATTACCTCCATAGAGAGGGCCCAAACCTGGGCAAACATCGTGTCCCCCGTCTCCTGTTACCATCAATCCTAGACGCACAGTTTGGGACCCCCTATCCAAGATCCGTCGGTTTTGACACCGACACCTGGGTCATCCTAAGACAAGGTCGCTCCGAAGTTCGGTTGAGCCGAACATGTACTTCGGACTAATGAATGCCTCATGGCTTCCCATGGGATTTTAAGCGCAAAGTTGTGCTGGCGAGGCACATGGAGCATGGAGAAAGTGGGCGTGCTATGGGCCCTATTTGTGGTGAACGCATGCGTGTTCCCATGACGGAGAACGGGTTCGAACCCGTTTGCTATTGTCACTGTCCTTCACGACGGGTCGGCATCCGGGCCTATATGGGCCGGTGTTGTATTCAGCCGCTAGGGCCACAGTGTGTTCTTCGGTTCAAAGTGAGCGTTCGGTGTTGCCGTTGATAGTTATGACACCTGAAGGGCCAGGCATCTTCAGCTTGAGGTACACGTAATGTGGGACAACATTGAATTTGGTGAACACTGTGCGACCGAGGAGTGTGTGATAACCAATGCAAAATGTGTAATATCGAAGATCAAGTCCTCGCTTAGGAAGTTATTCGGAGATCTGAACACTACTTCAAGCGTCACGGTGCCTGTGCAGCGGGCCTCCACTCCCGGAAAGACTCCCTTGAAGGTGGTTGTCGGTGTCAAAACCGGCGGATCTCGGGTAGGGGGTCCCGAACTGTGCGTCTAGGCGGATGGTAACAGGAGACAAGGGACACGATGTTTTACCCAGGTTTGGGCCCTCTTGATGGAGGTAAAACCCTACGTCCTGCTAGATTAATATTGATGATGTGTGTTACAAGAGTGGATCTACCACGAGGTCAAAGAGGCTAAACCCTAGAAGCTAGCCTATGGTATGATTGTTGTTCGTCCTACGGACTAAAACCCTCCGGTTTATATAGACACGGATAGGGTTAGGGTTACATAGAGTCGGTTACAATGGTAGGAGATCTACATATCGTATCGCCAAGCTTGCCTTCCACGCCAAGGAAAGTCCCATCCGGACACGGGACGAAGTCTTCAATATTCTATCTTCATAGTCTTGGAGTCCGGCCGATGATGATAGTTCGGCTATCCGGACACCCCCTAGTCCGGAACTCCCTCAGTAGCCCCCGAACCGGGCTTCAGCGACGACAAGTCCGGCGTGTATATTGTCTTCGGCGTTGCAAGGCGGGTTCTCCTTCAATCTTCATGTTCCCGTCGAATAGTGTCCGGCTTCTTTACAAATGTTGCGCTCATTGGCTTATACGCCCAATAATGGCCTTCTTCCACGTGTCGTACAAATGCGAAAGGCTGGGATATTTTTACATTTTACCCCCTAGCCGTGCGAACGAGCCGCCTATAAGAGAGGCGAGGATCTAGATCCAGCTCACACCATCCTCCATCCGCAAGTTCTCATCGAAGCGCCTCTGGCAAAAATCCATTCCATCATGGATAGCCGACGCTGCTCCTCCTCTCGCGCTCCCAGCCCTAAGCCGGGAGATTGGGGAGATGCTCGGCCCACACAATGAGCTAGTGGTACTCCAAACCGAGGATATCTTCCCCAGCTTTCATGGTTCGGTTCGAGCGGACTAGCCACCTACAAGGGTGGAAAGCAGGCGGAGGGCGTCCCCAACCCTTCCAAAGGGGAGCGGGTATGCTTTGTCCCCTATCTAATAAGGGGACTCGGATTTCCCATACATCCATTTCTCCGGGGGCTCCTAGAGTTCTACGGACTCCATCTTCACCACCTCACACCCGCCTCCATTTTGCACATCGCGGGCTTCGTAGCTTTTTGCGAGCTGTTCTTGGGCATCGAGCCCCATTTTGCCCTGTGGAAGAGATTGTTTTGTCTCGTACCCTGTTCTCATGAGGGGTCGATATATCAAGTGGGCAGAGCCGAAATATGGCGCATCGCCGAGCGGATATCTATCCGGCACCCGAAGAAGGCGTCCAAGACCGCCTTCGAATGGTTCTACATGGAGGACGCCCTCTGCGGATCCAGTCCGGATCGGCCTCTGGAGTTCAACAATGCTCCCTTGAAGAAACGCTGAGTTGGCGCCCATGAGCCCTCAGCGGGAAGATGATAGGAGCGTCCATTATCGATGGGCCGGATTAGGTTCTCGGCCCATCCGGATTGACCATGATTGGAGTCATGGCCACGTGCATTATGCGAGGGGTGCAGCCACTCCAATATAGGGGCCACCCTATGTGGGATTTCAACGGGGAAGACGATGCCACCCGTCATGGCCGCAAAGGGCCAGGCTCGGCAGCCGATCTGGCAAAGATCCTGTCCGGCTTGTACAAGGGAGAGGAGGAGGACTTCCTCCGCAAGAATCCGTTGAATGGATTTTCTATGAATAACCCTCGGAGCTGGGTAAGCGGATGTTCATCTACCCGATCCATACTTTTTTATAGTCAAGTATCTTACTCTGCGATTTCGACGCAGGAGCTGCGCCGGGACGTGGAGGGCATACGAAGCCTAACTCCACAGCCCGAGGATCCGGAACGATCCCTTGATCCGACCTCCGAAGACGATCCGGACATAAAGGTGGAGCTGATTGACGGGGTGTTCCACCAACGTAGCATAGACAATGCCCTAGTCGCCATTACGGCTGACTACCCCGGTTTGTTTCCGGCCTCCCAGGTGACTACAACCAAGGTCTTGACACCATCATTTGATCCGCGCTTAATTCTGACCATCCCATACTGATGGTGCATCGCAGGAGGCGCCTTTAAGGTGGGAAGCCGAACCCGCGGCGGCCGGACAACAAGGGTCAGTCCGGCCCAGCAGGAGGAAGAGGAGCGCGACGCGAACCGAAACGTCGCCGCAACGGTACGGATCACCGCTATTTTTAAGGGAAGGATCCCTAGGAGGTATATTAATGCTCATAACCTTTCCAGAAAGAGCGCTCGCCGGACAGTGTCCGGAGAGATTGCCAATCAAGCCTCCGCCGGCCATGCTCCAGCGCATGGTCCGGGAGGGGAGGTGAATACAAGGCGTGAGCCAGACGCTCCTCCGACGGAGGATGCCGACAGGCTGTCCGCCACCCGGTCTGAGGTGGAGAGCGCCATGAATCACAGGCGTCGCCGGACAGCTCTTCGTGACACGTGTTTCTCCCCGGAGGCGTTAAATGCCTTTAAAGCGGGAAACACGCACATCCGTGCCGCTCAAGATGGGTTAACCAGAGCCACGGAGCAGTATGTGAAAGACATACGGGTAAGTAATTTTAATAGTTATATATGCCAGTAGCCCCCGAGACTTAAAATAGTTGAAATAACTGATTTAAGGTTCAATTATTACGCAGGGTCTTACGGAGAAGAATATTCTCTTAAGAACGCTAGCTTTCGGCTTCACCCAGTCCGAGGTACACATCCGGCTGACCCGGCAGTAACAATCGCAGAGGTGCTCCCTTTACCTCCTAGCCGAACAATCGGGAACGTAGGGGTAAGCACAGGAGCCAGGCAACCCAGCTTGGCCAAAACTAAAGTCATATCGATGCATATAATGGTGAATAAAAAAGGTACATGCGGAAGTATGACACATGTGTTGGGCATGAAGCCCGTGTGAATAAGCTTCTGTTAAAGAAGCCCCCAGGTATAATGAGTGCCAGGAGCACATCAAGTGCGTGCGAACAAAGCGCAAATCAGCCCATAAAAGGTATTGAAAAAAAAGTGGGAAGAAGGAGGAGGACGAGAGACAGTAAAAAAAAGGGGTGGACTTGGGAGTGAGGCGAACCCGAGTCCGGCGTTAGGCGTAGAATCTTCGGAGGCGGGCTGCGTTCCATGGGTTCGGCTCGAGTCGGTTGTCGATGCGTTCGTGAGACGGTATGCTCCGCCGGTCAGGACTTGGTCGATGATGAAGGACCTTCCACTTGGGCTTAAGTTTGTCCTTTTCTTGTCCGTGGCGTAGAACAAGTTCGCCAACATTGTAAGTTTTGGCCCGTGCTTCTCGCTTTGATATCTTGAGCCTGCTGCCGATAAAATGCGGAACGAGCCTTTGCCACGCCCCGCCTCCTCTAAGGCGTCCAAACTGTCCTGCCGATCTAGCTCGGCTTCTCTTTCTTCGTACATGCGCATGCGAGGTGAGTCATGAATTATATCGCAGGGCAGGACTGCCTCTGCACGTATACCATGAAAAATGGTGTGAATCCGTAGTTCGGTTTGGCGTGGTCCGCAGCCCCAGTACGGAGTCGAGCTCCTCTACCCAAAGGCGTGTTAGATTCCTTGAGGACCGCACTAGTCTGGGTTTGATGCCGCTCATGATTAGACCATTTGCTCGCTCGACTTGACCGTTAGTTTGGGGTGATAGACTGAAGCGTGTCGAGCTTAATGCCCATGTTTTGCACCAGAGTTTAACCTCGTCGGCCGTGAAGTTCGTGCCGTTATCAGTGATGATGCTGTGGGGGACGCCAAAACGGTGTACTACCCCGGATATGAAGTCTATCACCGGTCCGGATTCTGCCGTTTTAACCGGCTTGGCCTCAATCCATTTGGTGAATTTGTCCACCATGACCAATAAGTATTTGTGCTTGTGGGTTCCCCCTTTAAGGGGTCCAACCATGTCAAGCCCCTGATCATGACGGCCAGGTAATGGGTATAGTTTTGAGGGCGGTTGGTGGCATGTGGTTCTGATTAGCAAAGAGCTGGCAATCGACGCATCGTTGGACTAAATCCTGAGCATCTGCCTGGGCTGTCGGCCAATAAAATCCTGTACGGAAGGCCTTGCCTACAAGGGCCCGGGCTGCAGCGTGGTTCCCGCCGAGTCCGGCGTGAATTTCAGCCAGGAGATTTCGCCCTTCCTCTTTGGAGATACACCTTTGAAGGACTCCGGTTGTGCTTTTCTTATAAAGTTCTCCCTCATGGACCTTGTAGGCTTTAGATCGCCGAACTATGCAGCGGGCCTCATTTTGGTCTTCGGGAAGTTCCTGCCGCATTAAGTAGGCTAGGAATGGTTCTGTCCACGGGGCAATTACTGCCATTATTTCGTGAGCTGAAGGTGTTATTTCATTGGCTGAGCCGTCGATTGTGTCAGAATGGTCTGAATTAGGTGATGCAGCTGGCTCCGGATTGTTATTTCCGGACTCCTCTTCCCATAATACGGATGGCTTAACGAGCCGTTCCAGGAAGATGTTAGGAGGGACGGCGTCTCGTTTCGCGCCGATGCGTGCTAACACATCTGCTACCTGGTTATTATCCCGGGCTATATGATGGAATTCTAGTCCTTCAAACCGAGCTGATATTTTTAGGACGGCGTTGCGGTAAGCTGCCATTTTTGGATCTTTGGCGTCAAAGTCTCCATTTACTTGGGATATTGCGATGTTTGAATCCCCGCGCACCTCTAGGCGTTGAATGCCCATGGAGATTGCCATCCGGAGGCCATGTAGAAGGGCCTCGTATTCGGCTGCGTTGTTGGAGTCCGTGTACATTATTTGAAGTACGTATTGGATTGTGTCTCCAGTTGGGGACGTCAGGACGATGCCAGCCCCCAAGCCAGCCAGCATTTTGGATCCGTCGAAATGCATGATCCAGTTGGAGTACGCGCCGTACTCTTTAGGGAGTTCGGCTTCGGTCCATTCGGCGACGAAGTCAGCCAGAACCTGCGACTTTATAGCTCGCCGTGGTTTGTAGGTTATGTCAAATGGTAAGAGCTCGATAGCCCATTTTGCAATCCTGCCCGTTGTGTCGCGATTGTTTATAATATCGTTGAGAGGTACTTCGGAGGCCACCGTTATTGAACACTCTTGAAAGTAGTGTCGCAGCTTCCGGGATGCCATGAACACCACATATGCTATCTTTTGATAATGTGGGTACCGGGATTTGCATGGAGTTAGAACAGCACGGTTCCGTACCCTTTAGGGGGTTTTGGTTTTTTGTTATTCAACCCGGGTGATTGATAATGATGCACCCTTTTGTTTCGGACTAGGGATGTATTCGGGGCCGGATTATCCCAAAATTTACTTTCGGTTTTCCAGGCGCTCTCCATCGCACAGTACTTTTGTACTATTGTCACCAAGTCTGTAAAGCGTGTAATTTCGCGATGACTTATGGCGTTTAGGATTCCCTCGTCCGTGCAATTATTGCAGAAAATTGGGATTGCGTCCTCCTCTCGGCAGTCCTTTATCCTGTTCATAACCAGGAGGAATCTGGCCCAGTAATGATGTACTGTTTCAGCGGGCTTGAAAGTGCGTTATATCGACTAGAGGGGGGTGAATAGGCGATTTTTATGAATTCTTCACTGAGGAATTTGCCGGTGAGGAAATTCCTTAGCGAAGAACTACTTGCAGCGGAATAAGTACTCAGAAGTAAGCATAACAGATTACAAGCATAGTCATCATGATGAAATGAAGACAATCACAGAGTACGTAAAGCGTAATCACAGGATAACACAAGATGAAGACAAACGGATCAAGAAATTGAACTGAGGAAATTGAGAAAGTCTTGATCAAAGTCTTCAAACACAGATATGAACAAACACTCAACACAAGAATGAGGAAATGAAAGGGTTGAGGAAATAGAACCAGTTAGGTTGGTGAAGACAATGATTTGGTAGACCAGTTCCAACTGCTGTCTCGGTTATACGTCTGGTTGGAGCGGTTGAGTATTTAAACTCGAGGACACACAGTCCGGACACCCGATCGCTGAGCACGCAGCTCAGGACACCAAGTCCTCACCGTATTCTCCTTGAACTAAGGTCACACAGACCTCGTCCAATCACTCGTGGTAAGTCTTCAGGCGACTTCCAAACCTTCACAGACTTGGTCACTCGGCGATCCACAATTCCTCTTGGATGCTCTAGACCATGACGCCTAACCGTCTGGAAGAAGCACAGTCTTCAAAGGTAACAAGCGTCGGATCCACGCAGGATCAATTTCTTCAGTGATGCTCAATCACTTTGGGTTTGTAGGGGTTTGGTTTTGGGGTTTTTCCTCACTTGATGATTTTCGCTCAAAGTCCTCGGAGGATGGGTTGCTCTCAAATGACAAGTGTCAAGTTCTTCGGAGCAGCCAACCAGCTAGTGGTTGTAGGGGCGGCTATTTATAGCCTAGGGAGCAGCCCGACATGATAAGACATAAATGCCCTTCAATGATATGACCGTTAGGTGGATAAGATATTTTGGGACAGTGGCGTGCAAAGACAACAACGATCGGAAATTTGAATCTCAAATTCCTCGGGGCTATCATGTTCCTCATCGTAGGCAATCCGCCTTTGGCGAATTCCTAACTCCTCGGTCGAACAAATTCCTCAAATACTGTAAGAGCTTCGTCTCATCCTTCAAGAAATTGACTGAACTGTATGAGATTTCAAAAGCTTCACTCAAGGAATTGGTAGGTGTAGGATTTTGAGTTGAGCATCACATGGAAATTTTTCCTTAGTATTTCCTCGACCCCTTTAACAATGCACGGTGTTTCCTATGACTCAAGAAAGAGAAATGAAACTACGAAAACAAAAGTCTTCACGCTTCATGTTCCTCAAATGAATACCAAGTCTTCAAGGTCACACCAATTTCTTCACTTTCAAAATCTTGAAAAGTCTTGAAATATCAAAGTCTTCATTGAAGAACTTCATTTTAGGGTCGACTTTCTCTGTAAATATCAAACTCCTCATAGACTTATAGACCTGTGTACACTCACAAACGCATCAGTTCCTTAACCTAT
This sequence comes from Aegilops longissima, assembly GCA_021605205.1. NCBI lineage: Eukaryota > Viridiplantae > Streptophyta > Magnoliopsida > Poales > Poaceae > Aegilops > Aegilops longissima. The sequence goes on along the minus strand of CM038676.1, from coordinate 403,387,901 downwards.
AAGTCTTCAATCCACCAAAATCACTAAGGGGCACTAGATGCACTTACAATCTCCCCCTTTTTGGTGATTGATGACAATATAGGTTAAGTTTTCAACGGGAATAAACATATGAAGTGTAAATACCGATAATGAGGAATTTGATTGCAAGATATAGAAGAACTCCCCCTGAGGATGTGCATAGTGAGGAATTTGCTTTTGAGGCAATGCACATTTGAAGAATTGAATCATGGAGATCTCCCCCTATATCTTGTAATTCATACACGCATTTAACATATAATATGAAGAATTTGAAATGCATGATGAAATATGGTGCTTGATGTTATGCAAGGTAACGCATCAAGAGTATCAGAGCCCAAATCGATTTGCTATGAAGATTTTCAAGGAGCTCACGAGAATCAGAGCATAGAGCAAGAGCATAATGCATCAAAAGTATCAAAGCACCATCGGGTTTAAGATTACAACTCGATCCAATAAAAGGTTTCAGAAGAACGAGAGTTGTAACTTAATAAAATACTGTATATAGACAAAAACTAGACCCGCTTGAAGACTAACTCAAATTTCTCCCCCTTTGTCATCGAATGACCAAAAGGATCGACACTGAGGACTAACGCTCTTGAAGAATTTCAAGTTGAAAGATGGAGCGCCAGCATTGTCGGGGTTGTTTGTTGAAGTAGGACCAGCCGCGGTATCTTCCAAGTCTTCATTTTCATCAGTATCGCGAGATGAAGAATAGGAGCTGGCCACCAAGGAAGGAACTTTGACCTTCTTGAATTTCTTCGGAGGAGGTGCAGACCAGTCAAATTCTTCCTTGAGACCCATTGAAGTCAGTTCTTCTTCACTATAGACATGTGAAAGAACAGCCCAGGTGCGCTTGAAGGTTTCATGGAGGTAGTAGTGGTTTTCTTCACCGCATTGTGTGTTGAGGTCATGTTGTAAAGAAGAGTACCAAACCGGCGCTTGACCCATTTATGATTACGATCAACCTTCGATGAAGACGAGGAGTAACTCACGATCGATCATCACCCTAGGTGCAGTAGCTTGAGGACTTTGCTTGACTGAGGTATTTGCGGCTGAGTCATGTGTGGCAGAGTCATCATTGGTGGAGTAGGATGCTGCTTTGCGAAACTGTCCATCCAATGGACGAATGCCTTCATCGATCACAGCAGTAGCCTTGCCCTTGTCATCAGCTGAGGTAAAGGTCCGTTTGAGGACTTCAATCGGGGGCAAGAAGCTGCAGTGGTTCAAAGTATCAGCCTTGTAATTGAGTGAAGACCTTGACCTGATGAATCTCATAATCCAAGGCGCATAAGGCTTCAGCTCAAATGGTGACATAGCTATGTTTGCCAGAGTCCTCATGAAGAAATCATGGAAGTTGACGGGAACGCCATGGATAATGTTGAAAAGCATATTCTTCATGATGCCAACGACTTCTTCATCGTTCGAGTCGTGGCCTTTGATAGGACTCATAGTCTTCGTCAGAATCCGATAGACAGTCCGAGGCACATATAATAATTCCTTGATGAGGAATTTGGTTCTTGGGGCCTGCCTTGGCTTCAAAGGCTTCATCAGCACTTGCATATAGTGATTTGTAAGTTCTGGTTCATCGTAGATACGACGTGCACCATCAAGCGGAGGACTGAGTGGTAGGGCACGGAGCAATTCAGTTGCTGGTGCCTTGTAGTGAGTATTTTCAGTCATCCAATCTAAGACCCATGAGTTCACATCTTCAGCATCTCCGGTGATGTGCAGCGTTGCATAAAACTGAAGAATTAGCTCTTCGTTCCAGTCACAGATATCAGTGCAGAAATTAAAAGTCCTGCGTCGTGAAGAACACTGAGGACTGGCTCAAAGCCTGGCAGCGACTCCATATCCACATGAGGAATATGAGCATGATCGAAGATTTTATCCTTGTTGAAGAGCACCGAGGAATAGAAGTTGGCTTGGCTGGCAGTCCAGAAACGCCTCTTCCTAATTCGAGCAGAATCATATGGATTATATTCAGTGAAGAACACGTGCTCGGCAAAGAAATCTTCAGCCTTGAACTTTTGCTTGCTTGAGAACGGATTCTTTTGCTTGGGCAGAGGGGTGTCAGTGAGTTGCATCACCACTTCAGGAATCGTAAGTTCAGGTTCTTCAGTGAGGAATTTCTTGTTCCTCAACAAAAGTGCGATCGAGGATCAGCGGCAGCGAGTGTCATCAACACTAGTGGCTGGAATTTCTTCATGCACGTAACCGATGGGTTGATTTTCTTGAGTCCATTTGGACTGTTTGTGCGAGGGACTAAGGAATTTTTTGGAGCGGGGTGAAGAGAGGAGTATTGGGATGCTGACTTTCCCAAAAGTCATCATTGATCACTGGCGTGGTGCATCCAATATCCACATCTTCATCTTCAATTTCCTCAACACCAGCCTGAGGAATTTCATGGTCTGATGAGGAAATAACTGGGGTTGAAGGGATGGCATCCACTTTAATTTCTTCATCAACCTGCTCTGACGAAGCAGCAGACTGATGTTCTTCATCGGATCCGATTGGGATCTCATAGTCTTCTCCAAAAGGAACAACTTCCTTTGATGGTATGGAGGAAATTGGAACAGCATAAATTGGATTTTCGAATGAGCTGGTCATTGGCTTCATTTTCTTCGCAGTCAAGAATCGACACAGTGATGCTTTCCTTTTCTTCACAGCAGCTCGCTCGCAGCCTTAGTTTTCTTCACATCGAAGCGGATGGAAGAATTGGAGTTGGAGTTGGCGCAGGAGGAGCCGAGGAATTTGGTTCGATTTCTTGAGCAACTGATGCAGTTGCCTGTCTTGAGCAATTTCTTCAGCGCACCACTAGTGGGTGCCACAGTAATTTCTTCAATGGTGGAATGGGATCATCAGCCTGAATCAGCATTTTCATCAAGCAGCGGAACGTCATCAGCGGTCTTGGCATTTTCTTCAAGGGCTGAGTGAGGCTCCAGCCTGAGGAATTTCATGTTGCATTGGGACAGCAACATTTGTGAATTTCTTCGTCAGGTTGACGAATCTGACCTTGGCTCCTTGCCAATCAGCATAGTAGGAATCGAAGTTTTTGCTGAGGTCTTGAATCTCAGTTTGGACTTGGAGAAGCTCCTCAGGTGTCATCTTGACAACGTTTTTCTTCAGGAACTTCTCCTTCCTGTATTGAGCCTTTTTGATTTCCCTTGCCTTCTCAAACTTCCATTTTTCTTCAGCGATGAAGTGAGTCAACATATGACTTTGTCCAGGTGTCAAATGAATGTCAGGCAGAGGGGTATTGGGATCATTGTGCCAGAGATCAATAAAGTCGAGGACTTTCTTCGGGTCCAATAGCAAAGGGCACAGATGTACCTTTGGCTCTAGCGGCCTTTACTTGACGGTCTCTGATGATTTCCGCAAGTTCTTCATCAGACGCTTCATCATCAGATGGCACATGGAATGCAACCTGTTTCTTCCTTGGGCTAGGCCGAGGACCTCGTCCAGCTTTTGCTTTGGTCTTCAGCTGAGTCGGGCGGATGAAGAAATGGGAGCAGCCGAGAAACTTGCGAAATGCTCGAGGCAATTGAGAAACCAGCAGTCCTTTGACATGTAGCCAGGGCACAGGGACTGAAGGTTTTGACGAGATGTTGAGGACTTTGGTGGAGCAGCAGAGGTGTGAGGAATTTGCTTGGAGGGTGCTGCTTTGAGGAACTTGGCCGTGAGGGCGCAGATGATGAAGCACTTGGCTTATGAGCAGGCTTCTTTGCATAGATTTCCTCGGTTTGACCGAGACCTCGATGGCGATGAGCAGCGGCAGAATCCTCATTGAATTTCTTCACTGCCTCCTTTGCTTGCTTTGCCAATTTTGCTTGACGTTTAGCCCATTCATCGTGAAAGTCCTCACCTCGTTTGATGCTTGTGGGATCAGCTACTTGGCAGTGCCAAAGGAGCTCTTGGGCATGGAGGATTAAGGCGAATTTCTTCATGTACTTAGGAGTTACATATCTGTATTCCTCCATTCCCGTGCCCATCTCCGTTCAATCTTCCGAATCGCACCTTGCGTTGATTTTTGCTTTCTTCATCCGGTGTGCGATGAGTCAGCATATATTTCCTCGTGGATTTCAAACACAGTCATAACCTCAGGTTTCTTTCCTCCCTTCGTGGCTTCTTACCGTCGCCATGTTCTTCAGTTGAGGAAATTGAACAATTGAGTTCTCTGAAGAAGTATGCAGTTTTTCTTCGAGGAACGCTGCAAATGAGTTAAGTTGATGAGAACCTAGAGATTCAGCAGCGGACATGTGTACCTGTGAACAGAGTATAGGTGCGAGGAATTTGGAGAGGTCATATGCGTTCTCAGAAGGTTTTTCAAAAAGAACAAGTTTTGAGGATTTTGACCAGATGAGCCTTGAAGAATTTCACTAAGCGTTCTTTGTCTTAGGTTCCAGAGTTGTATAGATCGAGGATCCACACAATTGAGGAATCTTGAAGAAAATCATTGCTTAGAGAAACGAATCAAGAGATTTGAGGTGTTCATATGTGTGAAGATTTGAAGAATAAACACCTTTGAAGAATTTGAAGAAGATTTGAGAATCAAAGCGAGTAATAAAAGTAACTTTTAATTACGAAGTGAAGAACACGACGAACTGAGAAGAACAGTTGGGAAGTTCGTCCGTTCAGATCTTCCACGCCCTAACTTGGCGGAGGAAGACAGCTACTGGCGGCGGCGGAGTGAAGATTTCCGCGATCGGCGCGAGATACGTCGGCGACGAGGTCAAGGCAAGAAGCTTTTCCTCACCGGACGATGGAGTAGCGGCGCTTAGGGTTTGAGGAGCTCGAGCGGGAGAGGGAGGTCGAGCAGAGTAAAAGAGTGAGGAAGGGGGGAGGGGTATTTATAGACACGGTGAAAAACGGATCGCCCGAAGATTTAGGACGAACATGCCCCTGACTATTTCCCTTCTCACGACATGTGTCACCCACGTACTGTGTAGTGGAGATCGTGTACGATCGTGGGTGAATAAAGTAATGCATCGTGGGATGCAGAACGGTTTGAGTGGTAAAAACGAAGGTTTGGATAAGATTCGCTTTAACGTTCCGTTGCAATTTCTTCAGCTGTCAGGACACAGTGAAGAATTTGAACGAGTTTCAAAGTAGAACGCACGTGAAGAATTTGTGAATGGATTGGGTTGAGTATTGCATAGAGGGGAAAGGGTCCGATCACATTCACTAAGCAGAAAAAACGACTTGAAGAAATAGCCATAAGTGAATGTTGTAGAGGACATAAACCCATATATATATATATATAGCCAATGAAGAAAGACGATGAAAACAGTGAAGATTTTGCAAAGTTGAAGAATTTGGAAAAACTGAAGAATTTCAAAACTGAGGAAAAACTCAAATTGAAGATTTTCAACTTTGGTGGTGGCGTGACCCACCGTATAAGAATGAGGATTTCAGACACCGCGTACAATTGTCGTAGGGTTCTGAGAATCAAATTCTTCATTAATTTCTTCACACTAAGAGTGTTATTCTTCATTGATTGAAGAAAAACGCTTCTTCATGTGTTGCACATCTAAGTCATCAATTTTGCATAAGTGTTAGGATGTGTGCCTTTTCAAAGAACGCTCAAGATTCTAAGATATTTAGCTCACACCGCAACTTGCTAAATCTCTTCTCATCCAAGGGCTTAGTGAAGATATCAGCTAGCTGTTCTTCAGTCTTCACGTGCTCGATGGAGATGTCGCCCTTAAACACATGATCACGAAGAAAATGATGACGAATTTGAATGTGCTTTGTCTTCGAGTGCTGAACTGGGTTGTGAGCAATCTTGATGGCACTCTCATTGTCACATTAGAGAGGCACATTCTTCACGTTGATGTCGTAGTCCTTGAGAGTTTGCTTCATCCATAGCAATTGAGCACAACACGAGCCAGCAGCAATGTATTCAGCTTCCAAGAGGGATGGTGATACGCAGTTCTGTTTCTTCGAGGACCAACAGACCAAGGATCGTCCGAGGAAATGACAAGTACCAGATGTTGACTTATGGTCCACACGATCACCAGCATAGTCGAGTCGAATATCCAATGAGATCAAAAGTAGAGCCCTTGGGGTACCATAATCCTAGTGTTGGTGTGTGAGCTAGATATCGAAGAATATGCTTCACAGCCTTATGGTGTGATTCCTTCGTGTAGCTTGAAATCGGGCACACATGCAAACACTAAGCATTATATCTGGCCTAGATGCACATAAGTACAATAAAGAACCAATCATGGAGCGGTATACCTTGTGATCAAGTCAATACCATTTTCATCGATTGCATAGATGGCCATTTGTGGGCATAGGAATTTTGACACCTTTGCAATCTTGCATGCGAATTTCTTCAGGACATCTTTGAGGTATTTCTCCGAGATATGAATATGCCATTGTGTTGTTGATTTAATTTGAAGACCTAAGAAGAATTTCAACTCTCCCATCATAGACATTTGATATTCTTCACTCATCATATAGGAAAATTCATCACTATAACGTTGGTCAGTACAGCCAAAGATAATATCATCAACATATATTTGGCACACAAATAGTTCACCATCATAAGATTTAGTAAAGAGAGTAGGATCGAGTGAACCGGGTGTGAAGCCATTCTTCACAAAGAATTCCTTCAATGTATCATACCACGCCCGAGGGGCTTGCTTGAGGCCATAGAGGGCCTTATTTAGTCTGAAGACTTTGTCAGGATTCTTTGGATCTTCAAAACCTGGGGGTTGAGCAACATATACTTCTTCCTCAAGCTTACCATTGAGGAATGCACTTTTCACATCCATTTGATATAAGGTGATATTGTGATGGTTAGCATAGGCGAGTAATATGCGAATAGACTCAAGTCTAGCAACAGGTGCAAAAGTTTCATCGAAATCAATTCCTTCAACCTGCGTGTAGCCTTGAGCTACTAGTCGTGCCTTATTCCTCACCACAAGACCATTTTCATCTTGCTTGTTGCGGTAGATCCACTTTGTGCCAATGATATTATGCTTGCGAGGATCTGGACATTTGACCAGTTCCCAAACGTTGTTGAGCTCGAACCGATGTAATTCTTCTTGCATGGCCTGAATCCACTCCGCTCGTAAATGCTTCATCTACCTTAGTGGGCTCTGTGATAGAGACAAAAGCATAGTGCCCACAAAAGTTAGATAAATGTGAAGCTTTTGAGCGTGTGAGAGGACCCGCGCTTTAATGTCATCGATGATCTTCTCCACTTGCACTTCTTTTGCAACGCGAGGATGAGCTGGTTGTCGCCGAGGAATTTGATCATTTTCCTCAGCACCATTTTCTTCACATTATCTTCAGTGCATCACCGACGTTCTTCACAGACAGAATGAATTCTTCAGCAGTTTCTTGAGGGAATGACATCCTCGGTTTCCTTGAACCTGATAGAATCCTCGGTGCTGGTTTGTCTAACACGTAGGTAGGTGCTCTCTTTGTGAGCCATTAGTTTCATCGAACCGACATCTACAAAGTCAACAATCTTGTGAAGAGCGATGTTGAAGACTCAGAGGTGTGCGAGTCCTTTCCGTAACCAAGCATAAAACCTTCATGTGCTTTGCAAATTTAGAGTTGTGGTGAGGATCTCTAATCCAGCATTTAGCAATCAAGACTTTGAAATAACTTACATTAGGTTTCTTGTCGCTGAGGAGTTCATATGCAGTCTTCTTGAAGAATTTGTGAAGATATACTCTGTTGATGATGTGGCATGCGGTGTCAATTGCTTCAATCCAAAACGACTAGGCGTTTTGTATTCATCAAGCATAGTGCGAGCCATCTCAACAAGAGTTCTGTTCTTGCGCTCCACGACGCCGTTTTGCTGAGGAGTATAAGGAGCAGATAACTCATGAGTAATACCAAGTTCATCAAGATAGTCATCAAGACCGAATTCTTGAACTCAGTTCCATTGTCACTGATGTGCTTGATCTTCACACCAAAGTTAGTTGAAGCCCTCGAAGAAAATCGCTTGAAGACTTCCTGCACTTGATTTTTGTAAGTAACAATGTGTACCCATGTGTAACGAGAGTAATCATCAACAATAACAAAGCCATAAAGAGATGCATCATTAGTGACAAATGAGTAATGATTGGGACCAAAGAGGTCCATGTGAAGCAATTCAAGGGCGAGTAGTGGTCATGATAGTCTTCACTGGATGCTTGGCCTTGGTCATTTTTCCAGCTTCACAGTTCGCATAAGTGATCCTTGAGGAATTTGACATTCTCAATGCCAATGACATGCTTCTTCTTCGCATGCGTGTGCAAATTCCTCATGCTGCGTGACTAAGTCTTCGATGCCATAGCCAGCCTTCGAAGCTTTTGCAAGTAGGCACATGGCTGGTTGTGGACCTGTGGAGAAGTCAACAATATACAAGTCTCCTCTCCTAAAGCCTTCAAGACTTTGGAATTGTCACTTCCATAATCACAACACAACGATACTTGCCAAAGATAACAACCATATCAAGATCACAAAGCATTGAGACCGACATGAGGTTATATCCTAAAGACTCAACAAGCATGACTTTGTCCATGTGCATGTCCTTAGAGATAGCAACCTTACCAAGTCCCAATACCTGACTTTTGCCTTTATCAAGAAAGATGATATGCTTCAGATGTGACGGTGATAAGGAGCATCCATCAATAGATTCTTGTCACCAAATATGTGATTTGTACATCCACTATCGAGAACCCACTCGGTGGCTTTGGGTTGATCATCCTGCAGATGAATTAGTACAACTTACGATCTCATATACTTCATCAGTGAAGAATATGATAACAAGTTCATCAGATGAATTTCATTAGTCAGTATTCAGATAAGCAGTATGAGGATGTGTGAAATGAAAGTTCATTTCATCATGATTAGCTGCGTCCCTTTCGTGCAATTTGTCGCCCCCAAAGAAATTCTTCAGACGTTAAGGCACGCCCGAGACCTGACCCTGCAGAAGAGATTAGTTCTTTTCTTCACCACCCACATCTAAAGGGGTGGCAAAGAGTTCATCACTCATGCGAGCACCATACGAGAATGGTGGCATAGAGGCCAAACCATTTCGCTTCACATAAGAGGGGTTAGGGTAAGCATATGAATAAGCGAGAGAAATTCTTCGAGGACATATGAACATATTGGTTTGAAGAATAATGCACATATTCATAGCCCTTAGCTCTACCTGCGAAATGAGTTGTTAGCACGATGATAATCATATGAGGACTTTGATCCTTTTGAGGAATTTGATCCACGTGAGGAATTTGGTCCAGTATGAGGACTTGGATCCATATGAAGAATTTGGTCCATATGAAGAATTTGATCTGGGGTTCCTATTCTTCACCGGTGGTGTCATGAGGACATTCACCGAAGACTTTCAAGGCACTTCTTGGGAACCCAGATTTTCTTCATAGGGGAACCGCTCCTGCAGCTTAGTGCCAACATATCTAGCAAATACTTCACCATTCTGATTTTTGAACAGTTTATAGTTGAGTCAAATGACTCATCGAAGAATGAGGAGATTCGCATGTAAAGCCAGATAAGTTAGATGGATCAACTGGAGGTCCCTTTGCAGCAACCCATGAGGTTTTGGGATACCGCTCGGGCTTCCAAAGATGTTCCATCAAGATTGAGTTTCCTCTCAAAGGCAATACCCTCTTTCCTAGGGTTCATGTTGAGGATCTGCTTTTAAGCACATCACAAAGAGTCGATGCCCTTTGAGGCTTTTGTACATGCCTGTCATGTACAATTCCTTCAGTCCTGCATCGTCAGTGATACTAGCAATGTCCTCAGATGAGGAATTAGTGATAGCAGAGGCAGGTGAAGAGTTTGTAACAGTTGAAGCATTTGAACATTCAGGTGAAGAATTAGCAGATTCACGTTCAATGCACTTTAAGCATGGAGGAACAAATTCTTCTTGAGAAGCGCTGATTTTTGAGCAAGTAATGAATCGCGCTCCTTCTAAAGATCTTCATAACTCGCTCTTAGCTTCTCAAGATCTTGCTTTCTTTGAAGAAACTCATAAGAAAGTTTCTCATGATCAGATAGCAGTGTTATGATGACCTTGAAGGCTGTCAAGCCTAGACTGAAGTCTCTGAAGATTTTCAGTCAGGGCTTGAGTGCGATCCATTTCTTCACCTAACATATCATCACTCTTATCTAGCATGTTTTGAACCTTCTCAAAAGCCCTTTGTTGTTTTATAGCTATCTTAGCAAGTTTTGAGTAATCGGCTTGAGATCCTCATCGATTCATTTTCACTAGATTCGAAGAGGTGAAATTGAGTACCTTAGCACCTTTTGCCATGAAGCAATAGGTGGGGCGTGTCATCATCATCCTCATCAGTTTGTCGGCGGAGTCAGTTTCTTGATGTTGAAGATGGACTTGCTAGCAAAAGCATGGCGAGAGCCGACTAGCCACACCAGATTCGGATTCTTCGACTCCTCCTCTTCCTCATGTTCCTCGATTCAGCTTCAGAGTCCATTTCCTTGTCAATGAATGCCCGAGCCTTTTGGAGCTGCTCTTCTTGTGAGAAGAAGGTTTTGAGGATTTTGATGATGAAGATTTCGATGATTTCTTCTTCTTCTTTGCATCATCGTAATCGTAGTCCTTGTGTTTCTTCTTCTTTAATTCCTTTTCCCACCGAGGACAATCTTGGATATAGTGACCAGGTTTCTTGCATTTGTGACAAAGTCTTCTTATAGTCACTAGATGAGGAATCACCGCTTCTTGAGGATTTTCCAAAGCGACCATGTCTTGAGAATTTCTGAATTTCTTCACGAGCGAGTGCTAGCTCTGGCCAAATTCTTCAGATCTCCAAGGCTACTACCGAGTCTTCACTCTCGATTCGGACACAGCCTTGGCCTTTAGGGCACGTGTTTTCCATAGCCGTAACCATAGAGATCTCTCTTCAAAGAAGTCGAACTCGTGAGTATTTAGCCTTCGAGGATATCAGCAGGATCAAGAGACTTGTAGTCAGCTCGTTCTTGAATCATCGCACGGAGTATCAAATGAGGAATCAAGCGATCTTAATAATTTCTTCATCACCTCATGGTCGGTGATGTCGGTGGCACCAAGTGCTTGAAGCTCATTTGAGATGTCGGTGAGGCGATCAAGGTTTGTTGAACATTTTCGTTGTCGAGTCTTTTGAAGCGGTTGAAGAGATTCCGAAGAACATCAACTCGAGAGTCACGCTGAGTTGAGACACCTTCATTTACTTTTGACAGCCTGTCCCAGATGAGTTTGGCAGATTCCAAAGCACTCACTCTTCCATATTGACCTTTGCTCGAGATGGCCACATATGATATTCTTCGCTTGAGAATCGAGTTGCTTGAATCTCTTCACATCAGCATCATTCGTAGAAGGTGTGACCGAGGAAACACCTTTGTCACAACATACCGTAGATCGTTGTCAATTGCTTCAAGATGCATTCGCATTTTGTTCTTCCAAGAGGGGTAATCCGTCCCATCGAAGGTGGGACACCTGCCGAGACCTTGATCATACCTGCGGTCGACATAACTAAAACTCCGTGGTTAAACTAAAATCACACGTAACAAGGGAGTACCTTGCTCGATACCAATTGAAAGTGCGTTATATCGACTAGAGGGGGTGAATAGGCGATTTTATGAATTCTTCACCGAGGAATTTGCCGTGAGGAAATTCCTTAGCTAAGAACTACTTGCAGCGGAATAAGTACTCGAAGTAAGCATAACAGATTACAAGCATAGTCATCATGATGAAATGAAGACAATCACAGAGTACGAAAGCGTAATCACAGGATAACACAAGATGAAGACAAACAGATCAAGAAATTGAACTGAGGAAATTGAGAAAGTCTTCATCAAAGTCTTCAAACACAGATATGAACAAACACTCAACACAAGAATGAGGAAATGAAAGGGTTGAGGAAATAGAATCAGTTAGGTTGGTGAAGACAATGATTTGGTAGACCAGTTCCAACTGTTGTCTCAGTTGTACGTCTGGTTGGAGCGGTTGAGTATTTAAACTCGAGGACACACAGTCCGGACACCCGATCGCCGAGCACGCAGCTCAGACACCAAGTCCTCACCGTATTCTCCTTGAACTAAGGTCACACAGACCTCGCCCAATCACTCGTGGTAAGTCTTCAGCGACTTCCAAACCTTCACAGACTTGGTCACTCGGCGATCCACAATTCCTCTTGGATGTTCTAGACCATGACGCCTAACCGTCTGGAAGAAGCACAGTCTTCAAAGGTAACAAGCGTCGGATCCACGCAGATCAATTTCTTCATGATGCTCAATCACTTTGGGTTTGTAGGGTTTGGTTTTTGGGTTTTTCCTCACTTGATGATTTTCGCCAAAGTCCTCGGAGGATGGGTTGCTCTCAAATGACAAGTGTCAAGTTCTCTCGAGCAGCCAACCAGCTAGTGGTTGTAGGGGCGGCTATTTATAGCCTAGGAGCAGCCCGACATGATAAGACATAAATGCCCTTCAATGATATGACCGTTAGGTGGATAAGATATTTTGGGACAGGTGGCGTGACAAAGAACGATCGGAAATTTGAATCTCAAATTCCTCGGGGCTATCATGTTCCTCATCGTAGGCAATCCAGACTGGCGAATTCCTAAATCCTCGGTCCGAACAAGTTCCTCGGCGACTGTAAGAGCTTCATCTCTCACATCAAGAAATTGACTGAACTGTATGAGATTTCCAAAAGCTTCACTCAAGGAATTGGTAGGTGTAGGATTTTGAGTTGAGCATCACATGGAAATTTTTCCTTAGTATTTCCTCGACCCCCTTTAACAATCGGTGTTTCCTATGACTCAAGAAAGAGAAATGAAACTACGAAAACAAAAGTCTTCACGCTTCATGTTCCTCAAATGAATACCAAGTCTTCAAGGTCACACCAATTTCTTCACTTTCAAAATCTTCGAAAGTCTTCGAATATCAAAGTCTTCATTGAAGAACTTCATTTTAGGGTCGACTTTCTCTGTAAATATCAAACTCCTCATAGACTTATAGACCTGTGTACACTCACAAACGCATCAGTTCCTTAACCTATAAGTCTTCAATCCACCAAAATCACTAAGGGGCACTAGATGCACTTACAGGGCTCTTGCCGAATTCGAGAGAGATCGCTAATGTTTGGGTGGGCGGGTGGAACTAGATCCGGAACCCCGTCCAATTTAGGACTCAAGGGCTGAGAAGTTTCCGAACTTGGAAGTTTGGATTTTTGAGTGTTATCCAATGAGTCCAATCCGCCGCCTGACTTTAAGTTCAGGGCTTGATCGACATCCGTCCCTCTGCGGGAATCCGGCATGGAGGGATCGAGAATTCGAACGTAACTAGTCCTTAAGATACAAGAATAATCGCCGCATTGCTGCTCTATCACAGCAACACGATGGGTAGCCTGGGGAGAGTTGATCTCTCTCAGATCGGTTTTAGGCCCGATCCGGTCGTAGTCTGTGGCGACTCCTAGGGCGGCGATGCGATCCAAGAGCTCGTTTATGGAGGAGAGCTCAATCGGATCTAACTGTTCGGCAAGTTCTGAACTAACCTGGAGATTGGTTTCGATGACTCGAGAGGTCATCGTCGGCGCGGTGGCCGGGCTGGCGGTCATAAGAAAACCACCTAGCCGAAGAGTCTGGCCAGCGACCAAGGCTCCTTTGGTGATAGTATCGTCTTTAAAGACGAGATGGGGCATCCTACCTGATGGCGACGACACAGAGGAACTCTCAATGAAAGCACCAATGTCGGTGTCAAAACCGGCGGATCTCGGGTAGGGGGTCCCGAACTATGCGTCTAGGCGGATGGTAACAGGAGACAAGGGACACGATGTTTTACCCAGGTTCGGGCCCTCTTGATGGAGGTAAAACCCTACGTCCTGCTAGATTAATATTGATGATGTGTGTTACAAGAGTGGATCTACCAGGAGATCAAAGAGGCTAAACCCTAGAAGCTAGCCTATGGTATGATTGTTGTTCGTCCTACGGACTAAAATCCTCCGGTTTATATAGACACCGGATAGGGTTAGGGTTACACAGAGTCGGTTACAATGGTAGGAGATCTACATATCCGTATCGCCAAGCTTGCCTTCCACGCCAAGGAAAGTCCCATCCGGACACGGGACGAAGTCTTCAATCTTCTATCTTCATAGTCTTGGAGTCCGGCCGATGATGATAGTTCGGCTATCCGGACACCCCCTAGTCCAGAACTCCCTCAGTGGTATTACTGGGTTTAATCCTTGATGGATGGATCCCCATTTTCTTCACTGTATCATTGAGGCAGCTTCCTCCGTCCATTAGGACTCTAGTGAGGTGGAATCAATTGATAATGGGGTCTAGCACTAGGGATATGGACCCTCCATGGCGTACGCTCATGGGGTGATCCCTACGATCGAACGTGATTGGGCAAGCTGACCATGGATTGAACTTCGGTGCTACTGGTTCGATGGAGTATACATCCGGTAGCGCTTGCTTCCTCTCCTTCTTCGATATATGGGTTGCGTAGATCATGTTTACCGTCTTGACTTCGGAGGGGAAGGGTTTCTGGCCGCCACTATTCGGCCTGCAGGGCTCATCATCATCCTCGCTGCGTGGGCTTTTGCCCGAGTCTTCGGCGCTGAGCTTGTCGGCCTGCTTTATCACCCAACAATTACAGTTGGAGTGGTTGGTAGGCTTTTCTGACATGCCATGGATCTGGCTGGGCCTATCCAAAATTGTGTCTAGCCTGGACGGGCCATCACTGTTGCCCTTAGGGGCCTTTTTGCGCTGTACGGACTTCGTGTTTCGGTATCCGGCGTTTACTGTCGTATCCTCACCTTCGCCATCATTGTGGCGACGTTTGTTCTTGCTGCATCGTGACTTTATGTTTCTGTCTTGGACTTCAGAAGTACCATGGGTAACAGGATTGGTGGTTTTACGAGCAAGACAACTGTCCTCGCTTGCGCAAAAGCGGGTCATGAGAGAATTAAGGGCAACCATAGTTCGTGGTTTATCCCGGCCGAGCTGCCTTATGAGCCATTCATCCCTGACACTATGCTTGAAGGCAGCCAAGGCTTCGATATCCGGACAGTCGACAATCTTATTTTTCTTGGCGAGGAATCGGTTCCAGAACTGTCGGGCAAATTCTCCGGGTTGTTGCATAATACGATTTAGGTTGACAGCATCCAGAGGCCGGACATAGGTGCCCTGAAAGTTTTCTCGAAAAGCGTCCTCCAACTCTTACCAACAACCTATAGAGTCTGTGGGGAGGTTGTTCAACCAGTACTGAGCTGGGCCTTTGAGCTTTAGCGGCAAATATTTAATGGCGTGGCGGTCATCTCCTCGTGCCATGTGAATGTGGAGGAGGAAATCCTCTATCCATACGGCTGGATTCGTGGTTCCATCCTATGATTCAATGTTCATAGGCTTGAAGTCTTCTGGGAAT
The DNA here is from genome assembly GCA_021605205.1 of Aegilops longissima. Taxonomy (NCBI): domain Eukaryota; kingdom Viridiplantae; phylum Streptophyta; class Magnoliopsida; order Poales; family Poaceae; genus Aegilops; species Aegilops longissima. The sequence goes on along the minus strand of CM038676.1, from coordinate 403,372,508 downwards.
TGATGTTGCATTACCCTCTCTGTGAAGCACAAGGGGTGTGCGGCGCCTCGAACTCGGGCTACGTCGTGTCGGAGGTCTTCGGCCCTCCGAATATGATGTTGCTCCCGGATTATATCATTTTGTTTTACCAGGTCATAGTATGTTTCCTGGTGGGCGGGCGAGTCTTCTCTGGGTCCGCAAATAGAGCTGGTGCGACCTCCCCAGACGTCTAGGTCATCATGGAGGTCGTACTTGTAAGTGGGCCGCATTTGGTCCTTGCTATAACGACGAGGTGGGGCGGCTGGGTGTTCGGCCTCATCAACTTCTCTGTCCCGTCCTCTAGGTGGGCGGTCCGGTTGTTTGGCACATGTGTATGTTAGACGTGTTGGCTCTAAGGGTTCATCATCAAACTGAGCTAGCAATTTTCGCTTAGGATACCTCTTGACTTACTGTTCGTGGCCGTACCCTTCTTCGGTGGTTAGGACTTTGGTCCACCGCTCATTGAGGGTATCATGTTCAGCCTTGATTTTGCGCTTTTGTTTCTTCAGGCTGCGGGCGGTGGCTAAAAGCCTCCACTTGAACCTTTCCTGCTCCATCGGGTCTTCTGGGATGATAAAATTGTCCTCCCCGAGGCTGGCTTCTCCTTCGGACAGCGGGAGGTAGTTGTTGTCTTCGAAGTCGTCGGGGTTTTCCGGGTTGAATGGGTCCTCCTGCCCCGCAAGGTCATCCTAATGATGTTCGTTGGCTGTGGCTCCGGCGGGCTCATCCGTATTATTCTTGGTGTCGTTCTCTACCGAGTCTACATTGCTCGTGTGGCTTCGGCATGGCTTCGACCGGCATCATTGTTTTTGACATTTGGGCGGCTCGTCTCTGGGCTTGCCTCTGTCCTGATTGGGAGTGTCGTCGCCGTCTTTGGGGGTGTCCACCATGTAAATATTGTAGGGACATGATACGCTCAGCGACGGTGACGGGGCGACATCGGTGTCAACCATGGCACCACCATTGTCATCCATATATCCGAAGTTTTCCGAGTTATACTCTAGCATTAGCAACCAAGTGGGTGGTGGGTGCTACCTCTTGAGCATGCGTTGGTTTTTCCTTGAAGAGGAAACGGTGATGCAGCAAAGTAGCGTAAGTATTTCCCTCGCGTTTTTGAGAACCAATGTATCAATCCAGTAGGAGACTACACGCAAATCGCCTAGTACCTGCACAAACAATCAAGAACCTTGTAACCAATGCGATAAAGGAGTTGTCAATCCCTTCACGGCTACATGCAAAAGTGAGATCTGATAAAGATAATAAGATAAATATTTTTGGTATTTTTGTTCTATAGATTGAAAAGTAAAGATTGCAAAATAAATAGTAAACTAGAATTATAGATTGGAAACTTATACGATGTAAAGTAGACCCGGGGGCCATAGGTTTCACTAGTGGCTTCTCTCATGATAGCATATATTACGGTGGGTGAACAAATTACTGCCGAGCAATTGATAGAAAAGCGTATAGTTATGAGAATATATAGGCATGATCATGAACATATGCAACACGTCTGTGTCAAGTAGACCGAAACAATTCTGCATCTACAACTATTACTCCACACATCGACCGCTATCCAGCATGCATCTAAAGTATTAAGTTCATAAGAACAGAGTAATGCATTAGGCAAGATGACATGATGTAGAGGGATAAACTCAAGCAATATGATATAAACCCCATCTTTTTATCCTCGATGGCAACAATACAATACGTGTCGGTTCCCTTTCTGTCACTGGGATCGAGCACCGCAAGATTGAACCCGTATCTAAGCACTTCTCCCATTGCAAGAAAGATCAATTTAGTAGGCCAGGCTAAACCGATAATTCGAAGAGACTTGCAAAGATATCAAATCATGCATATAAGAATTCAGAGAAGAATCAAATATTGTTCATAGATAATCTTGATCATAAACCCACAATTCATCGGATCTCGACAAACACACCGCAAAAAGTATTACATCAAATAGATCTCCAAGAACATCGAGGAGAACTTTGTATTGAGAACCGAAGAGAGAGAAGAAGCCATCTAGCTAATAACTATGGACCCGAAGGTCTGTGGTAAACTACTCACACATAATCGGAGAGGCTATGGTGTTGATGTCGAAGCCCTCCGTGCTTGAATCCCCCTCCGGCAGATCGCCGGAAAAGGCCCCAAGATGGGATCTCACAGGTACAGAAGGTTGTGGCGGTGGAAAAGTGGTTTCGTGGCTCTCCTGGATGTTTTTAGGGTATAAGAGTATATATGGGCGAAAGAAGTAGATCGGCGGAGCTACGAGGGGCCCACGAGGGTGGGGGCGCACCTACCCCCTGGGCGCACCCTCCTGCCTCGTGGCCGCCTCGTTACGTCTCTGACTTCCACTCCAAGTCTCCTGGATTGTGTTTGTTCCAAGAAAGATCCTCGCGAAGGTTTCGTTCCATTTGGATTCCGTTTGATGTTCCTTTTCTGCGAAACACTAAAATAGGCAGAAAACAACAACTAGCACTGGGCCTCCGGTTAATAGGTTAGTCCCAAAAAATAATATAAAATAGCATATTAAAGCCCATTAAACATCCAAAACAGATAATATAATAGCATGGAACAATCAAAAATTATAGATACGTTGGAGACGTATAAGCATCCCTAAGCTTAATTCCTACTCATCCTTGAGTAGGTAAATGATAAAAACAGAATTTTTGATGTGGAATGCTACCTAACATAATTTTCAATTTAATCTTCTTTATTGTGGCATGAATGTTCAGATCCGAAAGATTCAAGACAAAAGTATAATATTGACCTAAAAATAATAATACTTCAAGCATACTAACTAAGCAATTATGTCTTCTCAAAATAACATAGCCAAAGAAAGCTCATCCCTACAAAATCATAAAGTTTGGCCATGCTCCATCTTCATCACACAAAATGCTCTCATCATGCATAACCCCGATGACAAGCCAAGCAATTGTTTCATACTTTAGTATTCTCAAACTTCTTGAACTTTCACGCAATACATGAGTGCGAGCCATGGACATAGCACTATGGGTGGAATAGAATATGACGATGGAGGTAGTGTGGAGAAGACAAAAAAGAAAGTCTCACATCGACGCGGCTAATCAACGGGCTATGGAGATGCCCATCAATTGATGTCAATGCGAGGAGTAGGGATTGCCATGCAACGGATGCACTAGAGCTATAATGTATGAAAGCTCAACAAAAGAAACTAAGTGGGTGTGCATCCAACTTGCTTGCTCATGAAGACCTAGGGCAGGAAGCCCATTGTTGGAATATACAAGCCAAGTTCTATAATGAACAATTCCCACTAGTATATGAAAGTGACAAAATAAGAGACTCTCTATCATGAAGATCATGGTGCTACTTTGAAGCACAAGTGTGGAAAAAGGATAGTAGCATTGCCCCTTCTCTCTTTTTCTCTCATTTTTTTTGGGCCTTCTATTTTTTTTATTTGGCCTTTCTCTTTTTTTATTTGGCCTTTCCTTTTTTTATTTGGCCTTTATCTTTTTTTCCTCACACGGGACAATGCTCTAATAATGATGATCATCACACTTCTATTTATTTACAACTCAAGGATTACAACTCGATACTAGAACAAAATATGACTCTATATGAGTGCCTCCGGCGGTGTACCAGGATGGGCAATGAATCAAGAGTGACATGTATGAAAAATTATGCATGGTGGCCTTTCCACAAATACGATGTGAACTACATGATCATGCAAGGCAATATGACAATGATGAAGCGTGTCATAATAAACAGAACGGTGGAAAGTTGCATGGCAATATATCTCGGAATGGCTATGGAAATGCCATAATAGGTAGGTATGGTGGCTGTTTTGAGGAAGATATAAGGAGGCTTATGTGTGATAGAGCATATCATATCATGGGGTTTGGATGCACCAGCGAAGTTTGCACCAACTCTCGAGGTGAGAAAGGGTAATGCACGGTACCGAAGAGGCTATCAATGATGGAAGGGTGAGAGTGCATATAATCCATGGACTCAACATTAGTCATAAAGAACTCACATACTTATTGCAAAAATCAACAAGTCATCAAAACCAAGCACTACGCGCATGCTCCTAGGGGGATAGATTGGTAGGAAAAGACCATCGCTCGTCCCCGACTGCCACTCATAAGGAAAGCAATCAAAGAACACCTCATGCTTCAAATTTGTCACACAACGGTTACTATACGTGCATGCTATGGGTGCAAACTTCAACACAAGTATTTCTCAAATCACAATTACTCAACTAGCATGACTCTAATATTACCATCTTCATATCTCAAAACAATCGTCAAGTATCAAACTTCTCATAGTATTCAATGCACTCTATATGGAAGTTTTTATTATACCCATCTTGGATGCCTATCATATTAGGACTAATTTAATAGCCAAAGCAAATTACCATGCTGTTCTCAAAGACTCTCAAAATAATTGTAGCGACCTGACCCAAAATCGGTCAAATCTCTGTGTCTGTACCATCCCAAGATCATGCTGGTACTCACAGTACATCGATGAAATAATCAAAGTTCAATCACACCTGAATTTATTACACGATTCTCATATAGAGTCTTTATTACAAGAGAATAAATTGGGCCGAAGGCCAACTCATGAGAAATAAACTACTAAAGCAGCGGAAGCGTAGACGAAAATAGCGAGTCCATCCGACTCCAAGGGCAATCGCCAAGCGCGGAGCGTAGCCTCACTCCTGATCGGAATAAACCTCTGCAACATAAGACGTTGCAGCCATGTAGGTCAGCTTTTTGAATAAGCTGGCAAGTCATGAAGAGAATAAAAATAATAAAATTTCTATCACTATATGCATTTTGGCTGTGGGGCTCTAAGTTTCATCATTTTGCGAAAAACCAATTTTCTCCTACTACAGTGGACTTGCTTGCAAATTACTACAAAGTTGTTGGTAGTTATTGAGATGGTTCCGCCAACCAAAATCTCATTCCCAAATTATTAAGTCATAAACCCTCAAATTAATTTATTAGTTTTAGTGTTGAGATTTCAATACTTCCAAGTTCCAGAGGCTCAAATTGTCCGTGAATCGGGACACGGCTAATCGATTAGATCTTTAACTCTGCAGAGGTTTATGACTTTACCCGCAACAATCATTCCCTCCTTTTAAGTCTTCGCACTTCATGGTGTTTGAAGACGGACGAATGAAACAGGGTCTTCCAAAGAGTTCTTCTGCTACGCGGTACCCATCCAATCCTACCGTTCTTCTACATCTCGTAGTACCGGCCCAGCCAGCGTCACAACTAGGGTTAACCCAGCCAGAGCCCATAATGGCTTGCGGCTGCACAAGTAAGCTTCGGTCATGGGGCATCCATCCGCCTCTTCGTGGCTGGGTGAAGCTTTCCGCAAGATGTCATGGCACTTCTCCATGCATCCCGCCAACCACCGGGTTCTCCAGTGGTGCCCGCCAACCGCCCTCCACCCAAGAGTGAATTCAAGTCCATCTTGATTCTTGTAGTTCATGGGGTTGTCATCATCATTGACTCTCACATCTTTCTTATGAATTTCACTCAACCAAAACCCGCTCACGAGCATAGCAAAATAAACTACTTCGTCCCGGGTCATGGTAACAAGGGAATTGGTTCATCCTACCACATGATACTACTCAAGATTATAACTTCAAAATTTCAACTATCGCATGCATGGTGGGGTGGTATAATTCTAATGCACAAAATCATAGGTATTGAAATATCATGATCAAGACTTGCCTTGTGATGATCCTCGTAAGCTAAAGACTCAGAGTAGCAAGCTTCAGCACTCCTAAACTCTACCGAAACAAACAATAATCACAATAAGCATATAGCATAAGACTACATAACACAATATCATAACAAAGTAACACACCAAAACCAACAAAGCAAAACCCAAAGGAAAACTCAAAGAAAACCAACTCAAAGTTTTCCTACTTCAAACAACAACTAGAAATAGTTTTATATAACAAAAAATTTCTCAACATAACCTAATCATGGATTTTTGTTAACTTAACAGAAAAGAATGCATTAAGCTACTAGCAGCAAAAAGAATCAATTTAAAATCTATTATGAAACTCCTATTAGGCCTAATTCAATTTCTATTAAGAAAAATAAAATAAAAGTTTTATTTATTATGAATAAAAGTTCATCCTATAAAGTGACAGAAACTATCCTAGAATAATCAATCACATGTGAAAAATAAATTTATTTGCTATTTAAAATAATAGGAAAACAGTAGCTAGTTAATTAATTAAGAATAACAAGATTCTGCTAGAAACTAATTTTTTATTAATCCTAAAATACCCAAATTAATTCCTATGGTTAGGTAATGTCAAAACAAAGTTGGGACAAAAGAATCATATAAAATAATTTTCCTAACTCATTTTATGACAGATTTACTAATCTGACTAAAACTAAAATAAAGTAATTATAAATAATTTTAACATAGCTAATAATATTTTCTACAGAAACTATAGAAAATTTGCAAACCAACAAAAAGAATCACCTAAAAATATTAAACAGAATAAAAGATATGAATTTTCAAATCGAACTATTCTCATAAAACAGAAAACGAAAATAAATGAAAAATGGCCTAATGGGCCTAACCTACGCACTGAGCGTAATATAACTAAACGGGCCCTAGGTTTAAACTGAATCGGGCCGGTCTAAATAAAATAAACCCTAACTTAAATTAAACCGTAACGAACCGGGCCGGTCTAAATAAAATAAACCCTAACTTAAATTAAACCGTAACGAACAGGGGCTGTTTTAATTAAAAGGCATACCCCTTCGGGGTTCTAATCCTAGCCGTTGGGCTAGATCGGACGGCGGGGAGTGGTTCCGGCGGCTTACCGGAGCTCGACGGCGGCGGCGGCGAGTGTGTTGGCCTCTCCGGTCGTCGGGGAGGTTGGCGGAGTCGTCCGTGGTCTTGAGGCGACGAGGGGGTTTCGTGGAGTCGACGAGGCTCGGGAGGCTAGGCGACGGTGGCGAGGTGAATGGCGGCGGAGGTGAGCTCGGGCTCCCGGCGAGCTCATGAGGAGGAGGAGGAGGGTTCCATGAGGCGAGGGGGAATGGGGTGCGGGAGGGGTTTATAAGGGGTGCCTCGGCTTGGGCAGGAGGCAATCGGGAGGATCGGATCCCGGATCCGCCGGGATCCGGCGATCGGCGGCGCGCGGGCGCTATGTGGGCGAGGGGTTGAAGGAGGGGGGGTCCGCCTGCAGAGAGAGAGAGGGGCGAACGGTGCGGGCGACCGAGCCGAGCGGTTTCAGGCGAGGGGTGCGTCGGTTGGCGCCTGGGCCGCTTGGCTGGCTCATTGGCTGGCAAGGGGGGCGACTGACTGGCCGGCGCTGGGGGGTTTTTTTTTTAATTTATTTTTTAATAAAAACAAAACAGAGATAACTTATAAAATATAAATATTTTATATAGGACATATATATACCAAAATGATCGGGAATATTCCTATCATTTGAATATTTTCCAGGCAAAATCCAAAGTTTATAAAAATTCATTTTTTCCAATATTCAAATAAAACCCAAATTTGAATTCAAAACTTTTGGCATTGTTTCCTCTGATATTTTGGAGTGTCATGTTTACTCCTCTCATACTTTTGATCAAGTATTTATCGTGGCATAGTTTTTGAAATGATTCCCACTTGCCAAAGTTTGAATTCAAATTCAAAACTCAAAATCTTCTGAAACTTCAAATGGCACTCAAATTCAAACAGAATGCATAGATGCTTAGCTATAATTGTAAAACATTCCAAATAGGAAATTTGGGATGTTACAAACCTACCACCTTAAGATGAATCTCCCTCGAGATTCGGGTTGGCTAGCAAATAGGTGCGGTGGTCTCAAGAAGGTCTTCTTGGCGCCCCTGTGGCTTCTTCCACGGAGTGATGACTCCACAGACCTTACAAAACTTGATGACCTTGCTGCGGGTGACTCGCTCGCAGTCTCGAGAATTCGGACGGGTTTCTCCTTATAAGTCGATCACCGCAAGCTGTATGGCCTCTAGGGGCACCGTGTCTCTCAACGGAACATCGGCCATGTCGGCATGACACTTCTTCACCGAGAAACATGGAAGACATCATGAACTCCGGACAATCCTTCCGCAATTCCAACTTGTAAGCAACTTCTCCACGACGCTCGAGGATTTTGTAGGGGCCAATGAATCGGGGTGCTAACGTCCCTTTGACACCAAACCTCTTGATTCCACGAAGTGGTGACACACGAAGATATGCTCGGTCTCCCGCTTCGTAAGTCACTTCCTTGCGCTTCGTGTCGGCGAAACTCTTCCATCTCGATTGTGCTATCTTGAGTCTGCCTCAATTAGCTTGACTTTCTCTTCGAATCCTCGATAAGGTCGGAACCGAAAAGTGATCGATCTCCAACACTATCCCACAAAGAATGGTGTTCTGCACCTCCTTCCGTATAGAGCTTCGAAGGGGCCATCTTCGATCGGATTGATAACTGTTGTTGTATGAGAACTCTGCGTATGGCAAATTATCATCCCAGCTAGACCCATAGTCTAGCACACAAGCTCTCAACATGTCCTCCGTAATCTGGTTGACTCTCTCGGTCATCCATCTGCTCATGGATGAAAAGTCTGTGCTGAATTCCAGCCTCGCACTCCAAAGTTTCATGCAACTGCTTCCAAAACTTTGAGGTAAACTGCGTTCCTCTATCCGACACGATACTCCTCGAACTCCATGCGACATACAATCCTAGTCATGTATATCTTGGCCAACTTAGCACTGGTATAGGTAGTCTTCACGGAATGAAGTGAGCTACCTTGGTCAAACGATCAACCACTACCCAGATGGAATCATAACCTGAACGGGTCCCGGTAATCCAAAGTGATAAAATCCATTCCAAGTTTCTCCCATTTCCAATCGGGAATCGGCAAAGGTTGAAGTAACCCTGCTGGCTTCGATGTTCTGCCTTTACTCGCTGACAAACATCGATATCGCTACGCATCGCAATATCTTTCTTCATACCGTCCACCGTAAACTTTCCTTCAAATCCGGTACATCTTGGTGTTACCGGGTGAATCGAGTACGGTGAATCATGAGCCTCCTGAAGAATTATCTTTCCGAGTTCGGGATCATTGGGCACATAAATACGATCCTAGAACCATATAGTTCCGTGTTCATCCTTACGAAACCCTTTAGCTTTTCCTTCATTCATCTTTTTCTTTATCTCATCAATTTCCTTGTCCGACTTCTGGGCTTCACGAATCCTTTCGGCCAAAGTGGGCTGTACTTCTAGAGTTGCAATATATCCTCTCGGAACTATCTCCAGTCGGAGATCTCTGAGGTCATCGACTAACTCCTGAGGTAATCCTCCTGCTGTAAGAGTATTAACATAACTCTTACGGCTCAAAGCATCTGCTACAACATTAGCTTTACCTGGGTGGTAATGCAATCTCATGTCATAGTCCTTGATTAACTCTAGCCATCTCCTCTGCTCGAGGTTCAACTCTTTCGTGAAAATATACTTCAAACTCTTGTGATCTGTGTAAATATCACAACGGTTTCCGATGAGGAAATGTCTCCAGGTCTTGAGTGCATGCACTACGGCTGCTAACTCCAAATCATGTGTGGCATAATTCATCTCGTGAGGTCGTAACTGTCTGGAGGCATAAGCTACAACTTTTCCTTCCTGCATTAGTACTCCTCCGAGTCCTTGACGAGAAGCGTCACAATAAACCTGGTATTCCTTGTGTATGTCCGGCAAAATCAGCACTGGGGCGGTAACCAAACGTTTCTTCAATTCCTGAAAGTTGGCTTCACAGTCCTCGGTCCAAACATACTTGGCTTCCTTCTTCAACAGCTCAGTCATGGGCTTGGCAATCTTCGAGAAGTTCTCAATAAACCTCCGATAATATCCTGCGAGTCCGAGGAAACTGCGGATCTCCTTGACTGAGGTGGGTGACTGCCAATCTGTGACTGATTCAACTTTGGCGGGGTCAACTGCTATTCCTTCTCCTGAAATAACATGTCCGAGGAATCCAACTTCCTTCAGCCAAAATTCACATTTTCTGAACTTGGCATACAACTGATGTTCTCGAAGTTTCTCCAGAACTAGACGCAAATGTTCCTTATGCTTTTCCTCGCTCTTGGATAAAATCAGTATATCATCGATGAACACCACGACAAACTTGTCCAGATATTCCATAAACACCTTGTTCATCAAATTCATGAAGTATGCAGGGGCATTAGTCAATCCAAATGACATGACGGTATACTCATATAAACCATACCTGGTAGTGAATGCTGTTTTGGGTATATCCTTTTCACGGATCTTCAACTGATGATACCCGGATCGAAGATCGATCTTGGAGAATACCTTGGCTCCAACTAGCTGATCAAACAGATCGTTAATCATCGGCAGAGGGTACTTGTTCTTGATGGTTACTTCGTTCAACGCACGATAATCCACAACCATCCTCAAGCTTCCATCCTTCTTCTCTACCAAAAGAACTGGGGCTCCCCAAGGTGATGAGCTTGGCCAAATATATCCTTTCTCCAATAACTCATTAATTTGATCCTTGATCTCTTTCAACTCGTTTGGTGGCATCCGATAAGGTCTCTTGGATATTGGGGCTGTGCCGGGCAATAACTCGATTAGAAATTCAATATCCCTGTCCGGTGGCATTCCTGGTAATTCCTCTGGAAACACATCAAGAAAGTCTTGCACTACTGGCACTTCCTCCTGAACAACTCCCGTGAGGGAATTCACCTGATTCTTCATCTGGCTACGCCTGGATACATACTTGATCCTCTTCTGCTCCGGGGTGGTGAGTAGAATAGACTTGCGGGCACAGTCTATGTTTCCTTCAAACTTCGTCAACCAATCCATGCCTAGGATTACATCCAAGGTCTGGGTTTCCAACACTATGAGGTCTGTGGGGAATTTATGGTTCCCGATGTTGAGGGTTGCATGACAGCCTAAGCCTGCCATCATTTCTCCTCCTGCGGAACTGACGCGAAGAGGGTTTCTAAGGGTTTTAGTGGGCAACCCGTACTTTTCCACAACTACCCTTGATATGAATGAATGCGTTGCACCAGAATCAAAGAGTACCAAAACTGAACGTGAATTCAATAAAACTTACCAACCACGATTATCCGGCTGATCATAGACGCCCTCCACGTCAATGTGGTTCACCGAGCACGAGGGAACGGGTTGGGCTTCTTCGCTGAGCTTCCATTGCCGCTTTCCATTCCTCCGCTTGGCCTCCGGGCAGTCGGTGGCATAGTGCCCGTCTTCGGCACTTGAAGCGGTGATGTGGCTCAGATCCTTGAGCTGGGGCAGAACGATGCTGATTCCCATTACCGTTTCCATTGCCATTGCCATTGTCTGACCTGTTGTCCTGGTTGCGATTGTTCCCATTGCCTCCATGGTTATGTCCTCCATGGTTGTGATGGATATGCCCTCCTGAGTATGGGGCATAACGAGGCTTCTGCTGAGCTCCTGAGTTGTGCTTCCCCTGGCTGTACTTCCGCTTGCGGCTTTCAATCTGCTGCTGCTTGCCTTCAAGTACGATGGCCTTGTCTACCAGCTGCTGGTAGTTGGCGAAAGTAGCCACCATAAGCTGCATTCCCAGCTCGTCATTGAGTCCCTCGAGAAACTTCTCCTGCTTATGCATCTGTGGCCACATCATCGGGGCATAGCGGGCTAGCTTGCTGAATTCATCCACGCTTCGTGCCACAAGATGGTTCCCCTGGCGTAAGTTGCGGAACTCACGCTTCTTGCACTCATGGCTCCAGCTGAAACATGAGCGGTGCGGAAGGCCTCATTGAACTGATCCCATGTGACGGTGCTGATGGGATAAGTGGCGGTGTAGTTCTCCCACCAAGAAGCTGCAGGTCCATCAAGTTGATGTCTGCAAAGCGCACCTTCTCTGCATCGGTGCTTCCAATAGTGATTAACTCTCTTCCGATCTTATGCGAGCCAATCATCGGCCACAATCGGCTCAGTGCTGCTAGAGAACAACCGGCGGATTCAGCCTCAGGAATCGAGTCAAGTTGTCAACAGGGGGTGGTGGTGGCGGTGGATTGTTGTTGTTGTTCTGATTCTGGATGAGCATCTGCATAATGGCATTCTGCTGCTGAAGCAGCTGGGTGAGCTCCGGCGGGAAGTTGAGACCGGGGTCACGTCTCGGAGGCATCTGGTGTTTTGGAGTGGATGAGAAAATTAGAATAGAACAATGGTCTAATGAGAAATAACACTACCCATATGAATGCACAATCATTAACACACCAATCATTTATTCATTCCACTCAAACATGGTTCAATCTCGATTACAAAAGCTCATGTCTAATCGAAAATACCGGCCTAACTGATCGACGAAAGTAAAATAACATGGTGGTCGACTAAAAGTCTTCATCAATAATCCTTGCGTCCTCTGGTGCGATGTCCTCCGGTGTGGTGTCCTCTGTTGTGGCGCCTCCTCTTGCGGCTTCCTCCAGTGGAACTCCCTTCAAAGTCCTGATCACTGCTCATGAGGGGTCCATCATCTCCACTCAGAAAAAGGTCCTCTCCCAAGTCCATCTTTTCCTCTATCGCGGCAAGCTTCATCTTCAGGTCGTCGACTGTCTCCATGAAGTCCGCGATTTCTTCCTCATGGTTAAGGAAGTCTGCGTGTGCCTTCTCCTCCTGTTCCAGTTCACGGAACAATAGCCTCCTGTGTGCCTTCGAGTTACGGCGAGTCTGGATCTCCCGTTTCCTGAGGAGACACTCCAAGTCCTGGATATAAGAGAGAGTGGAGTCGTCCTCTACGGTATGGATGATATCTCTATTCCGTGCTCTACGAGAAACCATGGCGAGGTCTGATGGATCGAGCTCGGCCCTGTACTCCTCTCGGAGATGTCCAAGGGCTCGATAGATCGCCATGTCCCTTCTGATGATCCAGTTGAAGTCGGTGAACTCGAAGTCAATAGGCTCTGTATGCCCTCCGAAGGTTCTCCCTGGAATGTGCACCTCGATCCTGTAGCGGGTATCCGTCGGAAGTGCATTGGTTGGCTTCCCGGTGATCGAGGGCAGAGCAATCTTCAGTTTCTTCACCATCTGGACCAGCTTCCTGCCGAAGGACATAGTCTCGTCGGGCTGGCAAAACTCCGGTAGCAAAACTGGGGTGAACTCGACGGCCATCTAGAATGTTGAAAATCGGAGAGGAGTCAGAATTGAACAGGGGAGAATTACGGAATGATAAGGATACAAAGTAAATAGTCTCTTCCTATGGCTTTCCGATCCTAGGGGTTACGATCCTACGGTCAGCGTGTGCTCTGATACCATCTCTGTAGCGGCCTGACCCAAAATCGGTCAAATCTCCGTATCTGCATTCCATCCCAAGATCATGCTGGTACTCACAGTACATCGATGAAATAATCAAAGTTCAATCACACCTGAATTTATTACACGATTCTCATATAGAGTCTTTATTACAAGAGAATAAATTGGGCCGAAGGCCAACTCATGAGAAATAAACTACTAAAGCAGCGGAAGCGTAGACGAAAATAGCGAGTCCATCCGACTCCAAGGGCAATCGCCAAGCGCGGAGCGTAGCCTCACTCCTGATCGGAATAAACCTCTGCAACATAAGACGTTGCAGCCATGTAGGTCAGCTTTTTGAATAAGCTGGCAAGTCATGAAGAGAATAACAATAATAAAATTTCTATCACTATATGCATTTTGGCTGTGGGGCTCTAAGTTTCATCATTTTGCTAAAAACCAATTTTCTCCTACTACAGTGGACTTGCTTGCAAATTACTACAAAGTTGTTGGTAGTTATTGAGATGGTTCCGCCAACCAAAATCTCATTCCCAAATTATTAAGTCATAAACCCCTCAAATTAATTTATTAGTTTTAGTGTTGAGATTTCCGAATACTTCCAAGTTCCAGAGGCTCAAATTGTCCGTAACCGGGGACACGGCTAATCGATTAGATCTTTAACTCGCAGAGGTTTATGACTTTACCCGCAAGAATCATTCCCTCCTTTTACGTCTTCGCACTTCATGGTGTTTGAAGACAGGGCTAATGAAACAGGTCTTCCAAAGAGTTCTTCAGCTACTGCCGGTACCCATCCAATCCTACCGTTCTTCTACATCTCGTAGTACCGTCCAGCCAGCGTCACAACTAGGGTTAACCCAGCCAGAGCCCATAATGGCTTGCGGCTGCACAAGTAAGCTTCGGTCATGGGGCATCCATCCGTCTCTTCGTGGCTGGGTGAAGCTTTCCAAGATGTCATGGCACTTCTCCATGCATCCCGCCAACCACCGGGTTCTCCAGGGTGCCCGTCAACCGCCCTCCACCCAAGAGTGAATTCAAGTCCATCTTGATTCTTGTAGTTCATGGGGTTGTCATCATCATTGACTCTCACATCTTTCTTATGAATTTCACTCAACCAAAACCCGTCTACGAGCATAGCAAAATAAACTACTTCGTCCCGGGGTCATGGTAACAAGGGGAATTGGTTCATCCTACCACATGATACTACTCAAGATTATAACTTCAAAATTTCAACTACTGCATGCATGGTGGGGTGGTATAATTCTAATGCACAAAATCATAGGTATTGAAATATCATGATCAAGACTTGCCTTGCTGATGATCCTCGTAAGCTAAAGACTCGTAGTAGCAAGCTTCGCACTCCGGAAACTCTACCGAAACAAACAATAATCACAATAAGCATATAGCATAAGACTACATAACACAATATCATAACAAAGTAACACACCAAAACCAACAAAGCAAAACCCAAAGGAAAACTCAAAGAAAACCAACTCAAAGTTTTCCTACTTCAAACAACAACTAGAAATAGTTTTATATAACAAAAATTTTCTCAACATAACCTAATCATGGATTTTTGTTAACTTAACAGAAAAGAATGCATTAAGCTACTAGCAGCAAAAAGAATCAATTTAAAATCTATTATGAAACTCCTATTAGGCCTAATTCAATTTCTATTAAGAAAAATAAAATAAAAGTTTTATTTATTATGAATAAAAGTTCATCCTATAAAGTGACAGAAACTATCCTAGAATAATCAATCACATGTGAAAAATAAATTTATTTGCTATTTAAAATAATAGGAAAACAGTAGCTAGTTAATTAATTAAGAATAACAAGATTCTGCTAGAAACTAATTTTTTATTAATCCTAAAATACCCAAATTAATTCCTATGGTTAGGTAATGTCAAAACAAAGTTGGGACAAAAGAATCATATAAAATAATTTTCCTAACTCATTTTATGACAGATTTACTAATCTGACTAAAACTAAAATAAAGTAATTATAAATAATTTTAACATAGCTAATAATATTTTCTACAGAAACTATAGAAAATTTGCAAACCAACAAAAAGAATCACCTAAAAATATTAAACAGAATAAAAGATATGAATTTTTCAAATCTGGAACTATTCATTAAAACAAAAACGAAAATAAATGAAAAATGGCCTAATGGGCCTAACCTACGCACTGAGCGTAATATAACTAAACGGGCCCTAGGGTTAAACTGAATCGGGCCGGTCTAAATAAAACAAACCCTAACTTAAATTAAACCGTAACGAACCGGGCCGGTCTAAATAAAATAAACCCTAACTTAAATTAAACCGTAACGAACTGGGCCGGTTTTAATTAAAAGGCATACCCCTTTGTTGTTCTAATCCTAGCCGTTGGGCTAGATCGGACGGCGGGAGTGGTTCAGCGGCTACGGGAGCTCGACGGCAATGGCGGCGGCGACGAGTGTGTTAGCCTCTCCGGTCGTCGGGAGGTCGGCGGAGTCGTCCGGCGGGTGCGGGGCGACGAGGGGGGGTTTCTGGTGGAGTCGACGAGGCTCGAGGAGGGCTAGGGCGACGGCGGCGAGGTGAATGGCGGCGGAGGTGAGCTCGGGCTCCGGCGAGCTCGTGAGGAGGGAGGAGGGTTCGGCGAGGCGAGGGGGGGGGGTGGGGGGAGGGGTTTATAAAGGGGGTGCCTCGGCTTGGGCAGGAGGCAATCGGGAGGGATCGGATCCGGATCCGTCGGGATCCGGCGATCGGCGGCAGCGCGGGCGTTGCGTGGGCGAGGGGTTGAAGGAGGGTGGGGTCCGCTGCAGAGAGAGAGGGAGGCGAACGCAGTGCGGCGACCGGAGCCGAGCGGTTTCAGCGAGGTGCGTCGGTTGGCGCTGGGCAGCTCGGTGGCTCATTGGCTGGCCAGGCTGGGCACTGGTGGGCAGGCCTGGGCGATGGCTTGGTGGCGCTGAGGGGTTTTTTTTTTTTTTTTTTAATAAAACAAAATAGAGATAACTTATAAAATATAAATATTTTATATAGGACATATATATATATATATACCAAAATGATCAGGGGAATATTCCCTATCATTTGAACATTTTTCCAGGGGAAAAATCCAAAGTTTATAAAAATTCATTTTTTTCCAATATTCAAATAAAACCCAAATTTGAATTCAAAACTTTTGGCATTGTTTCCTCTGATATTTTTGGAGTGTCATGTTTACTACTCTCATACTTTTGATCAAGTATTTATCAGGCATAGTTTTTGAAATGATTCCCACTTGCCAAAGTTTGAATTCAAATTCAAAACTCAAAATCTTCTGAAACTTCAAATGGCACTCAAATTCAAACAGAATGCATAGATGCTTAGCTATAATTGTAAAACATTCCAAATAGGAAATTTGGGATGTTACAATAATATAAGTGAAGCATGAGATATCAATAATTTATATAAAATAAAACCACCACCGTTCTCTAAAAGGTATAAGTGAAGCACTAGAGCAAAATTAACTAGCTCAAAAGATATAAGTGAAGCACATAGAGTATTCTCATAAATTCCGATTCATGTGTGTCTCTCCCAAAAGGTGTGTACAGAAATGATGATTGTTAAACTAAAAAGCAAAGACTCAGTCATACAAGACGCTTCAAGCAAAACACATATCATGTGGTGAATAAAAATATAGCCTCAAGTAAAGTTACCGATAGACGAAGACAAAAGAGGGGATGCCTTCCGGGGCATCCCCAAGCTTAGGCTTTTGGTTGTCCTTGAATTTTACCTTGGGGTGCCTTGGGCATCCCCAAGCTTAGGTTCTTGCCACTCCTTATTCCAAAATCCATCAAATCTTTACCCGAAAACTTGAAAACTTCACAACACAAAACTTGAACAGAAAATCTCATGAGCTCCGTTAGTATAAGAAAACAAATCATCACTTTAAGGTACTGTAATGAACTCATTATTTATTTATATTGGTGTTAAACCTACTGTATTCAAACTTCTCTATGGTTCATACCACCCGATACTAGCCATAGATTCATCAAAATAAGCAAATAACACACGAAAAACAGAATCTGTCAAAAACAGAACAGTCTGTTGTAATCTGTATCAAACCTATACTTATGGAACTCCAAAAATTCTGAAATAAATTGGTGGACGTGAGTAATTTATCTATTAATCATCTTGAAAAATAATCAACCTAAAATAACTCTCCAGTAAAAAATGGCAGCTAATCTCGTGAGCACTAAAGTTTCTGTTTTTTACAGCAAGATCGCAAAGACTTCACCCAAGTCTTCCCAAAGGTTCTACTTGGCACTAACACTAATTAAAACATAAAACCACATCTAAACAGAGGCTAAATAAATTATTTATTACTGAACAAGAACAAAAAGCAAGGAACAAAAATACAATTGGGTTGCCTCCCAACAAGCGCTATCGTTTAACGCCCCTAGCTAGGCATTGATAATTTTAATGATGCTCACATCTATACCTACTATTAAAGCAAGGTGATATTCTTGGTTTCGTCCCGCGATTAGATTTTTTTTACCATTAGTTTTGGTCAGGTGGCCAGAGTTTTAGTCACGTACGAGGTGGTACTAAACGCTTGTAGTCACGTACGAGTAATAAGTAAAAAGAAAACGTTTCACACTGTTGCTGCTTCGAGGCGAGTGGTCCGTCATCCATAATGGGCCTCAAATACTGATGGGCTTTCTCCTTGCTTTCCTAGGGCCAGGAAAAAAATATGCGCGTGCATAGAACTCGAACTTGCGACCTTAACTCCCAGCAGTATGGCTGTAGCCAATAGGCCAAGCCTATGTTTGTGTTTAAAAGAGGGTTCACCTTCTAATGACATAGTCCCGCCTCGCTTCTTTACATGTAAATTTTCTAATTTATATACATTGGATTTTTTTATGTATCAAGGAGCAGTGCTGGGAATCATTAAGGACAAAAAATAAACCGTCCCACAATAAGGAAGGGAAGAGGGATTGAAACAACAAGGATATACAAGGAAAGAGGGATCAAATAAGAATTGAGGATGAGAGAAAGAAACCTTCCATGCACAATATGAGGCAGAAAAGGAAGGTAATCATGTTCTGAAGACAATATAGTCAAAAAGTTAGCTTCCATGCGCAATATGAGGCAGAAAAGGAAGGTAATCACAGAGTCGAGAAGGAAGATTCTATATGTGAAAGAAAGATGTGATGTGACGAAAGAGAGTCAATCTGGACACATACAAATTAGATAAGAAGAAGAAAAGCAGAAAGGACTATCAAGAATATTAGATGCCTTTGCACTTGAAATATGTGTATAACTTAAGGACATACAAAATTAGATGCCTTTGCACTTGAAAAAGAAACATAGATCATCATTGTGACGCCCCAAGACCGGAGTTTCAGTTGCCTTCCAGGGTTTCCGAGTTTTGTCGTGTGATTTGTTTTGTCCGTTGCATTCATCCTTGCATCATGTTGCATTTCATCATGCTCATCATGTGCATTGTGTGTTTCATGCATGATCACCCCTTGCATCACCCTTCCCCTCCTCCTATGGTCATTTGTATCTTCATCTTTTCATCAAGACCTTTCTCCACGTGCAAACCTTATCACTTCTTCCTTTCTGTCAAATCTTGACTTTCATGCCAAGTGGCATTATTTGTGCCTCCATTAATGTTCATTTATTTCCTGGTGATCTTACTCCATGCCTTATACCTCTCATCAAATATCATCCATTTTCGAGTTGTTTTGGTTAGGTTTTAAATGGCTCAAGTTTGAATTTAATTCAAACTTGAATTATTTTTCTTCCTCTAAAATTGCCAAACCAATTTATTCAAATTCTGCACAAACTCGGACTCGGATATTTTCTCACATCTCTCTCACGCCTTCCCTTTTATCTCTGAGATTTTCTCTCTTATTTTCTGTTTGAGGAAATTGAGAAAAGAAATACCAGAGGGGAGAGAGAGTTCCACCGAGGCCCAGCTCCTCTCCAGCAGAGCGCCGCAGCCCACTACCCCTTCGATCCGCCCAAGGCCTAGGCCCACCGCCCCCTCTAACCCTAGGCCGACCCTCCTGCCGATCTCTCCTCCGCCTCCGCCTCCTGCCCGATCCCTTCTCGCTCGATCCTCGTCGCCTCCCTCCTCTCGATCTCCCCGCTCACCTCCTCGATCCCGTCGCGCCTGATCTCCCCTCGGCCTCCTTCCTCTCCTCCATGGCGCCTCCTCGCCGCTCGGCGCCTCCTCCCCGCCTCCCATGCCCCTCGCCTTCCACCTCCTGCTTGGCGGCCCAGTGCGCATGACCCATCTCCGCCGCCCCCTCGTCGGCCTCCTCGAGCACCGGCCGCGCCCTTGCCCTCGTTCCTCGACCTCACCGTCTGCCCACTTGGTTGCCTGCGGTCTCGCCCCAGCCGTCCCGCGGCCCCTCCTCGCGCCTCCTGCACCACCTCGGGGAGCCCTGCCCGATGCCATGGCCGCCGCCCGTTCGCCCCTCCGGCCGGCGGAGTCCAGGCCGCCCAGCTCGTCCCGCCCCGTTCCCGGATGGATCCGGTGTCCCTGCGGCCTCCCGGTCCTCTGCTTCGCCTTCCCCAACCTCCGTGACCACCACCATCGCCTCCTTGCTGGCATCCCGAGGCCCTTGTGTGTTTGGTGTTGGACCGTCGAGGCTGGCAAGTTCGACTACATGGACGCCAAGATCACACCAGGACCGCCAAGCATCGTCTCCGGGAGTTCTCCCCAAGTACCACGATTGTAGCCGGTGTGCTTTTTATTTGTCAAGTCCGACTACACGGGAACGACTACATCCGAGGTGGATAACGCCAAGTACACGGATACGTCAAGTTCGACTACGTGGATGCGACAAGTACCACGACTACCCTCGAGGACGCTCGGTTCCGTCAAGATCGACTTCACAAACTGCCGCACCCTTCGGATACGCAAGACCGTCTCGGATATCGACAAGTACCCCTACGGAAACCTGAATCGCC
Source organism: Aegilops longissima (assembly GCA_021605205.1). NCBI lineage: Eukaryota > Viridiplantae > Streptophyta > Magnoliopsida > Poales > Poaceae > Aegilops > Aegilops longissima. The sequence continues at coordinate 403,352,268 of CM038676.1, read as the reverse complement.
AAGACCGGATCCGACAAGTACCCCGATGACGTGTACCACTACCGTCGACCCTCGAAGACCCCGTGGACCCCGAACATCCGCGGGACATGAACGACTACTTCCGATGACGGGATGTACCACTACTATCGAACATGAACGTCTACTTCCCCACGCCGTACGACTACCTTGGCGAGACCGCAAGTACCACGACAACCCCGAAGGGATTCGGACCCGTCAAGTACCTCTTCGATAACGAACGTGAAACACTACTTCCTCTACCGTCGCCGTGTACCACTACTTCCCTCAGCGATCATCGCGAGAACGACTACTTCCTCTACTTCCCTCGACGACCCGTGAACGTCTACTTCCCTCTACGAAACTCGACCCGTCCCGTTTGAACGCTTCGGAGGTATAACCACCGAGATGACCGACCGTGATCGAATCATCCTTGCGATGCCCCTCTTTTGCCATGCCACCGTTCCGTGGGAACCCGGAATCCGGGATCACCCCACCATCCTTGCATGACTCGCTTCCGTCACCCCTTCCTTTTGCATCGGTATCTCCGTGAGCTACCGGAACCGATATGTTGCCGTGGCACCCCTTTCTTCCACCACGGTGACATAATGCTTCATAACATGCTCATGTTAACGTTTTCAAAAAATTGCATAAACTTGCACATGTCATCCGCATCATGATAACAACATTTAAACGTTTATAATTGTTGTTTGCTTTAATTTGCTTAAATGCCATGCTAAAATGATTTATTGCATAACTTAATAACCGTAGCTCCATTTTAAATAAATTATATATGTAAATGGGGTAGAAAAATGCCTAGTTTAACATGGTAGCTTTACTTTGCATGTTTAACAACTCTAAAATATGCTTTAGGTCAGATCTGTACCGAATCCATAATATGCATATGAGGATTTTTTCCGGAATTGTTGTTGTTGTTTCCGGCCTCATTTAAACTTGCCTAAATAGGTAGTTTAATTATGCTTCACCTCTTGCCATGTTTAATAACATTTAATATTGTTGAGTACCTAACCGAGATCAAACTAAATATGTCAATGTGGTGTTTTGTCAATATGCAATTCGTTGCATATTGAGCTCCACTTAATTTGTAGGATTGTTTGTGCATATTGCCATGCCATGCTATTTAAACCGGTCATGCATCATACTTGATTGTGCATCATGACATGTTTATGTGATGGTTGTTTACCATGTTGTTTGCTTCTTTCCGGGTTGCTTCTCTCGTTAGCTTCGGTTTCGTTCCGGAGTTGTGGGGATTCATTCGACTTCGCCTGTTTGTCTTCTTCATGGACTCGTTCTTCTTCCTTGCGGGATTTCAGGCAAGATGACCATACCCTCGAAATCACTACTATCTTTGCTTGCTAGTTGCTCGCTCTTTTGCTATGCCTATGCTGCGATGCCTACCACTTGCTATATCATGCCACCCATGTTGCCATGTCAGCCCCTAACCATCCTTTTCCTAGCAAACCGTTGATTGGCTATGTTACCGCTTTGCTCAGCCCTCTTATAGCGTTTTTAGTTGCAGGTGAAGATGAAGTTTGTTCCTAGTTGGAACATGGAGATGTTGTTCCTTGTTGGAACATGTTTACTTGTTGGGATATCACAATATATCTTATTTAATTAATGCATCTATATACTTGGTAAAGGGTGGAAGGCTCGGCCTTATGCCTGGTGTTTTGTTCCAATCTTGCCGCCCTAGTTTTCGTCATATCGGTATTATGTTCCCGGATTTTTGCGTCCCTAACGCGGTCGGGTGATTTATGGGACCCCCTTGACAGTTCGCTTTGAATAAGACTTTTCCAGCAAGGCCCAACATTGGTTTTACCATTTGCCTCACCTATGCCTTTTTTCCCTTGGGTTTCCGCAGCCCGAGGGTCATCTTTATTTTAGCCCCCCCCGGGCCAGTGCTCCTTCGAGTGTTGGTCCGAACCGAGCTGCCTGCGGGGCCACCTTGAGGCAACTCGAGGGTTGGTTTTACTCGTAGCTAGTCTCATCCGATGTTGCCCTGAGAACGAGGTACGTCGACTCTATCGGGATTTGTCGGCACATCGGGCGGCTTTGCTGGTCTTGTTTTATTGCTGTGGAATGTCTTGTAGCCGGATTCGAGACTGATCGGGTCTTCCCGGGGAGAAGGAATATCCTTCATTGATCGCGAGAGCTTATCATGGGCTAAGTTGGGACACCCCTGCAGGGTTTGAACTTTCGAAAGCCGTGCCCGCGGTTATGTGGCAGATGGGAATTTGTTAATGTACGGTTGTAAAAAACCCGAAGTTGATCTTAATTAAAATTCACCAACCGCGTGTGTAACCGTGATGGTCTCTTCTCGGCGGGGTCCGGGAAGTGAACACGGTGTTGGAGTTATGCTTGACGTAAGTTGTTCTAGGATCACTTCTTGATCATAGTTGTTCGACCGTGCTTTTGCCTTCTCTTCTCGCTCTCATTTGCGTATGTAGCCACCATATATGCTAGTCGCTTGCTGCAGCTCCACCTCACTACCCTGTCCTACCTTTAAGCTTAAATAGTCTTGATCTCGCGGGTGTGAGATTGCTGAGTCCCCGTGACTCACAGATACTTCCAAAACCAGTTTGCAGGTGCCGATGAACCGTGCAGGTGATGCACCCGAGCTCAAGGAGGAGCTCGATGAAGATCTTGTTCTTTGTGTTGTTTCGTTTCAGTTGATCAGTAGTGGAGCCCAGTTGGGACGATCCGGGATCTGTGTAACATTTGGGGTAGTCTTCTTTTAATTTTGGTTCCGTAGTCGGACCTCGATTGTATCTGTATGATGTAATGTTTTACTCATGTATTGTGTGAAGTGGCGATTGTAAGCCAACTATGTATCTCTTTCCCTTATGTAATACATGGGTTGTGTGAAGATTACCTCACTTGCGACATTGCTTTCGATGCGGTTATGCCTCTAAGTCGTGCTTCGACACGTGGGAGATATAGCCGCATCGAGGGCGTTTCAATCATATATGAGTGGCCGGTCTGATCTATCAGCAATATATATATAAAACATGCGTACAAGTTCTTTTATGGAACATGCATACAATTTTAGCTTAACGCATGAGCACATACAAAATTAGATGCCTTTGCATTAAAAAAAGAAATTAAACATAAAATTGAACCAGTAAAACAGAATATAAGGTTAAAGTAAATTATAATGTGATTCCAATCTAAGCAGAATATAAGTTTGTTCAAGAACAATAAGATATTCGACAAGAATAATTAAACGAATATACACCAAAATTACTTCACCCCATATACGAGACATTTGGTAATTACGCCCCAAAAATATCATAGTTTTTCTACATGCTCCGAGGCTTATTCAGTTATTGAACTGATGAATTTCTTATTTGTGTCTAAATCATCTTGAACCGCTTTTTTAGCTAAATTGCTAGGTATTGTGTTTAGGTGCACATGCCACGGGTGAACTACTTCTTTATATATGAATTGTTGATGTTAAAAACTAAGATACGATACTGTGATACTAATAGTTGACGTATCAGAATTGTTTAACTCAATAGCAAAATATTGCAATAATACATGCAAAAAAACATTGCCTAAATCACAATAAAACATTCATTATTTGTTGGTCATATGCTATATTTTCTAAGAATAAAACAAATCTTCACTCTTATTTTTCAGCTCGACCCACTAGCGCCCGTCACCAAAGTACAAGGAGTTGGACTTAGAGTCCTTATTGTGTGCGACACGAACTCTACACTTTTCTCTGTTATATTAGCCAAAGATGGGGGATATTTGGACAACGCTTCTAATATTTTTTTTGTTTTTCATGTGGCAGTGTGAAGGATTTTAAGGATGTTGTTGATGTCGTCATGTCTGGTGATGGGTCATGGGGGGAGGAGGAGGAGGTCTTGGGCCATTGGATTAGTGAAGTGATGTTTTTTTGCCTTCCGTTGCAACACACGGGCATTTGTGCTAGTCAAAGAAAAGAATTAAAGCACAAAGAGAGCATCATAGAACACGTGATAAACACATCTAAGTCTAACATACTTCCTATGCATAGGCATTTTATAAGCAAACAAATTATCATAGCAAGCAAAAATTAGCATATGCAAGGAAGAAGAAAGAGACGATAGCAATCTCAACATGATGAGAGGTAATTTAGTAAGATAAATATTTCTACAACCATATTTCCCCCTCGCATAATAATTACATGTAGGATCATAGGAAAATTCAACAAAATAGCTATCACATAACATATTCTCAAGATGATCCACATGCATGCGAAGTTGACACTCTTCCAAAATAGTGGGATTATCATTAACTAAAGTCATGACCTCTCCAAACACACTTTTATCAAAAGTACCATAGGATTGAACATTCTCCAGATATGTGGGATCTAAAGTTGACACTCTTCCAAACCCACTTTTAATATTATTGCAAACACTATTATCAATCTCATATTCATCATGGGGCTTAAATAAATTTTCAAGATCATAAGAAGAATCACCCCAATCATGATCATTGCAACAAGTAGTAGACATAGCAAAACTAGCATCCCCAAGCTTAGGGTTTTGCATATTATTAGCACAATTCACATCAAGAGAATTTATGGTAAAATCATTGCAATCATGCTTTTTATTCAAGGAGCTATCGTGAATCTCTTCATATATTTCTTCATCACAATTTTCAAATTCACAAATTTCAAGCAAAACCTCATAAAGATAATCTAGTGCACTCAAATCACTAGAAATTGGTTCATCATAATTGGATCTCTTAAAAAGATTAGCAAGGGGATGAGGATCCATAAACTATTAGCAAGCGAAGATGCAAGAGAAAAGAAGACACATAGTAACACAAGATCGAACGGAAGGAGGACGAAGAAAAGGCAAAGGTTTTCGAAAATTGTTTTAGAAGTGGGGGAGAGGAAAACGAGAGGCGAATGGAAAATAATGTAATGTGGGGGATATGAGTTTGTGATGGGTACTTGGTATGTCTTGACTTGAGCATAGATTTCCCCGGCAACGGTGCCAGAAATCCTTCTTGCTACCTCTTGAGCATGTGTTGGTTTCCCCTTGAATAGGAAAGGGTGATGCAACAAAGTAGCATAAGTATTTCCCTCAGTTTTTGAGAACCAAGGTATCAATCCAGTAGGAGACTACATGCAAATCGCCTAGTACCTGCACAAACAATCAAGAACCTTGCAACCAACGTGATAAATGGGTTGTCAATCCCTTCACGGCCACTTGCAAAAGTGAGATCTAATAAACATAATAAGATAAATATTTTTGGTATTTTTGTTGTATAGATTGAAAAGTAAAGATTGCAAAATAAATAGTAAACTAGAATTATAGATTGGAAACTTATACGATGTAAAGTAGACCCGGGGGCCATAGGTTTCATTAGTGGCTTCTCTCATGATAGCATATATTACAGTGGGTGAACAAATTACTGCCGAGCAATTGATAGAAAATCACATAGTTATGAGAATATCTAGGCATGATCATGAACATAGGCATCACATCCGTGTCAAGTAGACCAAAACGATTCTGTATCTACTACTATTACTCCACACATCGACCGCTACCAGCGTGCATCTAGAGTATTGAATTCATAAGAACAGAGTAACGCATTAGGCAAGATGACATGATGTAGAGGGATAAACTCAAGAAATATGATATAAAACCCATCTTTTTATCCTTGATGGCAACAATACAATACGGGTCGGTTCCCTTTCTGTCACTGGGATCGAGCACCGCGAGATTTAACCCAAAGCTAAGCACTTCTCCCATTGCAAGAAAGATCAATCTAGTAGGCCAAACTAAACCGATAATTCGAAGGGACTTGCAAAGATATCAAATAATGCATATAAGAATTTAGAGAAGAATCAAATATTGTTCATAGATAATCTTGATCATAAACCCACAATTCATCGGATCTTGACAAACACACCGCAAAAAGTATTACATCAAATAGATCTCCAAGAACATCGAGGAGAACTTTGTATTGAGAACCAAAGAGAGAGAGAAGAAGCCATATAGCTAATAACTATGGACCCGAAGATCTGTGGTAAACTACTCACACATCATCGGAGAGGCTATGGTGTTGATTTAGAAGCCCTCCGTGATCGAATCCCCCTCCAGCAGATCCGGCCGATGAAGACGTGGATTCCGCCAAAGGGGACCCGGTACCCGTACTCAATTGAGTCGGCTTCGGGGCCCCAGCCTTCGTTGTCGATGTAGATCTTGCCGCGACGACTCTTGGTCATCCGGCCCACAGCGTATCCCTTGAGCCCTTCGAAGCTGCCCTTCAAGAACTCAAATCCACCGTGCGCTGGCCCCACGGTGGGCGCCAACTGTCGTGGAATTGTCACGGCAGATGTCCTCTTGCAAGGACATAGTCGTGGAGCCATCACAACTAGGAAGCTTAAAGGGGTTAATCGGGACAAAGGACACGAGAGGTTTTATACTAGTTCGGCCCCTTGTGGTGAAGGAAAGCCTACGTCTAGTTGGGTTGGTATTGCTTGATGTTTCGATGACCAGGGAGTGAGATACACTATGCCCGGCTCTCGATGAGTTGTTTCTTGACCCTAAGCCGCCAGCAGGTCGTCCCCTTATATACACAGGTTGACGCCCTGCGGCTTACAGAGTCCCGGCCAGCTTATAAATAGTGTCCAGCTCGGTGACTAGTTAAATCTACCTTATGATACAAGTCATGCCATTGTGGCGTTTTGCTACAATGGTATAACGCCCTCGATGCGGCTATATCTCCCACGTGTCGAAGCACGACTTAGCGGCATAACCGCATTGAAAGCAATGTCGCAAGTGAGGTAATCTTCACACAACCCATGTAATACATAAGGGAAAAAATATACATAGTTGGCTTACAATCGCCACTTCACACAATACATGAGTAAAGCATTACATCATACAGATACAATCAAGGTTCGACTACGGAACCAAAAATAAAAGAAGACTACCCCAAAAGCTACACAGATCCCCGATCGTCCCAACTGGGCTCCACTACTGATCAAATGAAACGAAACAACAATGAACAAGATCTTCATCGAGCTCCTCCTTAAGATCGGATGCGTCACCTGCACGGTTTCATCGGCACCTGCAAACTGGTTTTGGAAGTATCTGTGAGTCACGGGGACTCAGCAATCTCACACCCGCGAGATCAAGACTATTTAAGCTTAAAGGTAGGACAGGGTAGTGAGGTGGAGCTGCAGCAAGCGACTAGCATATATGGTGGCTACAATCGCAAAAGAGAGCGAGAAGAGAAAGCAAGGCACGGTCGAACAACTATGATCAAGAAGTGATCCTGGAACTACTTACGTCAAACATAACTCCAACACCGTGTTCACTTCCCGGACTCCGCCGAGAAGAGACCATCACGGTTACACACGCGGTTGGTGTATTTTAATTAAGATCAACTTCGGGTTTTCTACAACCGGACATTAACAAATTCCCATCTGCCTCATAACCGTGGGCACGGCTTTCGAAAGATAATACCCTGCAGGGGTGTCCCAACTTAGCCCATGACAAGCTCTCACGGTCAACGAAGGATATTCCTTCTACCGGGAAGACCCGATCAGTCTCGGAATCCCGGACTACAAGACATTTCGATAGTAATAAAACAAGACCAGCAAAGCCGCCCGGATGTGCCGACAAATCCCGATAGGAGCTGCACATATCTCGTTCTCAGGGCACACCGGATGAGCAAGACGTCGGGTTGGCATAGACCCCGATTGCCCGAGGCCGGACATCGCTTCGGTTTGGGCCAGCACTCGAAGGAGCACTGGTCCGGGGTTAAAATAAAGATGACCCTTGAGTCTGCAGAACCCAAGGGAAAAAGGCTTAGGTGGCAAATGGTAAAACCAATGTTGGGCCTTCTTTGGAGGAGTCTTATTCAAAGCGAACTGTCAAGGGGTCCCATAAATCACCCAACCGTGTAGGAACGCAAAATCCGGGACCATAACACCGTATGACGGAAACTAGGCGGCAAGAGTGGAACAAAACACCAGGCATAAGGCCGAGCCTTCCACCCTTTACCAAGTATATAGATGTATTAATTAAATAAGATATATTGTGATATCCCAACAAGTAAACATGTTCCAACAAGGAACAACAATCTCCATGTTCCAACAAGGAACAAAATTCATCTTCACCTGCAACTAACAACGCTATAAGAGGGGCTGAGCAAAGCGGTAACATAGCCAAACAACGGTTTGCTAGGAAAGGATGGTTAGAGGCTTGACATGGCAATATGGGTGGCATGATAAGCAAGTGATAGGCATCGTAGCATAGGCATAGCAAAAGAGCGAGCATCTAGCAAGCAAAGATAGAAGTGATTTCGAGGGTATGGTCATCTTGCCTGAAATCCCGCAAGGAAGAAGAACGAGTCCATGAAGAAGACAGACGGACGTAGTCGAACGAATCCTCACAGCTCCGGAATGAAACCGAAGCTAAGCGAGAAGCAAACCGGAAAGAAGCAAACAACATAGTAAACAACCATCACATAAACGTGGCATGATGCACAATCAAGTATGATGCATGTCCGGTTTAAATAGCATGGCATGGCAAAGTGCAACAAACAATACCACAAATTAAGTGGAGCTCAATATGCAACGAGTTGTATATTGACGAAACACCACATCAATTATTTAGTTCTCTCTCGGTTAGGTACCCAACAATATTAAATGTTGATTATCATGGCAAGGGGTGAAGCACGATGAAACTACCTATCTAGGCAAGTTTAAATGAGGCCGGAAGCAATAAACAACAATTCCGGTAAAACCCCATATGCATATTTCGAATTTTCTACTGTTCTGCCCTAAACACAATTTTATTGTTGTTAAACAGGAAAATAAACTGCACCATGTTAAACTAGGCATTTTCTACCCCATTTCCATATATAAATTATTTAAATCAAGGCTACGATTATTTGGTTATGAAATAAATCATTTTAGCATGGCATTTAAGCAAAATAAACCCAAACAGCATGTTAAACATTTTAAACATGGATGAAAATGGCATATTATAAATCTACACAATTTTCTAAGCATTTTACATATATAAAGTTTTTACATATGATGCACTGTTAAAAAGTTATTGTATGCATGATGAACAGGGGGTTTTCTGCAAAACAGTAATTTACTGGATAATAGACAAATTCGCAGGCGCTGAAAAAAACACGGCCTGGGCCGAAACTGCAGGCTGCGGGGGCGCTCACCATGGGCTTTGGCCCGGTCAGCAGAGCAGGAGGCGGGGCAGGCCGGCTGGGCCTTGGTGCGACCTGGCGCTGGGCCTCGGATGGAGCAGGCTGGGCCTAGCGCTCGTCCACGCTGGCTCGGAGCGGGGGAGGTCGGATCTGGCTCGGGCCGGCTTGAGCTTGGACCGAACGAGGGGAGGGGGCGCGGTCAACGGGTGCTGCCAGGACGAGCACTGCTCGATGCAGCGCGATCTGAGGCGGGAGCAGAGGCATCGCCGGCAGAGACGGGCGGGAACGGCGAGGGCGGCGGCCCTCCGGATCTGGCTGGCGCGAGCATGGACGGCCACGCGACGAGATGCGGTGCTAGAGCTTCAAGGCCTAGGTGGTTCGGGCGTCCATGGACTCCTGGAGCTCCTGTTCGTCTGAAGAAACAAAGAGGCCGTGAGGATCTGGTCCGGCGGCGGAGCGGCGCTGGGTGGCTCGGCGCCCAGCATCTCATTCGTGAAGGAGGGGACGGCGGCTGGCGATGCGGGAACTCCGGCGAGGCAGGGCTTGGAGGCGGCTTGGCGCCGGAGATGATGATGGGGAGGCGCGGAGGAGGTCAAGGGGTCGAGGACGACGGATCCGAACAGGCGGCTGCTGGTGCTTGAAGCCCCCTGGACGCCATGCCGGGCTCCCTGGGAGGTCTCTGCGAGGTCAGAAACGAGATGAGAGACGGAGGAAAAAGAGAAGAATGGAAGGGAGCCGAGGCGGCGCTGTTCCTGGTGGTGGTCGCCGGCAGCGGCGTTGGTCGCCGGAGGGCGCTGCCTGGGGGCCGAGGCAGGGGGGCTCGGGCAGAGGAGCAGATGCTCCTGGACGAGGGGAAGGTGGAGGCTGGTTGGTGGATCGGGAGGACGCTGCGGGAATGAGGAGATCCCGAGGAAGAAAAAAGGTAGGTAGGTGGCGGCGGCTCGGGAATGGGTGGATGGATGGGACAGGATCCCTAGTTTCTAGGGTTCGAGTAGACTGATTATATAGTGAGTGGACGAGGGCATGCTTAATCCGGTCCGTCCGATCGAAATCGGGCGGTCGAGAATAAATAGGTTAGGTAGCCCAAATAAGAAAACGGTGATGTTTTATAGACGTTAGGGGATGATCCGGATCCAATGGTCGCGACTGAGAGGTCGGGTTCGGGTAAGTTTCGGACACGCACGCGAGGGGGTCGGTGGTTGTGCAAAGAGGGGTTAGGTGGTCGGACAAAAGGGAAATGAAAACGCGGTTGGTCTCGGGCGGTCAACAAAAGCAAGGGGGGACGCGCAACTACGAGCGGATGCAAGTTAAAAAAAACAAAGATGGCAACGAGTGCCGATGCAATGCAAATGATGCAATGATGAAATGCAAAAATAAAAATAGCAGGCACAAAAGAAACACACGGCAAAACCCGGAATATATGGAAGACAACTGAAGCTCCGGTCTTGGGGCGTTACAACACTCCACCACTATGAGAGGATCTCGTCCCGAGATCTAGGATGGCACCGGAGGGAAAAGGAAGAGGAAGAGAAGAGGTAAAACTAAGTTGCTTCTTCGACCAATGAGTGAAACCACGAACCTTGAGAGGTTGAGAAATATGAAGGAAACAAAACAACGAAGATTGCAAACAATCTGTTAGAAAAGAGGAACAAGGAACATTATGAGAACTTGAAGGTTGCAAAGACATGGTTGACGAGCACAATGGACAAGAAGGAATTGAAACCACTCTGGTTGAAACGAGATAAGAATGATATAATTTTGACAGCACTCCGACTGAAAAAGGAAGAAATTGAACATGAACTTGAGAAGATGGGATGATACTTGATGAAATCAACAACACACTGCCTCCGGAACTATTGGAAGAATGGCATAATGGGTAAGAAGGATTTCAGACAGCTCTCCGGTTGAGGAAGGAGGCAAAACTTGATAAGATGAAAGAACTTGAATGAGAACACAACACTCCGGTTAAATGGATAAGCATGAAAAGAACATGATCCTCAATTCGAGAAGATGTGTGAAGAGAGCAACATCACAAAGCCTCCGGAAGAAAGAATAGAAGCTAGATCGTTGTGATAAAGGGAACGGAGAAGGAAATGACAACTCCTACCACAATTGAATTTGGAAATCATCCTTGCAAGAAGAACAAAGTTGTTGGATGACCAACAACGAAAAGAATAAGTTTGTAGTGGGCTTATGGAAACATCTCAACACTTGAGGTGAAATTCTGCCACTAACGAAAAACAATTGCTTGTTTTGAGATCAACGAAGAGATGAAAACTGCTCTCACCGAGAAGGATATGGAGAAAGCTTGGATCAATGATAAGCACCACAATTAGCAACGTTCCTTAGGGAAGGCTTTAGGTGAAATCTATACCAAGATAACTCCAATGAAGAGATTGATGGACTGAGAAGAACTCATGCTCGAAGGAGTTGATGGGTTTAACTACCTCATTCTTGACAACATATGAATCATGAAACATGAATGAAATTGTCAAGAGTGACATAACACCACCTCAAAAGATATTGTAGAAGGAATTGCACTTCGAAATGCAAGAAGAAGAATACTTGAACGCCTCAAAACAAAACATGTGTTGAGCACCATGTTTACTTTTGAGTATAGCTTGGCGGATCTTAACTTCAAGAGAAATCTTGAAGAACAATTGAAGAATGAAAAGAATCCTTGACGAACCATCATGTAGAGCCTCCATGAAGAACTCCGGTAATAAAAGGATGATAGAAAGAAAGAGTAGTAGAAAACACAAGGTGAAGCCTTGCGATGATTTAGATGGAGCTTCGCGATGATATAACCGAGAGAACTTGGAACTCCGGAAACGAAAAGATGAAACATCTCGAACCGAGAATGTGATATGATGACCAACTCCGGAAAGAAGAAACTAGATTACTTGGATGAAACAATAATAAGAATTACGTTATGCCTATCCTTCACCAATTTAAATTGATGACAAGCAACAAATTTGGCATACTACTTATTCTCGTAGAAAGGATTAAAAGAGATATAGCGCAAACTTGAGAAGGTATTGATGGAACCACCGGTGGGATTGAAAAGAACGAATGAATGAATGAATTGATACGATGACGAAGGAAGAGAAATCTTGAACGAACCACCGTACGAATTGAGAATGAACGTAGCAAAGGCACAATTCACCGGGAAGAATTGGAAAACGAATAAAGATGCTTGACAGAATTTAGATACATTAGAACGAAGAGATCATGAACTGATTAGAGGATATTTCGACGATGCACCGGTGAGATTTGGAAAACAAGAGTTGAACGCTTGAATGAATAATTCTGAGATGATGGGCTCCGAAGATTCAAACTGAAAAAGACTCCTGAACTGCTCAGGATGGGTGAAAAGAATTCTCACAATCTAAAACAATTATGAGGATGGCACGAAGCTAGAACCATGAATCTTGAGGAGAATGGAGCAAGATTAAAGAGAAACTCTTCTTCGGTCTTCAAAATTCGAGAATGACGACGAGAAACACCACCATGAATTGTTGAGGCATTCCGGAATGAAAATTAGAAAGGTTGAACCAAAGATGAAAAGAATTTGGAAGATCTTGGACAAAGGCATTTGACTGATGATAAATCATTCTTACGTCAAACTTTGAAAAGAATTTTAGAATCACTCCGGATAAATTAGAAGAGTCAGGTAAGATCCTGGAAAAAGACCTGTGGGTTAGCGCCCACTCAAAAGAAACACCGTTGAACGATTTAAAAGATAGATTGCGCCGGTTGAATTAAATGGCTTGAATGAGATAGCATCCTCAAAAGAACTTGAGTGAATTGAGAATGGAAACTTGAATCTTCAGAGATATCTTTAGCACTCCGGAAACAAATGAATAACAAGAAGTGAAAAATTAAGAGGTGCACCGGCATGAGAAAGCATTGTGAAAAGAGGAAAAGGGATAAGATCAACACCGAAATCTTGAACTAAATCCACCGGAGACGAAAATTAGAATGGAACAATGATAAGGTTGAAGCTTCCTTAGCGTCTTCATGAGAAATCACCGGATAAAACATTAAAGAAAAAGAATGAAGAAACTTCTCTCAATAAAATGGATACTTGATTAAGAAATCTGAGTCCTTGAAGACAAAGGGGTGGGAGGGTGGGAAAACAAAGACAACTTGGGACGGATGAAACAAACTCCGTTGAGAAAAACTTAGAATTGATCTTGCGAATGTTGGAATGATCGGATTTAATTGGAGAGAAGCACGCCGGTTGGAAAAGAATTAACATGACGACCTCGATGATCAAGAAGGATTAGTATTCACATAGCAATATGAGAACACCATTTAGGAAAGGTATGGAATCAACACTTGACATTGAAGCAACTCGAATACCACAAATAAAACAAAACAAAGGATTTGGCTTGCAGAATAAGCCGGAACAAATACATATGATAGAGATTTACCCAATCCCATATCATGCATCATCGGAAAGATATTCTAGGAGCTACTTGAATTCCCACTTATAAACTCCCAAACTTTCGGTTATGCAATCTGGTGTTGGGGATACAGGGGACACAAAATATATCACCCAAATTAACAATACCTAGATCCAGCTGTATCCATCCTTCAACACATAACCAAGAAACCTTCGGAAATCGTTTACCTCGACCTTCGAAAAGCATCCGTTATACGAGTCATGGCAATACTCTCGAGCTCGCCCGATCTTCGGGTTATCGAGGTTATCTCACCAACAACTGCACAAAAGAGATTTTCGATGTCGGCAAAACTCGGTATTCCGAACTGCGATAAAATTGTGACGACAACACCTCGGAGCTCGACTCCCCGGGACACTGCCACAACCCCTAAATGTCAGGAGGCACCAAGAACAATGTTCTCGTCACAAAACCATCGGAACGATTCCAAGATACCCTCGTGATCCTAAAAAAAATTTTTAGTGAAATTTGAGGAGAGGAAAGTCAAAACTTCTACGTTAGGAGACCTCACCAGAGCGACGAAGGGACTGAGGAGTAAAAAGAATCCTACTCTCCGATATATATAATCCTAAGACTCAAAACATTTTCCGTTCTAGACTCAACAACGCCAGCAAACAATCAAGTAGAGGGCTCCTAAGTTGGGGAAGGCTCTGATTACCAACTTATAACGCCCTCGATGCGGCTATATCTCCCACGTGTCGAAGCACGACTTAGAGGCATAACCGCATTGAAAGCAATGTCGCAAGTGAGGTAATCTTCACACAACCCATGTAATACATAAGGGAAAAAAGATACATAGTTGGCTTACAATCGCCACTTCACACAATACATGAGTAAAGCATTACATCATACAGATACAATCAAGGTTCGACTACGGAACCAAAAATAAAAGAAGACTACCCCAAAGCTACACAGATCCCGATCGTCCCAACTGGCTCCACTCTGATCAAATGAAGCGAAACAACAATGAACAAGATCTTCATCGAGCTCCTCCTTAAGCTCGGATCGTCACCGCACGGTTTCATCGGCACCGCAAACTGGTTTTGAAGTATCTCGTGAGTCACGGGGACTCAGCAATCTCACACCAGCGAGATCAAGACTATTTAAGCTTAAAGGTAGGACAGGGTAGTGAGGTGGAGCTGCAGCAGCGACTAGCATATATGGTGGCTACAATCGCAAAAGAGAGCGAGAAGAGAAAGCAAGGCACGGTCGAACAACTATGATCAAGAAGTGATCCCGAACTACTTACGTCAAACATAACTCCAACACCGTGTTCACTTCCGGACTCCGCCGAGAAGAGACCATCACGGTTACACACGCGTTGGTGTATTTTAATTAAGATCAACTTCGGTTTTCCACAACCGACATTAACAAATTCCCATCTGCCTCATAACCGCGGGCACGGCTTTCGAAAGATAATACCCTGCAGGGGTGTCCCAACTTAGCCCATGACAAGCTCTCACGGTCAACGAAGGATATTCCTTCTACCGGGAAGACCCGATCAGTCTCGGAATCCCGGACTACAAGACATTTCGACAGTAATAAAACAAGACCAGCAAAGCCGCCCGGATGTGCCGACAAATCCCGATAGGAGCTGCACATATCTCGTTCTCAGGGCACACCGGATGAGCAAGACGTCGGGTTGGCATAGACCCTGATTGCCCAGGGGGCGCCGGACATCGCTCGGTTTGGGCCAGCACTCGAAGGAGCACTGGTCCGGGGGTTAAAATAAAGATGACCCTTGAGTCTGCAGAACCCAAGGGAAAAAGGCTTAGGTGGCAAATGGTAAAACCAATGTTGGGCCTTGCTGGAGGAGTCTTATTCAAAGCGAACTGTCAAGGGGGTCCCATAAATCACCCAACCGTGTAAGGAACGCAAAATCCGGGACCATAACACCGGTATGACGGAAACTAGGGCGGCAAGAGTGGAACAAAACACCAGGCATAAGGCCGAGCCTTCCACCCTTTACCAAGTATATAGATGTATTAATTAAATAAGATATATTGTGATATCCCAACAAGTAAACATGCTCCAACAAGGAACAACAATCTCCATGTTCCAACAAGGAACAAACTTCATCTTCACCCGCAACTAACAACGCTATAAGAGGGGCTGAGAAAAGCGGTAACATAGCCAAACAACGGTTTGCTAGGAAAGGATGGTTAGAGGCTTGACATGGCAATATGGGTGGCATGATAAGCAAGTGATAGGCATCATAGCATAGGCATAGCAAAAGAGCGAGCATCTAGCAAGCAAAGATAGAAGTGATTTCGAGGGTATGGTCATCTTGCCTGAAATCCCGCAAGGAAGAAGAACGAGTCCATGAAGAAGACAAACGGACGTAGTCGAACGAATCCTCACAACTCCGGAATGAAACCGAAGCTAAGCGAGAAGCAAACCGGAAAGAAGCAAACAACATAGTAAACAACCATCACATAAACATGGCATGATGCACAATCAAGTATGATGCATGTCCGGTTTAAATAGCATGGCATGGCAAAGTGCAACAAACAATACCACAAATTAAGTGGAGCTCAATATGCAACGAGTTGTATATTGACGAAACACCACATCAATTATTTAGTTCTCTCTCGGTTAGGTACCCAACAATATTAAATGTTGATTATCATGGCAAGGGGTGAAGCACGATGAAACTACCTATCTAGGCAAGTTTAAATGAGGCCGGAAGCAATAAACAACAATTCCGGTAAAACCCCATATGCATATTTCGAATTTGCTACTGTTCTGCCCTAAACACAATTTTATTGTTGTTAAACAGGAAAATAAACTGCACCATGTTAAACTAGGCATTTTCTACCCCATTTCCATATATAAATTATTTAAATCAAGGCTACGATTATTTAGTTATGAAATAAATCATTTTAGCATGGCATTTAAGCAAAATAAACCAAACAGCATGTTAAACATTTTAAACATGGATGAAAATGGCATATTATAAATCTACACAATTTTCTAAGCATTTTACATATATAAAGTTTTTACATATGATGCCTTTGTTAAAAAGTTATTATATGCATGATGAGCAGGGGTTTTACGCAAAACAGTAATTTCTTGGATAATAGACAAATTCATGGTATTGAAAAAACACGGCTGGGCCGCTATGTAGGGCTGCGGGCGCTCACCATGGGCTTTGGCCCGGTCAGTGAGCGAGGCGGCGGCAGGCAGGCTGGGCCTTAGTGCGACTGGCCAGGCCTCGGATGGAGCAGTGGGCCTAGCGCCGTCCACGCTGGCTCGGAGCGGGGAGGTCGGATCTGCTCGGGCCGCTTGAGCTTGGACCGAATGAGGGGAGGGGGCGCGGTCAATGGGTGCTGCCAGGACGAGCACTGCTCGATCTGCGCGATCTGAGGCGGGAGCAGAGGCATCGGCGGCAGAGGCGGGCGGAACAGCGAGGCGGCGGCCCTCCGGATCTGGTGGCCTTGAGCATGAGCAGCCACGCGACGAGATCACGGTCTTTGGAGCTTCAAGGCCTAGGTGGTTCGGGCGTCCATGGACTCCTGGAGCTCTGTTCGTCTGAAAAAGCAGAGAGGCCGCGAGGATCTGGTCCGCGGCGGAGCGGCGCTGGGTGGCTCGGCGCCCAGCATCTCATTCGTGAAGGAGGGGACGGCTGCTGGCGTCACGGGAACTCCGGCGAGGCAGGGCTTGAGGCGGCTTGGCGCCAAGATGATGATGGGGAGGCGCGGAGGAGGTCAAGGGTCGAGGGCAGCGGATCGAACAGGCGGCTGCTGGTGCTTGAAGCCCCTGGGCGCCATGGCGGGCTCCTGGGAGGTCTCTGTGAGGTCGAAGCGAGATGAGAGACGGAGGAAAAGAGAAGAATGGAAGGGAGGCGAGGCGGCGCTGTTCTGGTGGTGGTCGCCCGGCAGCGGCGTTGGTCGCCGGAGGCGCTGCCTGGGGCCGAGGCGGGGGGCTCGGGCGGAGGAGCAGATGCTCTGGACGAGGGGAAGGTGGAGGCTGGTTGGTGGATCGGGAGGACGCTGCGGGAATGAGGAGATCCAGGAAGAAAAAAGGTAGGTAGGTGGCGGCGGCTCGGGAATGGGTGGATGGATGGGACAGGATCCCTAGTTTCTAGGGTTCGAGTAGACTGATTATATAGTGAGTGGGCGAGGGCACGCTTAATCCGTCCGTCCGATCGAAATCGGTGATCGAGAATAAATAGGTTAGGTAGCCCAAATAAGAAAACGGTGATGTTTATAGGCGTTAGGGATGATCCGGATCAATGGTCGCGATCGAGAGGTCGGGTTGGTAAGTTTCGGACACGCACGCCGAGGGGGTCGGTGGTTGTGCAAGAGGGGTTAGGTGGTGGGACAAAGGGAAATGAAAACGCGTTGGTCTCGGGCGGTCAACAAAAGCAAGGGGGGACGCGGAAACTACGAGCGGATGCAAGTTAAAAAAACAAAGATGGCAACGAGTGCCGATGCAATGCAAATGATGCAATGATGAAATGCAAAAATAAAAATAGCAGGCACAAAAGAAACACACGGCGAAACCTGGAATATATGGAAGACAACTGAAGCTCCGGTCTTGGGGCGTTACAAATGGGCCTTAAGTCGCCTGTGGGCCTTAAGCCCTTTATTGAACCACCATCTTCATGTTTGATTACAGGCTCCGATCTGGCGAGTCTTCTTTGTGTAACCCGGCCCCTCCTGGGTGGCTTACACAAATGGTTATATCCCCAACATTAGGCCCCAGATTAATTTGAACCTGTTGTGCAAAGGTAAATCTTAAAATACCTTACTTAAATCTTAAAATACCTTAAGAAGTAAATCTTCAGTCTTCCGGCTGTGCAAAGGTTTTCTTTAACCCGCCATGACGTCATCTTTTGGATTCGTGTTAACCCGCCGTGACATCATCCTTACTTAAATTCATTCTATATTTCATCGTATCCTCCAACCGATCTTTTCCTTTACTGACTGTTTCGAAAACCGAGGCGTCGGGGCCGCTGGATAATAACTTTTATCTCCTCGTTTCTCACGCCGTCTCAGTTATCCTTTCCTTATAAATAGGTGCGACCTAGGTCTTCCCATTCTCCTCCTTCCAGTCATCCTCTTCCTCTCGCTGCTTCTCTGTCGCTCAAGCTCCGCCACCGACGCCGTCGTAGATTCCTTCGTCTTCACCAACTCCGGCCGCTGCATCAACTTGGTTTGACCAGAAAAAATGCAACGACCCTCCGCTACAATCCTGCATCTGTAAGTCTCCTCTTCCCTGCTTCGTAGATCCACACTAGGACCTTCGAGTTCTTCGCGTTCTTCGTTGTTCAACAGGATCCTTCCATAGATTTCATCGCCTCCGCTCTTCTTGATCTTGAAGATGGTAAAAACTGATGCGGTAGATATTCTGCACTTATTTTTAATGCAAATAGATCCCTTTATGTCACACAGAGGCCCCATTCAAGCCCTTGAGCTTCATTTGCGCCAGTTTTAGGTCTAGAAAATTTTCTTTTTAGAACAACTGTTTGATCCAAAATAATAACAGCAACTTGTGAAACTTGTTTGTTCCACCCGGAAGTGAAAAAACTGCCTCTGTCGAATATGTTTAACTGCTCATTGACACCTGTAGCGGCTTAATATTTATCGCATAGTCATCCATATATCATTAGGCCCCTTCTTAAGCCGCCATCATGACTAGTTTTAAATATTTTCCTCCGGGTTAAATTTAAGCCGGATCCTCTTATTTTTGTCATAGGCCTCAATTTTTGTCATGGCACATAAAGCGGCCAAGGCTCCTGTAACCTGTAATTGGGTCCCATCCATACTCACGAGGAGTAAACTATCTGAATTTGTGAAGTCTGGCCATCTGCCTAAGAAGGAGGTAAACTGTCTGAATTTGTGAAGTCTGGCCAATTTGGCTCCTCAACCCAAAGAAGGGGAGGTAGTAGTTTTTACGGATCACATGAGCCGGGGATTTGCCCCTCCCGGCTCAAAATTCTTCAGAGAGGTTTTGAATTTCTTTGACCTTAGGCCTCAAGATATTGGACCCAATTCCGTGTCAAATATCTGCAATTTCCAAGTCTTCTGCGAGGTGTACCTGGCAGAGGAGCCAAATCTGCTTTTGTTCAGAGAGCTTTTCTACTTGAACCGGCAGAATGAACGTGCCAACAGTCCCAGTCTTGAACTTGGCGGTATCTCAATTCAGCGGCGGAGAGACTGCCTTTTCCTTATGTTGAACTGCCGAGTCATCCAAAGATTGGAATCGACGTGGTTCTATTGCGGGACACTTCCCGGCTAACGAGAGCCCTCTCGCTTCGGCTTCGCTCTGCGCCTTGAGTCCAACCATCCGCTAGCGGATAAGCTAACTTCTATTGAGCGTCTGCCTCTCAATTCCACCATCAAAAAGATCAAAGCTCTTTTGGGAAATGGCCTGAACGGCATTGATCTGGTCCGAGTTTGGGTCGCTTGGCGAGTACTTCCGTTAAGCCGCCGTCCCGGCTTAATGTGTACCTATTCAAGCGAAAAGGATGATCCACTGCGTCATAGCCCTGACGACTTACCAGATGATGTGGTGGAAGCTACAACCTAGTCGCTGCTGAAGGAGGGCACGATAATTAATATAACGCCTTGACTTACTTCCCTTCAGAAGAAGAACCCAGCCCTATGATGAGTCATCAACCTTAATAAATACTCCTAGCCTTGTCACACCTTACTTGTACTCATAATTTCTTATCTTTTTTCACAGGCCGATGACAATTTTTGGAAGGTCCAGTATGACCATGAGGCTGCTAAACAAGCCAGGACAGCCAAGAAGACCGAAAGGAAAGCTGTCAAAACAGGAGCTTCAAAGAAGAAGAAATCCAGCGCTTCCGATTTACTCAAATTGGATGACATTTCTTCGGATGATGAGGAGGTAATCCCTAATTCTCTTAACTCCTTTGTCATTATTTTATTGACATTTCATCCTTTCAGGAGGATACGGGGCACAACCAAGCGGCTGGTGAAGAGGTAACTATAATTTCTTCCGACTCAGAGCCTTTGCCCAAGCAAAAAATCCGAAAGGTGACCCAGAAAGTAAGATTTTCACATCCTCTAGCTTATCAAGATCCTCAATTTCTTTTGAAGCAACAACAGTTTGAAAGCCGGAGGCAGACCCGGACCAGCAAGGATGCAGAACTCTCCTCCGGCTTACCTGACGTAACTAGGAAGCGTCGGACTGTGGTTATCTCCAATTTGCGTTCTATTTTACCTTTGGCGGGTTTAATTCGCCAAACTCTCAATTCATCTGACTCCAATTATCAGGATACCTCTCCTTCCTCCGGCGAGTCTATGCAATCAAACATGCCGGCTTTCAAAACTGCTCCCGGGTACTGTAACTTTAGTTACTTTAGGCTTTTACCTTACTCATGCTTTAGTATTTATCCTTCTACCTTTGTTGACAGCATGCACGTGAAACCCAGCAAGAGGGCAAAGAAGAATAAGCCGCCTCAAGACCGATTGTAGCTGAACGATTGCACGATATATACTGCTCCAGCCAGCTCCACCCATCAGCCGCCTGAACCGGCTTCTGACATTTCGGTGCCAACCTCTGACCTGCCTGCCGAAGATACTCTCAATAGCTCCGATAACCCGGAAGCTCCTAGCCCGATGAAAACGACTGACCCGGAAGTTGAAGTTTTGAAAAGCCAGTTTATTGAACCGGGGCGGCCTACTGCCCTTGCCAAATGTACTGCCAAGGAAGAACTCATCGAACGCCGAAAGGCCAAGCAGGACATTACTGATTATACTCACCTAAGCATTGGTGATATTGTCTCGGGCTACCTGAATCAAGTGCATAATAGCCGTGACCTGGAAATTGACATGGTGAAACAAATACAGCAAAAATCTGAGGTATAACTTATACTGTTTTCCCGAATCTTACTTCTTGTACCAGCCCCAAGTCTCATCGCTTATGAATAAATATGCTGTAGACTTAGAAATCTACTTACTGTTGATATCTCCGGTTTAAAGAGAATATATTTAACCCGGTTATAGCATGATAGTTTTGAACTTGCGATACACATTACCCCCAAGTGTCAAGTATCTTTACTTGTAAAATGCTTGAGACTTAATATGCATAACCCGACATGGTAGATTAAAAATTCTTCAGCATACATTAGCCCCCAAGTGTCAAGTATCTTTACTTGTAAAGTGCTTGGGACTTAATATATCTTACCATGATTCTTACCGTAACTCGGTATCAATGTAGGTCACCATAAGTAAATTTGAGTGGGAGATTGCTGACCTGAAGAGCCGTCTGACAACTCAAGAGCTTGAAACTCAAAAAGCCAACTCCAAATTTGAATTCAGCATCTCTGAACAAGAGAAGTTGAAGAAGAATTTTGAGTCAGAGAAGAAAATCTGGGCTGATGAGAAGGCTTCATTGGTGACCCGGGCTGAGACGGGAGAGGCTTCACTTGCAGAAGCAACAACCGAGCTGTCCGAAAAGCGTCATATATCTCAAATGGTCTCAGCCATCTTCGGTAAGCTATTGTTCATAACTCCAAACATTGCAATCCTTCCCTTGATTATTGCCGTTATTGTTAACCCCGACTCACCTTTATATTTGTGAACACACAGGCCTCAGGAGCACCAACCTCAAGCAGAAAATGCTGGTCAAACTTAAGGCGGTTTACACTCTAGTGGAGCAGCTGTACACCGGGTCACAACGTGCTTTGGCTGTTGTAGCCTAATCAAATACCACTCCCACCTTACGCAAGGCGTCTTTGAAGTGTCTCATTGTGCTACCTCGGCGGATCCAGGATTTAAGGCGGGCATCTTCAAGAGCCGGGGCCGTAGCCGCCTTGAGCCGGGCAAAAGCATGGATTCCAGAACTAGACCCGGCCGACCTTGCTCTTGGATACCCGAGTCTGAAGGAGGATGGTACCGTATTTGATGATCATGATTTCACCGTCTGCGTCAAATTCATACGTCCCGTGGCTACCCTTATTGGGAATGATACTGACCTCTCCAAATACTCTCCGGGCTATGACAGTGAGAACCGGAGAATTCCAAACACTCCATATGATCAAATCAGCCTGATCCCTCCAACTCGTAAGCATACTTTTGCCCCTGAAGTGGACCCAGCGGTTTAATAGATGATGAAGCTGAGTTTGAAGCCTTGAGTGGCATTGACTGGGCCTCGTCAACCTTCCAGGACAAAGCAACCAACGGAGAGGCGGAGAAGGATAACCCGGAACCATCAAGCCCACCAAAGGAGTGAACCGCCAGGCGTTATGAATTTGCAAAAAATAATACTTCATTATTCAGACTCGGGGAGTCTTGTAATAGGGTCGAGAAAACCTCTTAACTTTGTCATGCATTCGCGCATGTTTGTGGCACTTAATACTTTCGTAAGCCGCCATCGTTATATACTTCCAGCTTATGTTGATCTTTCCTTGATGTCAAAATTCTTCTTGCTTTATCCTGTGTATAAAACAAAATAGAATTCCCTTGGCGACTTATCGCATCTGGGGTCACATAAAGTATTGATAACCCGGAGTATGAACCAAAACATCATATAAAGGCCGGTTTATGATTATGATCACAATAGCATACCTGCGATCTGATTTGGTATATACTCGCCAGCTTATGTGACCCAAATCAGAGAGTTAATTTAACTCCTGGCAGTTGGCACATATAATGTTTACCTGGCCCTTAATAACATTTATACTTATAGAGTAAACTTAATTTCAAGGGCCTCAAATTCTAATACGATCAGTGAACCGTTCCAAAGGGGTTAAGCTAAGATTCGAATACGATCATATAGCCCCCAGTGGCTTTGGCGATGTCGATCAAGTGGGTATCGACGGCTATGTTCTCTTTGGTTCGAATACGACCTATGTTTGAACAGGAAGCCCCCAAGTGACCATGAGAGTTGTTTAATGACGCTGATTCGAATACGATCCACGTCAGACCCAAAGGGGTTAAGCTATGATTCAAATATGATCAAGAAGCCCCCAAGTGGGTTTGGCAGTATGTCGATCAATTGGGTATCGACAGCTATGTTCTCTTTGGTTCGAATACGACCTATGTTTGAACAGGAAGCCCCCAAGTGACCATGGCTAGATTCAGATATGATCATAAGCCGGACCAAAGGGAAAGCTGGATTCAGATATGATCCGCTCCCTGTTGGTTGTTTCCACCACCGTTAAAAGATATATAAACCTTTGAAGGTGGAAAGAAAAAGAGGTCCTACTTTATTGCTTTATATAATATGTACATTGCTAAAAGATAAAACATATATATATATATATATATATATATATATATATATATATATATATATATATATATATATATATGTGGCTCAAGTATAGTAAGGCCGAAGATGAGCGATGTTCCACGGCCGGCGGGTCTCTTCCTCCGACTTACGTGAGTCTTTGTGCTCCAGAACATCGATAAGGTAGTATGACCCATTGTTCAGATTTTTGCTGACCACAAAGGGTCCTTCCCAAGGAGGGGATAGCTTGTGCATAGCAGACTGATCCTGGATGAGTCGGAGCACTAAGTCGCCTTCCTGAAAGGCTCTGCTTCTAACCCGGCGGCTGTGATAGCGGTGCAGGTCTTGCTGGTAAATCACCGAGCGGGCTATTGCCAAGTCTCGCTCCTCATCCAACAAGTCAAGTGCATCCTGACGAGCCTTTTCATTATCAGCCTCAACGTAAGCCGCCACTCGGGGTGAGTCGTGCCGGATGTCACTTGGCAGAACTACCTCTGCTCCGTACACCATGAAGAAAGGTGTATAACCTGTAGATCTGTTAGGCGTTGTGTTGATACTCCATAGCACAGAGGGTAGCTCCTCCACCCAACAACCCGGAGTTCACTGTAAGGGGACCAGGAGCCGGGGTTTGATACCCTTCAAGATCTCTTGATTAGCTCTCTCTGCTTGGCCATTAGATTGAGGATGAGCAAGAGCCGAAACATAGAGCCGGATATGTTCTCGTTGACAGAGCTCTTCCATGGCACCCTTGGAGAGATTAGTACCATTATCAGTTATGATGCTGTGTGGAAAGCCAAAACGAAAAATCACCTTTTTCATGAACTGAACTGTCGTGGCTGGATCACACTTACTGACCGGCTCTGCCTCAACCCACTTGGTGAATTTATCCACTGCCACCAAAAGGTGTGTCTTCTTATCCTTAGACCTTTTGAAAGGTCCAACCATGTCAAGCCCCAGATCGCAAACGGCCAAGTAATTGGAATGATCCTCAATTCTTGAGCGGCACATGAGCTTCGTCGTGAGAATTTTGACATCCGTCACATCTGCCGACCAGATCCTCCGCATCGGCATGAGCCGCCACCAATAGAAACCATGATGGAAAGCCTTGGCCACCAGAGATTTTGAGCGGCATGATGACCACAATCTCCTTCATGGATCTCATGAAGTATCTCCCACCTCCGCAGCGACACACAACATTGAAACGCCCATGAACGCGGTGATGCAATTCGCCATGAACAATTGTCATAGATTTGGACCGCCTGATGATTTGTCTTGCCAAGGTCTCGTCCTCAGGCAACTCTCCCCGGGTCATATAGGCCAAATATGGGACTGTCCAATCTGGGATAGCGTGGAGAGCTGCCACCAGCTGTGCCTCCGGGTCTGGCACTGCTAGTTCTTCCTCTGTAGGCACTTTGACAGAAGGGTTATGCAAAACATAAAGAAAGGTATTAGGCGGCACCGGCTCACGCTGAGACCCCAGCCGGCTTAAAGCATCAGCCGCCTCATTCTTCCTCCGATCAATGTGCTCCACTTGATAACCTTTGAAGTGTCCAGCCACCGCATCAACTTCACGACGATAAGCCGCCATCAGGGGATCCTTGGAGTCCCACGTGCCTGACACCTATTGAGCGACGAGGTCTGAGTCGCCTAAGCATCTTACCCGGCTCAAATTCATCTCTTTAGCCATCCGGAGACCATGGAGTAAAGCCTCGTACTCAGCTGCATTGTTAGTACAGGGAAACATAAGCCGGAGCACATAACAAAATTTTTCACCTCGGGGGGAAGTTAAAACGACTCCAGCCCCCGAGCCTTCCAATTGCCTGGACCCATCAAAGTGAATAGTCCAATATGTGTTATCTGGCTTCTCCTCAGGTGCCTGTAATTCTGTCCAATCATTGATAAAGTCCACCAAGGCTTGAGACTTAATAGCTGTACGTGGCATGTACTTCAAACCATGAGGCCCGAGCTCAATGGCCCACTTGGCGACTCGCCCTGTGGCTTCCCTGTTCTGGATGATGTCTCCCAAGGGGGCAGAACTTACCACAGTTATAGGATGACCTTGGAAGTACTACTTCAGCTTCCGGCTTGCCATAAACACTCCATAAACAAGTTTCTTCCAATGTGGATACCTTTGCTTGGACTCAATGAGCACCTCACTGATGTAGTAAACCGGCCGTTGAACCGGATGCTCCTTGCCAGCCTCCTTGCGCTCCACCACAATGGCCACACTGACGACTCGGGCGTTAGCAGCCACGTATAACAGCAATGGCTCTCTATCAATGGGAGCCGCAAGGACCGGCGGCTCAGACAACTGTCTCTTTAAATCCTCAAAGGCAGCGTCAGCAGCGTGACTCCAGACGAAAGCATCCGTTTTCTTCATCATCTGATATAGCGGCAGGGCCTTCTCGCCTAACCGGCTTATGAACCGGCTTAGAGCGGCAACACGACCCGCCAGTCGTTGAACGTCGTTGATGCACGCCGGTTTGGCCAAGGAGGTGATCGCCTTGATCTTCTCCGAGTTAGCTTCAATGCCTCTGTTTAAGACCAAGAAACCCAGAAGCTTGCCTGCAGGTACACCAAACACACACTTGTCCGGGTTAAGCATCATCTTAAAAACCCGGAGATTATCAAAGGTCTCCCTTAAATCAGATATAAAGGTTTCCTTCTCCCTGGACTTCACCACGATGTCATCCACATAAGCGTGAAAATTGCGCCCAATTTGACTGTGGAGACAATTTTGTACACATCTCTGATAAGTCGCATGGGCACTCTTGAGCCCAAATGGCATAGATACATAGCAAAAGGCTCCAAACGGAGTGATGAAAGCCGTCTTCTCCTGGTCCTTAACTGCCATTTTGATCTGATGATAGCCAGAGTAAGCATCCAAAAACTCAAGCGCCGCAACCCGCCGTAGCATCGATGATTTGATCAATACGGGGGAGGGCAAAGGGATCAGCCGGACAAGCCTTATTTAAGTCCGTGTAATCCACACACATCCGCCAAGTGCCATTCTTCTTGAGTACCAAAGACCGGGTTAGCCAACCACTCCGGTGAAAGACTTCCACAATGAACCCAGCCACTAAGAGCCGAAACCTCTTCCCCAATAGCTTTCCGTCTTTCCTCATTGAACCGTCGAATAAATTGCTCGACCGGCTTATACTTTGGATCAATATTAAGAGTGTGCTCAGCGAATTCCCTCGGAACACCGGCATGTCGGAAGGTTTCCATGCAAAGATGTCCGGTTCTCATGGATGAACTTCGATGAGCGCTTTCCTATACAGGATCCAAGTTGGCACCGATCTTTGAACTGCTTGGAAGAGTCACCGAGGTGAAGTCAACAAGCTTTGTTTCAGCGGCGATTTAAACTTCAATGTCGGGTCATGCTCAGTAGTCGGCTTCTTTAAAGAAGTCATATCTGCCGGTCAACATTATTATGATAAAACTTCAGCTCCTCCGCTGCACAAACAGACTCAGCATAAGCCGCATCGCCTTCCTCACATTCCAAGGCTACCTTTCGACTCCCATGCACAGTGATGGTGCCCTTGTGACCCGGCATCTTGAGCTGCAGATAAACATAACACGGTCGCGCCATGAACTTGGCATAAGCCGGCCGTCCAAACAGAGCATTATACGGGCTCCTGATTTTGACTACCTCAAACGTCAATTTCTCAGCTCTGGAATCATATTCATCTCCAAAGGCCACTTCCAGCTCAATCTTGCCAACTGGGTACGCCGACTTACCAGGCACCACTCCATGAAAGACAGTGTTGGACGTCCTCAAGTCCTTATCAGTCAACCCCATGCGGCGAAAGGTCTCATAATAGAGAATATTGATGTTGCATCCTCCGTCCATGAGTACCTTAGTGAATTTATATCCACCAACCTGAGGTGCTACCACCAAGGCCAACTGACCCGGATTATCAACCCGGAGGGGGTGATCTTCCCTGCTCCATATAATGGGCTGCTCTGATCACCTCAAATAACGGGGAACCGCCGGCTCAACAGAATTCACCGCCCTCTTATGAACCTTGTGGTCACGTTTGCACAAATTAGTGGTAAACACATGGTACTGCCCACCATTCAGCTGCTCTGGGTGGTTTTGATAACCTGACTGCTGCTGCTGCTGTCCCCCTTGACCAGGCTGCTGTTGATTGTAGCCGCCTTGACTTCCCTGAAAGCCGGAACTTGAACCGCCGCCCGGGCCATGAAAGCCGCCGACCCCTGAACCGCCACCCGATCCATGATTGCCATCAAACATGTTGGAATTCTTGAAAGCCTTCATGATCGCGCAATCTTTCCATAAGTGGGTGGCGGGTCGCTTCAATACCGTGTCTCGGACAAGGCTCATTGAGAAGCTGCTCAAGAGATGGACCTGACCCGCCAGATCGAGGGGGCGGTTTTCCCTTACGTCTCTGATTGTTACCCTGTGCATTGGCATTGGCCACAAACTCTGGGTTACCCTCCGCCTTACGCTTGTTGCCTCCTTGATTTACCGGGTTATGCTGCTGACCCTTTCCATTGCCGTTCTTCTTTCCCTTCCATGTCTTTTCCTCATCAGACGTGGGATCCTTGGTACTATCAGAATCGGCATACTTGACTAAAGCCGCCATCAGCGTACCCATATCATTGCAATCACGCTTAAGGCGCCCCAGTTTCTGCCTCAGCGGCTCAAAACGACAATTCTTCTCCAACATGAGGACTGCAGAGCCGGCATCCATCTTATCGGACGAATGTATTATTTCCTTGACCCGGCGCACCCAATGAGTTGTGGATTCACCCTCCTCCTTCTTACAATTGGTTAAGTCCACAATTGACATAGATTGCTTGCAAGTGTCCTTGAAGTTCTGGATAAACCGGTCCTTTAGCTCTGCCCATGAGCTAATGGAATTGGGTGGCAAACCCTTTAACCAAGACCGGGCTGTTCCGTCTAACATCATGGTGAAGTACTTAGCCATTGCTGCGTCGCTGACCTCCAGTAGCTCCATGGCCATCTCGTAACTTTCGATCCATTCTCCGGGCTGTAAGTCGGCCGTGTAATTCGGCACCTTTCGAGGTCCCTTGAAGTCCTTGCGTAGACATACATCCCGCAGAGCCGGCACCAAACAAGGAACACCGCCGGTTCTGGTAGCCACTCCCGCTCCAACAGAAGTCGTCGGATACTCTGGGAGACCTTGATATGCCGCCTGCTGAGCCGCTAGCTGAGCCGCCCGCTCATCCTCCTGACGTATTCGGTCTTGCACCGGGTTATAGCCACCCGGATGGTCACGACGCTGGGCATTGCTTGACAAAGCTTCTGACTCCATGTGCCTGCTGTAACTCGGACTCCGGTTTTGATGAGGCGGTGCTAGCCAAGGCGGAGGAGTTGAATGAATCCTGTCCCGGCTGTAAGAATAGGTCTCTTGTTGCGCCAGGGCCGTCTGAATAAGATCTCTGACCCTCCGGGTCTCCGCCGCTGCCGGATCATCACCGTCCACTGGGAGAGCTGCCAAACGCGCCGATTCTGCTATCAAGTTCTCCATGGGGTTGGAGAAGTGACCCAGTGGTATTGGTACATAACGGGGCGGGGCCATACTCCCATGCGGAGGTGCCATCTCTTGAAGCTGAGCCGGCCCCCCCGCGCCGGCTGGTGTGAACTGATTTGCTCCGGGCAGTTTGCTAGGGCCGGCACCGGGTGTAGCGAAAAGGTTCAAGGGTCATAAACCGAGGCAACCGGACTGGGTTTCGGATGTCTCCTCCTCATCACCTTATTGGATGCGTTCAGGCTCATATTAAGTGGAAAGCCTCGACCGGAGTTCTTGCGCCAGCCGGTCCAAAGCCGCCGCTCTCTGTAGCTAACTTTGGTGTCCTCGGCTGCCAAGGCCTCCTTGGCCCGGCTATCTCCTCATGCACCTCGCCACCTCTGCGTTATGCTCATCTTGATTTGCAGGAATAACCGTGGCGGTTAACAGGGCCGTTAGCTTATCCATAAGATCCATCAGCACCTGAGCCGGTGGGCGCACAGGGCCTCCTGCCCCGGTTGCTCCTGACCTGGACGTTATTGCTGTTGCAGCCGTTGAGTTTTGACCAGGTTGAGTACCAGCCATCAAGACCCCTGCCCAGCTTGGTGGCTCATTGAAGTCCGGAGTGCTAGAGCCGTCAGAATAGCCCCCAAGCATGCCCTCTTGGACTTGATATAAAGAATCTGTTGAATTGGCGGACGAATCATCGTCCGAGGGGACGGCCGTCTCACCACCATCTTTAGATCCTTCAGGAAGTTCTTCTCCATGGACGCAGCCCACGAAGGCATGCTTCACGACAGGTTGAGCTCGGGCGGGTCTCACACGCTGAGCCGTCTCGACGAGGTCGGTGCAGTTGTCCGGCTCAGGGCCCGACTCACCGATCCGGCCGATGAACACATGGATTCCTCCAAAGGGGACCTGGTACCCGTACTCAATTGAGTCGGCTTCGGGGCCCCAACCTTCGTTGTCGATGTAGATCTTGCCGCGACGACTCTTGGTCATCCGGCCCACCACGTATCCCTTGAGCCCTTCGAAGCTGCCCTTCAAGAACTCAAATCCACCGTGCGCTGGCCCCACGGTGGGCGCCAACTGTCGTGGAATTGTCACGGCAGATGTCCTCTTGCAAGGACTTAGTCATGGAGCCATCGCAACTAGGAAGCTTAAAGGGGTTAATCGGGACAAAGTACACGAGAGGTTTTATACTAGTTCGGCCCCTAGCGGTGAAGGAAATCCTACGTCCAGTCGGGTTGGTATTTCTTGATGTTTCGATGACCAGGGAGCGAGATACGCTATGCCCGGCTCTCGATGAGTTGTTTCTTGCCCCTAAGCCGCCAGCAGGTCGTCCCCTTATATACACGGGTTGACGCCCTGCGGCTTACAGAGTCCCGGCTGGCTTATAAACAGTGTCCGGCTCGGTGACTAGTTAAATCTACCTTATGATACAAGTCATGCCATTGTGGCGTTTTGCTACAACGGGCCTTAAGTCGCCTGTGGGCCTTACGCCCTTTATTGAACCGCCATCTTCATGTTTGATTACAGGCTCCGATCTGGCGAGTCTTCTTTGTGTAACCCGGCCCCTCCTGGGCGGCTTACACAAATGGTTATATTCCCAACAGACACACAACGGCTTCACAGGTTTCCGGTGTGTCCTTCAAGTCAAGGGTAGATGAGATCTCTTTCCCTCTAGTTCGGGGAAAAATTCTGATTTTTTACACAAGATTGATATATGAATTGCCTCTGTTGTCCTAATTTTTCAGAATTTTTGGAGTTACATAAGTATGACTAATATTCATATTACTACAAACTGTTCTATTTTTTATAGATTTTGTTTTCTATGTGTTGTTTGCTTATTTTGTTGAATCTATGGGTAGTATCGAGGGGTATGAACCATGGAGAAGTTGGAATACAGTAGATATTACACCAATATAAATTTACAATGAGTTCACAATAGTACCTAAAGTGGTGATTTATTTTATTATACTAACGGATCTTATGAGTTTAATGTTGAGTTTTGTGTTGTGAAGTTTTCAAGTTTTGGTTAAGATTTGATGGACTATGGAATTAGGAGTGGCAAGAGCCTAAGATTGGGGATGCCCAAGGCACCCCAAGGTATCAAGGAAAACCAAGCATCTAAGCTTGGGGATGCCCCGGATGGCATCCCCTCTTTTGTCTTCATTCCATCGATAAATTTACTTGAGGCTATATTTTTATTCATCACATGATATGTGTTTTGCTTGGAGCGCCTTGTATGATACGAGTCTTTGATTTTTTAGTTTACCACAATCATCCTTGTTGTACACACCTTTTGAGAGGGACACGCATGAATCATGAATTTATTAGAATACTCTATGTGCTTCAGTTATATCTTTTGAGCTAGGCAGTTTGCTCTAGTGCTTCACTTATATCTTTTCAGAGCACGGTGGTGGCTTTATTTTATAGAAATTTTTGAAATCTCATGCTTCACTTATATTATTTTGGGAGTCTCTTTAAACAGCATGGTAATTTGCTTAGGTTATGAATGTAGTCCTAATATGATGGGCATCCAAGAGGGATATAATAAAAACTTTCATATAAAGAGCGTTGAATACTATGAGAACTTTGATTCCTTGCATATTGTTTTGAGATATAAAGATGGTGATATTAGAGTCATGCTAGTGAGTAATTGTGGATTGGTAGAAATACTTGTGTAAAGTTTGTGATTCCCGTAGCATGCACGTATGGTGAACCGTTATGTGATGAAGTCGGAGCATGATTTATTTTTTGATTGTCTTCCTTATGAGTGGCGGTCAGGGATGACCGATGGTCTTTTCCTACCAATCTATCCCCCTAGGAGCATGCATGTAGTACTTTGTTTCGATAGCTAATAAATTTTTTTAATAAGTATGTGAGTTCTTTATGACTAATGTTGAGTCCATGGATTATACGCACTCTCACCCTTACACCATTGCTAGCCTCTCTAGTACCGCGCAACTTTTTCCGGTGCATTAAACCCACCATATACCTTCCTCAAAACAGCCACCATGCCTACCTATCATGGCATTTCCATAGCCATTCCGAGATATATTGCCATGCAACTTCCACCATTCCGTTTTATTATGACACGCACCATCATTGTCATATTGCTTTGCATGATCATGTACTTGGCATAGTATTTGTGGCAAGGCCATCGTTCATATATTTTATACATGTCACTCTTGATTATTGCACATCCCGTTAGGCCGTTACACCGCCATAGACATTCATATAGAGTCATATTTTGTTCTAGTACCGAGTTGTAATGTCGGTGTACTAGAGTAGGGGTACCCCTAGCACCCCGAACTCCTGCACGGGCAGTTGCAGCACCCCGCGGCAGGGCTGGCCTGGTGACCATCAAGATCTTCCGCGGCTCCTTTGGAGCCATTCGAGAACAAAGTAATCAAGGCCCCGGCAAGAGGAGCTTGCCGGGAAGACCACTCAAGGCACGAAGAAAACAAGGCCCCGGCAAGAGGAGCTTGCCAGGAAGGCTTGGTGAGCGCCGAGCTCCCAAGCGCGACACGGGTTCTGCCGTGGCAAGGCTCTTGCCGCGGCAGGCAACCTCTCTTCATCTCCGCTCCAGCTCATCCGCCAACGTGTCGCCGCGGGGCTTTCCCAGGAACGCGTGTCGATGGGCTGTGCAGCCAGCGGGGAGCAGCGATAAGCGGCGACAAGCTACCATCGTGGCAAGCGGAGGCGCGCTTGACGGTCCTGTTACCTTTGTTCAGCGATCGAGACGGGCATTTATGACTCTTGTCCCTTGCCGTCGAGTTAGGTATAGATCATCAGTACACTGCATAAAGCGGTGTACCAACCTCTGTTTTACTATCTTACCCTTGTCTACTTGCCACTGTGGTGACCCCTTGTGCCTATAAAAGGAGGCCCAAGTGCAGCGTGAAAGGGTTCGGTTAAACTCGGCTTAGTTCATTCGACTCATACGAGACCACACTCAGGCTAGGTTTTGTAGCTCCCATTGCTCCCTAGCAAGAACACAATATAATCCACAAAGCAGCAGTAGGAGTATTATCTCTCCGGAGAGCTCCGAAGCTGGGTAAATCTGCTCGTGTGCATCGCTTCGATCCGCTCTTTGTGTATCCTCCGCTCCCCCTCCGAACCACAAGGGACCAGGTCCCATAGGTGATCACGTGACACGATCAGCTTCCCCGACATCTTTGGCGCGCCAGGTAGGGGGCGTCGAGGCTGTGTGAACCCGATCCGGCGTTCATACGAGCAGTTTCTTCATCAACACCTTCGTCAACATGCCACCGAAGAAGAAGGCTTCGGCGGCAGCAGAGCCGTCCGTGTCAAACCCACCACCACCGGAGCTGACGAGTGGTGGAGAAGACGCTGGCGGAGGAACGGGCATCGTCGAAAGAGCCCACGGCGCTGCCAGATCCAAGGACAAGACGGCGCAAGCTTCGGCGTTCGAGTCTGCACCGCGTCCTTCTCAAGAGGCGCGGGAAATACAGCGTCATGGTGCTCGCAGCACCATACGTCCGATAGATCAAGGCCAAGCTGGAGGATCCGCGGACCCTCGAGACCCGCATGCACGCCAAAGATGCCGGTACCAGCGAGTACGGTCGCTGGGGCGGGACGCTCCTCCTCCTAACTTGGTTAGGAGTCCGAGCACGTCTCGTTCTTCGCTCCGTACACCACTGCCACCCACCACACCAGCAGAAGCCTTGGCAAGAGCTCAGCTACTTCTAGACTACCCTCCAACGGCCGACAAGATCGACGAATGGAGGGCCACCATCCAGAGCCTCATCGGCTTTGCCAACGGCGACGTCCCGCGGCAACCAAGCGCCTGAAGCCGCGAAAGGCGACAAAACACGAGCCGATGGCGGCGAGACTTGCGGGGTGCAGCCACCGTACACTCCCCTTCCGAAGGCCAAGATCGCCGACTCGCGGATCCACCTCGACAGCGACTCCACAGCGTCGTCCGGATCCGCGAGCTCGTCGCGACCAGCGCCAAGTTCTTCGAGAATGGCAAGAAGAAGACGCCGAACCCGTATCGAGCGCCAAGAGAAGCGGCGTCAATCCGACCAGCGCGGGCCCACTGTCGATATGCATGCGCCAGGGAACCAGCGACTTGCCGACGCTGATAGGTTGCCCTGCGTTCACTCGTGAGCTGCTGCAAGTCCATGGGTCCGACAAGAAAAACTTCAAGCCAGATGTGCCGGAGAAGTATGATGGCAGGACACACCCATCGGAGTTCCTCAGCATCTACACCATCGCGGTGCAGGCTGCGGGGGGACGAGACGACAAGATCCTCGCCAACTATTTCCCTCTGGTGCTCAAGCCAAACGTCAGGTCTTGGCTCATGCACTTGCCGGACAGCTCTATTTCTTCTTGGGCGGATTTGTGCCACCAGTTTGTCGGCGCCTTCACAGGCGGCCACAAGCCTCATGGCCAAGAGAGTGACCTTCACCTGCTCGCCCAGAAGGAAGGAGAGTCCCTGCGCAAATTCATCCAGAGATTCAGCCGTGTGCATTACAACATCCCAGATGTCCACCCTGCCGTGGTGATCAGTGCATTTCATCAGAATGTGCGAAACCGCAGGATGAGGGAGGAGATGGCGATGTGCAAAGTGAAAGACGTCAACGAGCTCTCATACCTGCCAACAAGTGTGCACGCTACCGAAGAAGGAAGAAGACTCCTGGAGAGGATGTGGGAGCAGAGTCGGCAAGGAGGAGACCGCCCGCAAGGAAGAGCCGGCGAAAACAACAGAAAAGAAGAAAACCAAGAAGTACTAGTTGTCGAGCAGTCCGGCAAGGATGGTGCCGCCAACAAAGCCAAGGCTGGTGGCTCCGGCAAGGAGGTTGACGCTGACAATGACCGCCAAGTTGTGGCGGCCGCCGATAAGCCTGACAGCTCCAACAAGCAAGATCTTGAAGATCCACCGCACTAAGGGCCACGATCTCGAGCTGCAAGAAAGTCGAGCAGCTTGTTGAGCTACGAGAGGCTGAATCTGACGGCAAGACAAGGAGAAGGCCTGGAAGGTGCAGGTGCAGCTAGTAAGAAGAGACCCGGCCGGGGACGCCAGCAAGGCCAAGCAGCGGCAAGGAGACAGACCTCCCGCGGCCGCGACAAGGACGAAGACGAAGATGACGATGAAGATATGGAAGATGATGAAGCTGATGAGCAGGAGTTTCAGAAGGCAACGGAGGTCCTTTGCGTTGACGGTGGTGCTTCTCTGCATACCTCGCACCGCCAACTCAAGCAATGGATGCGTGAGGTTAATGCAGCGAGAACCATCCATAGAGTCGCGCAAACCTCTCGAAGTGGTCCAACCGCCCATCATTTTTGACATTGAGGATCACCCTGATCGCGTCACTGCGGTCGGGTGCTTGCCGATGTTGGTATCACCAACTATTCGCAACCTCAAGGTCACAAAGATGTTGGTTGACGGCGGGGCCGGCCTGAACCTGATCTCCTCTGCAGTGCTCCAGAAGCTTCAAATCCCTGACAGCGAGCTCGAAGAGACTGGTACTTTCCAAGGAATCAACCCAGGAAGGAGCAAGCCCAAAGGGAAGATCACGTTGCC
This sequence comes from Aegilops longissima, assembly GCA_021605205.1. NCBI lineage: Eukaryota > Viridiplantae > Streptophyta > Magnoliopsida > Poales > Poaceae > Aegilops > Aegilops longissima. Next base: position 403,316,347 of record CM038676.1, on the reverse strand, counting down.
GGTAACATTTGGCAGTGAGCTAAAGTTCAGAACTGAGAAGGTCACATTCGACGTTGCCGATTTCCCATTGCCCTACAATGGCATACTTGGCCGTCCAGCGCTTGCCAAGTTCATGGCAGCTTCTCATTACGCCTACAATTTACTAAGATGCCCGGCCCGATAAGCGTCATTTCTGTCCATGGCGACAAGAAGGATGCGCTTATCTGCGCCGACAAGATTTAGCGGGATGCAGCAGCTACGACAGATATCAAACCACTCGCCGCTGAAGCTCCCGGGGGGAAGAAGAAGACCACCAAGTCCGGCAAGAGTTCTGATGCCCACTCCGGCAAGCGCACCTCTTCGGAGTGTTGCGCTACCGTCGAGGACGCACCATCGAGCTCCACCGGCAAGTGCAAGAAGATGATGGCAGCTCCGCCGAAGACCAAGAAGGTGCCCGCCAAGGAGGACGGCACTGGTGGTACCTTCACCATCAGTGCCACGCTTGACCCTAAATAGGAAGGCGAGCTCGTTGCTTTCCTGCGGGCGAATGTCGATGTGTTTGCATGGCAACCATCTGACATCCCCGGTGTTCCCAAGAAAGTAATTGAGCACCACCTAGCTGTCTGTCCTCACGCGCGGCCCGTCAAGCAAAAAGTTAGGAAACAGGCAGTGGAGCTCCAAGAATTCATAGCGGAAGAAATCAAGAAGTTGGAAGCAGCAGGCCTTGTCAGAGGAGTACTCCATCCCACGTGGGTATCATCAGATCTTCATGGCAGAAGAGGATGAAGAGAAAACCGCATTCATTACACCATGTGGCACGTACTGTTTCATACGGATGCCTTTCGGTTTGAAGAATGCTGGTTCAACTTTTGCAAGAGTAGTCCATGATGCTTTTGAGCCACAAATACACAGAAATGTAGAAGCCTACATGGATGACATAGTAGTCAAGAGCAAGGACAAAGCAACTCTAGTTCAAGATTTGGATGGGACTTTTGCAAATCTGCGCAAGATCAACCTCAAGCTCAACCCTGAGAAGTGCGTGTTTGGAGTCCCTTCCGGCAAGCTTCTCGGGTTCTTTGTCTCTCAGCGGGGAATTGAAGCCAATCCCGACAAGATCAAGGCCATTGAGCAGATTGAAGCACCAAAGCGCGTCAAGGATGTAAGAAGGCTTGCTGGTTGCGTGGCTGCTCTCAGCAGGTTCATCTCTAAGTCTGCTGAGCGCGCCCTGCCATTTTTCAAGATTTTGAAAAAGGCAGGTCCAATGAAATGGACTCCCGAAGCGGAGGCTGCGCTGCAGGACTTGAAGAGATACCTGTCCTCCACTCCAATACTTGTCGCACCTAGGCCACAAGAGAAGTTGCTGCTGTATATAGGGGTGACCAATCAAGTGGTTAGTGCTGCGCTAGTAGCGGAAAGGGAGGCGGATGATGAGCCGGCAACCGAGGCAGGTGCACCCAGCAACAAGCAGGGGGCTTCACCGTCAAGCTCTGGTCCCGACAAGGACGGATCTTTGCAGAATTGCAACAAGATACAGAAAAGGATGGTGCAGCGCCCAGTCTACTTTGTCAGTTCCCTTTTACAGGGGGCTAGGTCAAGGTATTCGGTGTCACGAAGTTGCTTTTGGCCTCCTCATGGCCTCGAAAGCTGCGCCATTACTTCCAAGCACATGAGATAACAGTTGTCACTCGCTTTCCGCTGAAGAGGATATTGCAAAATCCAGAAGCAACAGGCAGAATTGTCGAGTGGGCATTGGGCTGTCAAGCTTTGGTCTCAAGTTTGAAAGCACTTCAACTATCCAAAGCAGAGCATTGGCAGAATTCATAGCAGAGTGGACGCCAACGCAAGATGAAGAAACTCCATAGACAAGCATCCCCGTCAAGGAGGCAAATAAAGAGTGGCTGATGTACTTTGATGGTGCCTTCTCGCTGCAAGGCGCCGGTGCCGGCGTGCTGCTTATCGCACCCACCGGAGAGCACCTCAAGTACATAGTCTAGATGCACTTTCCCAAGGAACAAGCAACAAACAATACTGCCGAGTATGAAGGTTTGCTTGCCGGTCTAAGGATTGCGGTAGACCTTGGGATCAAGAAGCTCATTGTCAGGGGGGACTCGCAACTTGTCGTCCGCCAAGTAAATAAAGATTATCAGAGTCCGTTGATGGAAGCCTACGTCGATGAAGTGAGGAAGCTAGAAGAGCACTTTGAAGGCTTGCAAATGGAACATGTTCCAAGAGCTCGAATGATATTGCTGATGGCACTCGTCAAGTGCGCTGCACTCAAGTTACACAATGGAACCAGGAATTTTGTGCTCAAGCTAACTCAACCAACCGTAACACCATCAACAGACAGAGCAAGAAGAGAAAATTGGTTTCCGCGACTACTTTCCGCAGAGCTCCTGGAGCCGCCGCCAAGAAGGTCCCTAAAATCAACGCAAATATCACTGAGGAGCAGTCTGCTCCGACAAACCCTGTGGTTTGTTTCGTTGAAGCAGACGCTCCCGACAAGCTTTGCTCCGGTAAGCTTGCCGGGGATCATCAAGCTCCGGCGGAACCACAGGTTCTTGCCGTGGAAGCTAATGTTCCCGCGGTGGTAGATGAGCCTTTAGTCCTTGTTGTCGAGCCACAGGCTCCAGCATGGGCGCAGCAAATCGTCCATTTCCTTCAGACAGGAGAACTTCCCGAAGAGCAAGAAGAAGCGGAAAAAGTAGCCCGGCAGTCAAGTATGTATCAGTTTGTTGACAACATCCTATACAGAAGAAGACTCAACGGAGTGAAATTGAAGTGTATTTGCCGGGAAGATGCACAGAAGCTGTTGGCAGAGATACATGGAGGCATATGTGGTCACCACATTGGCGCAAGAGCACTTGCCGGCAAAGCTTTCCGGCAAGGTTTCTTCGGCGAAGCCCTCCAGATGCAACTGCACAAGTAACCAAGTGTGAAGCGTGCGGTTCCATTCCAAACAGATACACCAACCAGCTCAAGCTCTCGGACGATCCCTTTATCCTGGCCCTTTTTGGTGCAGGGGCTCGATATCCTCGGCCCCTTCCCCGAGCTGTCGGGGCTTTGAGTACTTATGCGTCGCAATCGACAAGTTCACAAAGTGGCGGAAGTGGAACCAGTGAGGAAGGTGACAGCACAATCGGCGATCAAGTTCTTGGTCAATTGTTTGCCGTTTGGGATTCCTAACAGGATCATCACCGACAATGGCACACAATTCACGAGTCGCACCTTCATGCAGTACATCCAAGATCTTGGCGCCAAAGTCTTCTTTGCTTCTGTTGCTCACCCGAGAAGCAACGGTCAAGCAGAGAGGGCAAATGCTGAAGTGCTGCGGGGACTCAAGACAAGAACTTTCGACAGGCTGCGCAAGTGCGGAAGAAAGCTGGATCGAGGAGCTGCGGTGGTTCTTTGGTCGATCAGGGCGACGCCAAATCGAGCCACTGGCCGACACATTTCGCTCTAGTCTATGGAGCAGAGGCAGTTCTCCCCACGGAACTCAGATATCGGGTCACCTCGAGTGCTCGCTTATGATGAGCTTGAGCAAGAGCAGCTGCGACAAGATGACGCTGCTCCTCGAGGAGGATCGTCTTCAGGCTGCTGTACGAGCTGCTCGTTACCAGCAAGCTTTGCGTTGCTACCATAGCCGCAAAGTTAATGCCAGAAGCTTCGAGGAAGGCGACCTTGTTCTTCGGCGCGTTCAATCTGCCAAGAATTCCAACAAGTTGACGCCAAAGTGGGAAGGCCCTTATCGGGTGAAACGAGTCACTAGGCCCAGTGCTGTCCGCCTTGAGACCGAAGATGGTGTTCCGGTGAGAAATTCCTGGAATATAGAGCATCTTCGCAAGTTTTTCCCATAAGGCGCGGTCGCCGGAACCCGTTCCAGCAACCACCCTTTTGTACAAGTCTTGCCGCTGTTGCATGTAATCCTTTGTACAAAGCCGGGCGCAGACCCCGTGCATCAGTAAAGCCTATGTGTTGCGCACAACTTGTCAATACATGCTTTCATAATCTTGTATGCATGTGTTCTCTAACATTTTGTGCAGCATCCACACCCGATGGCGATAACGAGCCACTAGGCTCCATAACTTTATTTTCTTCTTTCTTCTCAAACAAGAAGAAGGTTCATCCACCCACAAGTTAACCGGGGAGGAGAAGATAATGGTGTGGGCCTGGCGTCGCTCGAGGAACTGTCGCCTTGCCGGAAATGGACAACAGAGAAGCTAAGTTGCTAAGTTTAAACAATCAGTTTTAAACTTTTAAGTTATCTTCCTCGAACGATAGTACTTTGTATGGAAAACCTGTGCGCAGAGGAACCGACTCGCGACTAGCTTGCGCCCTTACTTTGTTTCGAGTCCGCTCAACAACTTAAGTGTGCTACAACTAGTTGCGACAAGGTTGCTTGTCGGAGGCGGCATCGCCAGCAGGCTGCTGAAGTTCCGCACTCAGCGCTCGCGACAAAGGTGTTTGCACCGACAAGTCCCCTAAAAGCGTAGGGCATAAACATACAAGGGAAAAAATCAAGTAAAGGAAATAACATTGCATTCGATTGCCTAAGATAGTGTATATTACATAATAACTTGTCGCAAATCTAATAAATTTTTCGCCTAAACATGATCTACAGCGACAAGAGAAAGATAAGCTAGGCGGCCTAGTCCACGCGGTCGCCATCGAGCCTCTTGACTCCACTCACCCTGTCCACAATGGGTGCGACAAGGGCCTTGAGCGCTTCAACATCAGCAGATGGAGGCAGGGACTTGAGGACTTTGGTGAAATCGACGCCTGGGTTGCGGAAGGCCACTTTCATCAGCACCTTCTAGAGAGCCCCGGCGCAAACTTGGCGCGACTCCTCCGCCAGTTGCTTTGGGATCTCCTCCCGGAGCCGCTGGAGACCCGTCAACACGCCCTTGAAGAATAGGCTAAGCTTGACGCTGGGTTGGAGGTTCTCGTCGGTGGAGTACCCAAGATCCACCATCCCCAGCTCCATCAGCTCGTTATGGATGCCGGCGGCGGTGTCCACAAGACCTTTTGTCCAGTGCATTATGCTATCTCTGAGATCATTCTGGGCAGTCGCGGCATTCGCCAACAGCTCCTCATTGGCTTTAATCTTCTCCAGCAGGCCCGCTTCCGCTCCTTGGCGCCTGCTCAGCGTCTCTCGCTGGGTGGTCAGTTTAGCTCCAGATCCGCCTTGGAGTCCTTGGCGGCATCGAGCTCTTTGATCTTTTCAGCGAAGCGACCTTGCAACTCGCCGAGGGTGTAGGCGTCTTTCTCGCGCTCGCGCTTCAACCCGGCGACCTCCTCGGCGCCCTTTCAGGAGGGTGGACTCCAGCTGAGCCACCTCGTCTCCAATCCTTCTTGGCGGCCTCGGCAGCCGCAGCAGCATCCTTTGCCTCCTGAAGTGGCCCGCTAATCGATTGCTCAAGACGGCGAGATCTTCCTCATAGCTGTCGAGGTTGATCTTCCGCTGCGCCACTCACCTTCTTGCACGGAGAGCTTCTGCCGGCAAGCCTCTGCTGCTCCTCGACCTCGGCCTTCTCCAAGATGAAGGCCGTGCGCCTCAGCAAGCTGCTCCAGCGCCTCTGCTATATCCCGGAGAGTTTTTTGTTGGCGCCGCGGAGCTCTTCCGCGTTCTCCAAGTCAGCTCCGCCCTCGCGACAAGCGCCTCCACAGACTCCAGCTTGGCTTGTCGGGCGCGGTAGAGCGACAACAACCTCCTTAGCAGCTGCTCCTCCTCAGCTTACCGCTGCTGCTGCTCGGAGCATCGACCAGCGACAGCCCGGCGGAGGCAAGCAGTTCCGTCGAAGGTCTCCCCTTCGGCGGTGCCACGAGCTTGATGCCCATGGGAGCTTGATAAAGACACCCTCGCCGGCCTTCGAGATAGGCGCCGGGCTGGGGCTCTTCGAGTCTGGTGCGGCATCGATGGCGGAGGATCGGTGGTCGGTCAGGCGCTGGCGCCTCCTGCGCCTCAGGGGCCGTCGGTCGATCGCCGGATTCCTCCCACCTCTGCGCCCGGCAGCCTTGGCGGCCTCCTCGCCGGCGGGCCCGTCGGCGCCGGCCTCCTCCTCCATGTTGGCGGCGTCGACATTGTCGCCGCGAGCGTCCTCCTCGTCGGCAGCCTCAGTCTCCATCGGATCTCCGGCGGATGGATCTGATGGTCAGAAAAAGAAAGAACAAGTCAAGCAAATGTTCAAAAAAGAAGAACAAAAGAAAAGAACCCAAGGGAAATTCTCAAACAAGAAGGTTACCTGCAGTAGGGTCTGTTGCCGCGGTCTCCACCACCGGAGGGTCGTCGGCGCTGGCCCTTGTCGGGGAAGCTCCCCTTGTCGGAGAGGCCTCCCTTGCCGGAGAGCGCTCCCTTGGCGGAGAGTTCTCCCTTGGCGACGTAGTTGAAGCAAGCAGAACTTCGGGAGTGGCCCCCGGTGCTTCCTGATGAGGTTGCTCTGCTCCTACATAATTGAACAAACCAGATATCAGTGACGCAGAAGCACCCAAGCACACCTAACCATGAGAAGTAAACCAAACACTTACGCTGGGGGCTGTGCTGGGGGCTGCTCTGTTGAAGGGTTGCCGGGTCCGGCAAGGGAGTCCCGGACGTGCCCCCTGTCGCCACATGGGAATCATCTGAGACGACAACCACCGTGGTCTTGGCCCTCTTCGACGCCCTCTGAGCTAGCGTCCTGAAGAAGGAGAAGGTTCAGAGTGAAGCCAGTCAGATATAAAATAAAGCAATAAATTGGAGGATTACAAGTAGCAGCAACAAGATCTTACTCTTCCTCTTCTTCCTCGGAGCTGAGGGCGGAGAGATCAAATTCCGCTCCGGCGCGACGAATTGGAGGAGAAGAGTCCCTCGGACGCTTGGCGGGTGCAGGGGCCGCGACTCCAGAAGACCCCGCTCCCGTCGCCATGGCGGCATGGGGCGCTCCCGCGGCAACAGTGCTTGCCGCGGTAGAGCGCGTCGGGCGGCGAGGCGGCTGTTGGGCCGTCTGCCGCCCCGCCACTTCTCCGGTCTTGCGGAGGCGTCTCCTTGGCGGGGCTGCGGGCTCCTCCTGCGGCAAGCTGCTTGACGGTGGAGGGGAAGCGCCCCCGGCCGGCTCTTCCGGATTGACGTCGGGCTCGGCCTGCTCCTCCTCACCGGCGAGCTCTTCTCGGTCGGCGAGACTTGCCGCTTCAGCTGTTTCCGCCTCCTCGACGGTAAACCCAAACACGCCGGCGGCGGCAGCTTGCCGCCTCCTCCAACCTTAGGGCGGCGTCGCGCCATCTCCGATCGGTGGTGTCGCGGGTGAGCCGTCTCTTCGTCGGCGCGGATCAGCACTTCCGCCAAGTTGTCGAAGAACTGCTGCACGACATCGTCGGCGGGCTCTGCCAAGTTGGAACGATTCCATGGGAATCGCTGGCGGCATCATCGCTGGATGCTGTCAGCGACGAGTTGTTGCACAAGGCACGACTCCTCTCGCAACATGCACCACTCGGGTGATCCGCATCGAGCTTGAACAGCTCCCGCAGCATGCCGTCCAGCTCCAAGACAGTAAAATTCCAGTTCAGACCCGGGCGCAGCCTCATAATGTCCGCCGCATTTTGGAATTCCCAAGCAGGCCTCCTCCTCTCCTGCAAGGGCGCAATGCGGCGGCGAAGGAAGTCCGCGCCAACAGCTCCTACGGTAAGCCCTGCTTGCCGGAGACGCAAAATCCTAGTCACGGCAATCTTCAACTTGTCGTCCTCCGGCGCCAAGTTGCTCCAATCATTGCCGCGCACTATGGGAGTTTGGCGCAGGGCGGTGAAAGGCTGTGGCTCCTCCTCTAAGATCCAACACCAGTCAGCTCTCCACTCCTCCCACTTGCTACGCAGCTCTCCGTCAAGATATGCTTCCTTCTTGCCGATCCTGGAGACCCATGCAATCCCTCCGGCAAGCGGCTCTCCTCTCTCTACGCGGGGCATGAAGTAATGGCGGAAGAGTGCTACATTTGGGTGGACCCCGACGAAGTTCTCGCAGAGGTGTGCGAAAACGGCCAAGGTGAGGACGGCGTTGGGGGTGAAATCAAGGAGGCGGAGGAAGTCGCAAAAGAATTCAGAAAAGGGCGGGCAGAGCCCGCAGTGGAAGAAAAGCGCGAAGAAAGGGTACCCGATGGAAACTTTCTCGGATGTGGCGGCGGAGATGACTCTTGTCTTGTGGTGCGCCGGTCTCCATCGACCAGAAAAGATAGTACAGCTCCGCAGCTCCTTCTGTCAAGCGAGGATCAAGAGGGCCGCTCCTTCCATAGCGCCCATGAGCCGCTGCGCCGCCGATTTCACGCCTTTTCCCTTGTCGGCCTTGAGTCATGGGGAGAGGTGGTGGAGGAAGTCGACGGCGCTGGTGGCACCGGTGGCAATGGAGGGGCGGAGCGTCGCTCTCTTTGGGCTCGAGAAGAAAGGGGAAGCGACGGGGTTTCGATGTGACAGCAATGGCAGTGGGCGCCCTGCCTGTGCCCTGCTTATAAAGAGGGAGAGGGGCGGAGTTCGATTTTCCATTAAAGAAAGCTCCACGATCTCCCCACGACGCCACGTCCGGTGCGTGACGCTCGTGGGAGGCGTGGTGGGTCCAGGCGAGTAATGGCGTAATCCGCACGCGCGTGTCCGTGCAGATCGCTTTTGGGCCTGGCCCAACAGAGCTTGGCGCCGTGTGTGGCCCAGGCCCGGGGGCTCCTGTCGGTGTACTAGAGTAGGGGTACCCCTAGCACCCCGAACTCATGCACGGACAGTTGCAGCACCCCGCGGCAGGGCTGGCCTGGTGACCATCAAGATCTTCCGCGGCTCCTTTGGAGCCATTCGAGAACAAAGTAATCAAGGCCCCGGCAAGAGGAGCTTGCCGGGAAGACCACTCAAGGCACGAAGAAAACAAGGCCCCGGCAAGAGGAGCTTGCCGGGAAGGCTTGGTGAGCGCCGAGCTCCCAAGCGCGACACGGGTTCTGTCGTGGCAAGGCGCTTGCCGCGGCAGGCAACCTCTCTTCATCTCCGCTCCAGCTCATCCGCCAACGTGTCGCCGCGGGGCTTTCCCAGGAACACGTGTCGATGGGCTGTGCAGCCAGCGGGGAGCAGCGATAAGCGGCGCTGACAAGCTACCATCGTGGCAAACGGAGGCGCACTTGACGGTCCTCATTACCTTTCAGCGATCGAGACGGGCATTTATGACTCTTTTCCCTTGCCGTCGAGTTAGGTATAGATCATCACCTTTGGCATAAAGCGGTGTACCAACCTCTGCTTTTACTATCTTACCCTTATATACTTGCCACTTGTGGTGACCCCTTGTGCCTATAAAAGGAGGCCCAAGTGCAATGTAGAAAGGGTTCGGTTCGGCTCCGGCTTAGTTCATTCGACTCATACGAGACCACACTCGGGCTAGGTTTTGTAGCTCCCATTGCTCCCTAGCAAGAACACAATATAATCCACAAAGCAGCAGTAGGAGTATTATCTCTCCGGAGAGCTCCGAAGCTGGGTAAATCTGCTCGTGTGCATCGCTTCGATCCGCTCTTTGCGCATCCTCCGCTCCCCCTCCGAACCACAAGGGACCAGGTCCCATAGGTGATCGCGGGACACGATCAGCTTCCCCGACATGTAATTCTTGAGTTGTAAGTAAATAAAAGTGTGATGATCATCATTATTTGAGCATTGTCCCTTGTGAGGAAAGGATAGTGGAAGCTATGATTCCCTCACAAGTTGGGATGAGTCTCCGGACTTTAGAAAAACTAAAAGAGGCCAAAGAAGCCCAAATAAAAGAGGCCAAAGAAGCCCCAAAAAAGAGAGAAAAGAGAGAAGGGACAATGTTACTATCATTTTACCACACTTGTGCTTCAAAGTGGCAGCATGATCTTCATGATAGAGAGTCTCCTATTTTGTCACTTTCATATACTAGTGGGAATTTTCCATTATAGAACGTGGCTTGTATATTCCAATGATGGGCTTCCTCAAATTTCCCTAAGTCTTCGTGACCAAGCGAGTTGGATGCACACACTTAGTTTCTTTTTGAGCTTTCATACACTTATAGCCCTAGTGCATCCGTTGCATGGCAATCCCTACTCACTCATATTGATATCTATTGATGGACATCTCCATATATAGCCCGTTAATATGCCTACTTGATGTGAGACTTTCTCCTTCTTTTTGTCTTCTCCACAACCATCACATTCTATTCCACCTATAGTGCTATATCCATGGCTCACGCTCATGTATTGCGTGAAAGTTGAAAAAGTTTGAGAACACCAAAAGTATGGAACAATTTCTTGGCTTGTCATTGGGCTTGTGCATGATAAAATACATTGTGTGATGAATATGGAGCATAGCCAGACTATATGATTTTGTAGGGATAACTTTCTTTTGCCATGTTATTTTGAGAAGACACGGTTACTTTATTAGTATGCTTGAAGTACAATTGCTTTTATGTCAATATTAAACTTTTGTTTTGAATCTTATGGATCTGAATATTCATGCCACAATAAATAATATTACATGGACAAATATGTTAGGTAGCATTCCACATCAAAAATTCTGTTTTTATCATTTATCTACTCGAGGACCTGCAGGAATTAAGCTTGGGGATGCTTGATATGTCTCCAATGCATCTATAATTTTTATTGTTCCATGCTATTATATTATCTGTTCTGGATGTTTTATATGCATTAATATGCTATTTTACATTATTTTGGGACTAATCTATTAACCTAGAGCCTAGTGCCAGTTTCTGTTTTTTTTTTCATTTTTTTGAGTTTTACAGAAAAGGAATACCAAATGGAGTCGAAACGGAATAAAACATTCGCGATGATTTTTCTTGGACTAGAAGACACCCGTAGGACTTGGAGAGGGGGCCAGAAGGTTCGCGAGGCGACCACAAGCCTGACAGGCATGCCCTAGGGGGTGAGGGCGCCCTGAGGGCTTGTGGGTCCCTCGTGGGTCCTCCAACCCTAATCTTTGCACTATAAATTCCCAAATATTCCCAAACCTACAGAAGCGTCCACCAAAATACTTTTCCACCGCCACAAGCCTCTGTCCCCGTGAGATCCCATCTTGGGGCCTTTTTCGGCATCCTGCTGGAGGGGGATTCGATCATGGAGGGCATCTACATCAACCTTATTGCCTTTTCCGATGAAGCGTGAGTAGTTTACCATAGACCTACGGGTCCATAGGTAGTAGCTACATGGCTTCTTCTCTTTCTTTGATCCTCAATACAATGTTCTCCTCGATGTTCTTGGAGTTCTATCCGATGCAATATTATTTTGCGGTGTGTTTGTTGAGATCCGATGAATTGTGGATTTATGATCAGATTATCTATGAATATTATTTGAGTCTTTCCTGAACTCTTTTATGCATGATTAAATATCTTTGTATTTCTCTTCGAATTATCGGTTTGGTTTGGCCAACTGGATTGGTATTTCTTGCAATTGGAGAGGTGCTTAGTTTTGGGTTCATTCTTGCGGTGTCCTCACCCAGTGACAAAGTAGGGGTAGCGAGGCACGTATTGTATTGTTGCCATCAAGGGTAAAATGATGGGGTTTTCATCATATTAATTGAGTTTATCCCTCTACATCATGTCATCTTACTTAAGGCATTACTCCGTTATTATGAACTTAACACTATAGATGCATGCTGGACAGCGGTCGATGTGTGGAGTAGTAGTAGTAGATGCAGAATCATTTCTGTCTACTTGACACGGACATGATGCCTATATTCATGATCATTGCCTTGGATATCATCATAACTTTGCGCTTTTCTATCAATTGCTCGACAGTAATTTGTTTACCCACCGTACGTTTTCTTTCAAGAGAGAAGCCTCTAGTGAAACCTATGGCCCCTGAGTCTATTTTCCATCATATATTTTCAGATCTATAAACCAAAAAACCCAAAAATACCTCGCTGCAATTTATTTAGATTTACTTTAGTTTGCTCTTCTATTTATCTTTTATAACTATCTCTATTAGATCTCACTCTTGTTCGTGACCGTGAAGGGATTGACAACCCCTTTTTCGCATTGAGTGCAAGTGTTTGTTAGTTTGTGCAGGTGCATAGATTTGAGACTTGCTTGTGCCTCCTACTAAATTGATACCTTGGTTCTTAATTGAGGGAAATACTTATCTCTACTTTGGTGCATCACCCTTTCCTCTTCAAGGGAAAAATGAACGCAAGCTCAAGAAGTAGCACACATAACTAGAGGCTATACATGCATGCTCCGGGAATCACAAACCTTAACATCAATATTTCTACTAAACCACAATCATCCACTAGTACCCCCACATATTACCATCTTAATATCGCAAAACTATTGTAGTGAATCAAACATATCATATTCAGTGATCTACATGAAAGTTTTTTTATTATATCCCCCTTGAATACCTATCCTTTATGGACTAGTCTTATAACCCGTGCAAATTGGCATTACTATTTATTAGACTCTCAAAAAGATTTAAGTGAAGTATTCTATTTCTTTAAAATATAACCACCGATGTGCTCTATAAGATATAAGTGAAGCACTATAGCAACTGCCTAGCTCAAAAGATATAAGTGAAGCACATAGAGTATTCTAACAAATCACGAATAAATTTGTGTCTCTCTCAAAAGATGTGTCCAACAAACCATGATTGTGGCAATCTAAAAAGGAAACAAAGCAAAGACTACTATAATACAAGACGCTGCAAGAAAAACTCATCGTATCATGTGATGAACAAAAATAGGGTCAATTCCATTTCCCCCTAACTTTGGCTGGCCTCATCTTTACCCCTAAATAAAAACAGTGCTCAACTATACCCTCTTCTATTAGATGGTGTTATGGCAATATCCCTCCGTTCCGTTTTGTCCAGTCAAACGGGTTTGACCATCATCGTGACGTCATGTGCACATTTTTACCCCTGTGTGCATATGCCACTGACATGTGTGCCCTACCCTTCGGGAAAAAAACTCTCTATCACTTACACATGGACCCCAACTAAAAAGAACTCTCTCTCTCACAATCTCTCTCCCTGAAAAGTGGGTCCATTGGGACAATCTCTCTCCCTATGTTGACTCTATTAGCTGGCTAATTAAACAAGGGGGTCTCACATGTCATAGCATAAAAATTAAGTTAACTAGGTAATTAACCTAAACTAAACATGCCACATCATCTCGCCGGTGGGAACCAAATCCGGCAGCGGGGGAGCACCTTTTGCTGGCTATAGAACACCAAATTACGCATGGATGGGTTGTACATGCTAAGTCTTCAGTCGCCACACACTGAAGGCCTCCGAACTCCTCCTCCATTAGTGGCCTGGCAGTCCGGCCCACACATTGGTCCGGTTGGGCTGGGACCCCTAGTCCAGGACACCATCAGAGGCATGATACGTCTCATACGTACCTATAATTTTTTATTGTTCCATGTTGTTATATTATCATTCTGGGATGTTTTACCTTCATTTTATAGCAATTTTATATAATTTTTTGGGACTAAACTATTGACATAGTGCTAGTGCCATTTGTTGTTTTTGCTTGTTTTTTACTTCGCAGAATATCCATATCAAACAGAGTCCAAACGCAGCGAAACTTTTTGGAGATTTTTTTGGACCAGAAGACAACTTGGGAGCCAAGGAAGCACCAGAGGGGAGGCCCACTGATAACCCACAAGTATAGGGGATCGCAACAGTTTTCGAGGGTAGAGTATTCAACCCAAATTTATTGATTCGACACAAGGGGAGCCAAAGAATATTCCCAAGTATTAGCAGTTGAGTTGTCAATTTAACCACACCTGAAAGACTTAATATCTGCAGCAAAATATTTAGTAGCAAAGTAGTATGGAAGTAACGATAACGGCGGCAAAAGTAACAATAGCAGTTTTGTAGCAATTGTAACTGTGGGAACGACAAAGTAACGTAGCAAAGATCAATATGTGAAAAGCTCGTAGGCAATGGATCTGTGATGGATAATTATGTCAGATGGCATTCATCATGCAAAAGTTATAACCTAGGGTGACACAGAACTAGCTCCAATTCATCAATATAATGTAGGCATGTATTCCGATTATAGTCATACGTGCTTATGGAAAAGAACTTGCACGACATCTTTTGTCCTACCCTCCCGTGGCAGCGGGGTCCTAATGGAAACTAAGGGATATTAAGGCCTCCTTTTAATAGAGAACCAGACCAAAGCATTAGCACATAGTTAATACATGAACTCCTCAAACTACGATAATCACCGAAATGAATCCCAATTATTGTCACCTTGGGCTATGTGGATCATAACTCGTAATAGGTGTCTACAACTTGCAAGATAGAATTAGGAACACAAATATATTCATGAGAATATAATAGGTATAGATCTGAAATCATGACACTCGGGCCCTAGTGACAAGCATTAAGCATAGCAAAGTCGTAGCAACATCAATCTTAGAACATAGTGGATACTAGGGATCAAACCCTAACAAAACTAACTCGATTACATGATAAATCTCATCCAACCCATCACCATCCAGCAAGACTACGATGGAACTACTCACGCACGGAGGTGAGCATCATGAAATTGGTGATGGAGGAAGGTTGGTGATGATGATGACGATGGATCCCCCTCTATGGAGCCCCGAACGGACTCCAGATCTGGCCTCCCGATGAAGAACAGGAGGTGGCGGTGGCTCCATATGTTAAAACGCGATGAATCCTTCTCTCTAATTTTTTTCTACCCGAACGTGAATATATGGAGTTGGAGTCGAGGTCGGTGGAGGTCCAAGGGACCCACAAGACACGGGGCGCACCCTCCACCCTTGTGGACAGCAGGTGGGTCCCCCTCTGTTGATTCTTTCGCCAATATTTTTTATATATTCCAAAAATATTCTCCATGGATTTTCAGGTCATTCCGAAAACTTCTATTTCTGCACAAAAATAACACCAACGCAATTCTACTGAAAATAGTGTCAGTCTGGGTTAGTTCCATTCAAATCATGCAAATTAGAGTCCAAAACAAGGGCGAAAGAGTTTGGGAAAGTAGATACGATGGAGACGTATCAACTCCCCCAAGCTTAACCCATTGCTTGTCCTCAAGCAATTCAGTTGATAAACTGGAAGTGATAAAGAAAAACTTTTACAAACTCTGTTTAATCTTGTTGTTGCAAATATGTAAAGCCAACATTCAGGTTTTCAGCAAAGATTATGAACTAACCACATTCACAATAACATTTAGGTCTCACATTTACTCATATCAATGGCATAATCAACTAGCGAGCAATAATAAGTCTCAGATGAAAACACTTTTTCAAAACAATCATGGTATGATATAACAAAATGGTATCTCGCTAGCCCTTTCTCAGACCGCAAAAATAAATGCAGAGCACCCCTGAAGATCAAGGACTGACTAGACATTGTAATTCATGGTAAAAGAGATCCATCCATAGTCATGCTCAATATTAGTTAATAACAACGGATACAAATGACAGTGGTGCTCTCTAACTGGTGCTTTTTATAAGAGGATAATGACTCAGCAATAAAAGTAAATAGATAGGCCCTTCACAAAGGGAAGCAGGGATTTGCAGAGGTGCTAGAGCTCGAGCTTTTAAAACAGAGATGAATATAATTTTGAGTGGCATGCTTTCATTGTTAACATAACAACCAAGATATCTCAGTATCTTCCATACTAGATACATTATAGGAAGTTCCCAATAGAATGGTAAAGTTTTAACTCCCCCACCACCAACAAGCACATTCTACGCTGGTCCGAAACAACGGGTATCGTCCAACTAACAACAATCCTGCGGGAGTTTTGTTTGCAATTATATTTTGATTTGATTTGAGCATGGAACTGGGCATCCCGGTTACCAGCCATTTTCTCATGAATGATGAGCGGAGTCCACCCATCGTGAGAATAACCCACCTAGCATGGATGATACTGACAGCCCCCAGTCGCTACATGAGTGATTCGGGCATACAAAATTGATTATCATTTGAATGTTTAGAGTTTGGCACATGAAAATTTACTTGGAACGGCAGGTAAATACCGCATATAGGTAGGTATGGTGGACTCATATGGAACAGCTTGGGGTTTATGGAAGTGGATGCACATGCAGTATTCCCGCTTAGTACAAGTGAAGGCAAGCAAGAGATTGAGGAGCGACCAACTAGAGAGCGACAACAGTCATAAACATGCATTGAGATTAACCAACGTTTGAGTGCAAGCATGAGTAGGATATAAATCACCATGAACATAAATATCATGGAGGCTATGTTGATTTTGTTTCAACTACATGTGTAAACATGTGCCAAGTCAAGCCACTTGAATCATTCAAAGGAGGATACCATCCTATCATACTACATCACAACTATTTTAAAAGCATGTTGGCACGCAAGGTAAACCATTATAATCTCTTAGCTAATTAAGCATGGCATGAGTAACTATAATCTCTAATTTTCATTGCAAACATCTTTCATTCATAATGGGATGAATCAAGAATGATGAACTAATCATATTTACAAAAACAAGATAGGTCGAGTTCATACCAGCTTTTCCTCGTCTCAATCATTTCGTCATATATTGTCATTATTGCCTTTCACTTGCACGACCGAATAGTGTGGATAATAATAAGAGTGCACGTGCATGGAATCTGCAAACATTTATTCAAAGGAGAAGACAAGGTAATATGGGCTCTTTGTTAGATGAACAATAATGCATATGAGAGCCACTCACCATTTTCATCGTGGTCTTCTCCTCTCGACCCAAAGAAAGGAAAAAAAGTATTTCAAAGAAACATACTGAAATGTTTGTGGAGTTCTTATTTTTCTGAAGAAAGTAAAACAAGAGCGAGAAAAACTATTTACACAAGAAAGCTCCCAACAAGAAAAAGAAGAACAATAAATCTTTTTGAGTTTTCTTTTAATAGTACTACTAATTAAGCATGGAAAGGAAACAAGCTACAACTATTTTTTTTTGGTTTTTCTCAAAAAAATTCAAACACACAAGAAGAAAGCGAGAAAAAGAAAGAAACTAACATGGATAATACATTGAAAAAGTAAGAACACTGACAACTAGAATGAGCGTTTTTAACATGAATGTAACTTCGGTGAGAAATACGTACTCCCGCAAGCTTAGGCTTTTGGCCTAAGTTGGTCTATGCCCATGGATCAAAGTAGCCCTCTCCTGTATACTGAGGAGGATCCTGGGGGTTCCACTGGTTAGCGAGCTCCAGAGGCTCCCACAGATAAATAGACTCCTAATATGGATCAGGTGATGGCTCTGGCTCAGGAACTGGGGATAGTGTTCGCTCCCAGTATGCATAAATGTCCGCGGGCATGATAAGGTACTGATAATCCCCAAGTGAAGGGAATCATCGTAGCAATTTCCAAAGGTGGAAGTGATAAGTATGGAGTGTCAAACCCACAAGGAGCTAAAGGTAAGATCAATATTCGCCAAGCCCTATCTGCCATCGATACGACTCTCACGCACACGAACGTTTGCTTCCAACTAGCAACGAGAAATAAAACTACGTTGTGGGTATGAAGAGGATAACTTTGTATGGTATCAGAGAGCTAAAACAAAAAAGTAGGTGTTGTTATCAAAAAGTTAGAATATATTACTAAGTATTATAAATAGCGAGTGTGGAATAATGATGGATCGGTGTGCGGAATTGTCCTAGGAAATTATTAACAAGATCGGTAGTCGTCATTGCAATTTCATATGGGGGAGAGGCATAAGCTAACATACTTTCTCTACTTCTATCATATACACTTATGATTGGAACTCTAGCAAGCATCTGCAACTACTAAAGATCATTAAGGTAAAACCCAACCATAGCATTAAAGCATCAAGTCCTCTTTATTCCCATACGCAACAACCCCCTTACTCGGGTTTGTGTTTTAGTCACTCACCAACCCACTATAAGCGAATCATGAACGTATTGCAACAACCTACAACGGGAATCCCTCACGCTTGCGCGACACGGAGGGCACCATACGACAGCACCAAAATAAAACATACAACTCGTACCAATCTAGATCATCAATCAACCCAAAGACAAAGGATATCTACTCAAAACATCATAGGATGGCAACACATCATTGGATCATAATATGTGGCATAAAGCACCATGTTCAAGTAGGGATTACAGCGGGGTGCGGGAGAGTGGACCGCGTAAAAGAGGTGAGGATGGTGATGATGGTGGTGATGTTGATGAAGACGATCACCGCGGCGATGATTCCCCTCTCAATGGCAATCCCGTGCCACCAAGAGAGAGGAGGAGAGGTTCTCCCCCTTGTGATTCCTCCTCCATGGCCTCCCCCCTGGATGGGGAGAGGGTCTCCCTGTGGTCCATGGCCTTCATGGCGATGATGGCCTCTCCGGGATCCTCCTCCATGGCCACCGGTGATGATGGCCCCCTCCGGCAGGGTGCCACAGAGGGCCTAGATTGATTTCTCGTGGCTACAGAGGCTTGCGGCAGCGGAACTTCCGATCTAGGTTAATTTTCCGAGGTTTCTGTATTTATAGGAATTTTTGGCGTCGGTCTCACGTCAAAGAGGTGCCCGAGGCGTCCACGAGGCACGCCCATGCGCCTGGAGGGGGGGGGGTGGGCGCGCCCCCCACCCTCGTGGGCACCCCGGGACTCTCCTGGCCCAACTCTTTTACTCCGGGGTCTTCTTTCGGTCCATAAAAAATCGTCAAAAATTGGCACGTCAATTGGACTCCGTTTGATATTCATTTTCTGTAAAACTCAAAAACAAGGAAAAAACAAGAACTGGCACTGTGCTCTAGGTTAATAGGTTAGTCCCAAAAATCATATAAAATAGCATATAAATGCATATAAAACATCTAAGATGGATAATATAATAGCATGAATACTTCATAAATTATAGATCCGTTGGAGACGTATCAGCATCCCCAAGCTTAATTCCTGCTCGTCCTCACGTAGGTAAATGATAAAAGAAATAATTTATGAAGTGTGAATGCTAGCAGGTGCACAAGTTTGATCAATGATAATTTCAATCACCTTTTCTAGCATCATTAGATGTCATAACAGTAGCTCATCTCATAAAAAATTTCATGATCAACTAACAAGCTATTCACATGTTAAAGTATAGATCATAAACTTTCTTGAAAACTAACAAACAGTGCTCTTAGTCATCAAACAATTGCAATTCATCTTATTTTCAGGAATGGTCTATGTCAGAGCTTTGATTTAGCAAACTCCACATACTCAACTATCATTTAATCTTCCGCAATTGCTAACACTCACGTGATATTTATGGGTTCAAAGTTTTAATCGGACACATAGAAAGATAGGGGCTTATAGATTCTCCTCCCAACCTTTTACCTCACGGGTAATGTCAACAATAATAGTTCATGATAACTTACATCCAATTGGTATATATATATATGTATATTAGGATCTTTCCAACACAATATGCTTGCCAAAGGATAAAATGTAAAAAGAAAAGGTGAAGATCACCATGACTCTTGCATAAGGTAGAAGATAAAAGTAAAAGATAGGCCCTTCGCAGAGGGAAGCAGAGGTTGTCATGCGCTTTTATGGTTGGATGCACAAAATCTTAATGCAAAATAACGTCACTTTATATTGCCTCTTGTGATAAAGACGTTTATTATGCAGTCCGTCGCTTTTATTTCCTCCCTATCACAAGTTCGTATAAAGCTTATTTTCTTTGCACTAATAGATCATACATATTTAGAGAGAAATTTTTATTGCATGCACCGATGACAACTTACTTGAAGGATCTTACTCAATCCATAGGTAGGTATGGTGGACTCATGGCAAAACTGGTTTAAGGGATGTTCGGAAGCACAAGTAGTATCTCTACTTGGTGCAAAGAATTTGGCTAGCATGAGAGGGAAAGGCAAGCTCAGCATGTTGGATGATCCATGACAATATACTTTATTTCAGATATAAGAAAACATAATCCATTACATTGTCTTCCTTGTCAACATCATCCTTTTAGCATGTCATATTTTAATGAGTGCTCACAATTACAAAAGATGTCCAAGATAGTATATTTATATGTGAAATCTCTCTTCCTTCAATATTCTTTCATGAATTGTTCAAGTGACCAATTCTGTGTTTGCTAACTTTCAATAAGTTTACTACCTATACTTATTCTGTGTGAAGTCATTACTCCCCATGGTATAAGCATATGAAACATTTATAAATTCAGAGTTATGATCTTCAATTCATTCAACCATTTACTCATAGGATATACTTGAAGCACGTGAGTAAATGACAAACTACCCCAAAAAGATATAAGTGAAGAACACTGAGTAGACAAATAATTAACTAGCCATGGGAGGATTCCTTTTCATTCAAGATTTCAGATCCAATGATTTTATTCAAACAGCAAGTAAAATTGAAAATATGCTCCAAGCAAAACACATATCATGTGACAAATAAAAATATAGCTCCGAGTAAGGTATACCGATAGTTTTGAAGACGAAAGAGGGGATGCCTTCTGGGGCATCCCCAAGCTTAGACGCTTGAGTCTTCCTTAGTATTACCTTGGGGTGCCTTGGGCATCCCCAAGCTTAGGGTCTTTCCACTCCTTATTCTCCTCATATCGATATCTCACCCAAAGCTTGAAAACTTCAATCACACAAAACTTAACGGAACTTCATGAGATAGGTTAGTATGATCAAGAGTAAACCATTCACTTTCACACAATGCCTACTGTACCATCTCATTTCTACAATTTATATTGAGAAATATAAGCCATAGAAACTAGAAAACAAGCAAACTATGCAATGAAAACAGAATCGGTCAGAAACAGAATAGTCTGTAATGATCTAAACATAAACCATACTTATGCTACTCCAAAAATTATGAAATAAATTGGTGGACGTGAGGAATTTGTCTATTAATATTTTGCAAAAAGAATCAACCCAAAAGCACTCTTCTGTAAAAAAAATGGTAGCTAATCCCGTGAGCGCAAAGTTTCTGTTTTTACAGCAAGATCACATTAACTTTCACCCAAGTCTTCCGAAAGGTCTTACTTGGAACTTTATTGAAACAAATGCTATAAAACATGATTACTACAGTAGCTTAATCATGTAAACACACAAAAACAGTAAGGGTAAATATTGGGTTGTCTCCGAACAAGCGCTTTTCTTTAATGCCTTTTAGCTAGGCATGCTGATTTCAATGATGCTCACATAAAAGATAGGAATTGAAACATAAAGAGAGCATCATGAAGAATATGACTAGAACATTTAAATCTAACCCACTTCCTATGCCTAGGTATTTGTGAGCACATAATTTATAGGAACAAAAATCAACTAGCATAGGAAGGCAAAACAAGTATAACTTCAAAAGTTTAAGCACATAGAGAGGAAACTTGGTATTATTGCAACTCCTACCAGCATATATTCCTCCCTCATAATAAATTTCAGTAGCATCATGGATGAATTCAACAATATAAACATCACATAAAGTATTCTTTTCATGATCTACAAGCATAGACATTTTTCTACTCTCCACACAAGCAAAATTCTTCTCATTCGGAATAGTGGAATCACTAATTCCTAAGGTTGACACTTTTCCAAACCCGCTTTAGATGATAGTATTATTCATACTCCAAAATATATAAGTGAAGTTCATGGAGAATTCTACAAATAATATATACTAACCAATATCCGAGCTCAAAATGTATAAGTGAAGCACACGAAGCATTCTATAAAACCATACTCAAAATATTTAAGTGAAGCACAAAGAGCAATTCTATAAGATCGTACTTAAAAGATATAAGTGAAGCACATGAAGTATTCTATAAATCAATGAATGGCTATCTCATACTAGCATGGTTCTTAAAGGAAAAACAGAAACACAAAGGACAGAAATCATGTGAACAAAACAAAAACCGAGGTATATCGATATTTGTTGAAGAATAAAGATGGGATGCGAACCGGGGCATCCCCAAGCTTAGATGCTTGAGTATCCTTTGAAATATTTACTTGGGGTGCCTTGGGCATCCCCAAGCTTGAAATATTGCCTCTCTTTATTCTTCTCATATTGATAGTTCCTCGATCTTCGAACACTTCATCCACACAAAACTTTAACAAAAACTTTGTGAGATCCGTTAGTGTAATAAAGCAAACTAACACTTTAAGGTACTGTAATGAACTAATTCTTTATTTATATTGGTTTCAAACCTACTGTATTCCAACTTCTCTATGGTTCATACCCCCCGATACTAGCCATAGATTCATCAAAATAAGCAAACAACACGCGAAAAACAGAATCTGTAAAAAACAGGACAATCTGTAGTAATCTGGAAGTTTAGTAAACTTCTGTAACTCCCAAAATTATTAAATAAATTTGAAATTGGAAAAACATTTACAGAAGTAATGTACAAAAACTTTCAGACCCATTTGACCTTCCAGTAAAAAATATATAATCACGCACTACAGCCAAAATTTCTGTTTTTGTTCTGCACATAGTAAACAAGCAATCTAATCATCCTAAAACCAAAGCTTGGAACATTATTTTTATAATACAATAGATATACACAAGGGGATAATTATTTACAGAGAAACTTCCATGAAAAATACTACACTATTTCAGTGAGCATGAACACAAGTGCTCAAGGTCGACCCTCGCTTCTTCAATGCATAACTTTCCAATCACTTCTCTTTTTGAAAAACTTTTTAGGCATGAGAGGCAAGTATTTTTTTTAGTATTTTCATTATTTAAAATTTTTGTTTGTATGTTTCACCCACAACTAAACAGAAAAAAAATGAAAACAAAATCTACTTAGTGAAGAAAGCAAACAAGCACACACGAGAATATCAACCCCACGCAATTGCTCCCCGGCAACGGCGCCAGAAAAGAGCTTGATAATCCCCAAGTGCAGGGAATCATTGTAGCAATTTCCGAAGGTGGAAGTGATAAGTATGGAGTGTCGAACCCACAAGGAGCTAAAGGTAAGATCAATATTCTCTCAAGCCCCATCTGCCACTGATACGACTCTACGTACACCGAACGTTTGCTTCCAACTAGCAACGAGAAATAAAACTACGTTGTGGGTATGAAGATGATAACTTTTTATGGTATCGGAGAGCTAAAACATAAAAGTAGGTGATGTTATCATAAGGTTAGAATATATTACTAAGTATTATAAATAGCGAGTGTGGAATAATGATGGATCGGTGTGCGGAATTGTCCTAGGCAATTATTAACAAGACCGGTAGTCGTCATTGCAATTTCATATGAGGGAGAGGCATAAGCTAATATACGTTCTCTACTTGGATCATATGCACTTATGATTGGAACTCTAGCAAGCATCCGCAACTACTAAAGATCATTAAGGTAAAACCCAACCATAGCACTAAAGAATCAAGTCCTCTTTATTCCCATACGCAACAACCCCCTTACTCGGGATTGTGTTTCAGTCACTCACCAACCCACTTGTCGGGGAAGCTGATCTGACCTACGAACACCTATGGGACCGGCGGACCGAGCCCCTTTCGGTTCGGTGGGGGGCAGAGGTCGCACGAAGAGCAGATCGAGGCGAAGCACACGAGCAGGTTACCCAGCTTCGGAGCTCTCCGGAGAGATAACACTCCTACTGCTGCATGTCTGAGTTGTCTTGTGTTCTTGCTCGGGAGCGCTGAATGCTACAGTACACACCAGCTGCTAACGGGACCGAGCGTGAGAGTGTTCGAACCCCTCTCTACGTTGCGCATGGGCCTCCTTTTATATGCTCAAGGGGTCTCCGATAGGTGGCAACGTAGACAAGGGCAAAAATGGAAAAAGAGTTGCTGTTGGTACAGCTACTTGTACAGTGTATCATACCTAACCCTGACGGCAGGGGACAAAGGCATTAAATGTCCGTCTATGTCGCCTAAACAGTGCAGAAAGGGACCGTAAAGGACGCCACCGCTTGCCACGATGGCAATCTTGTCAGCACCGCTTGCCACCGCGCTCCGCTGGCAAGACAGCCTCTTGCCACGCGTGCAGAAAGGTCCTGTAGGCGACACGTTGGTGGATGTCTTTGGAGCGCAGAACAGTGTGGTAGTCTGCCGCGCAAGCGCCTTTGCCGCGTTGTTGCCTTGTCGCGTCCGGAAGCTTGTCGCTCATCGGGCCTTCCCGCAAGCTCCTCTTGCCGGGCCTTGTCTTCTAGGTGCCTTGAGTGGCCTTCCCGGTAAGCTCCTCTTGCCGGGCCTTGTCTCCTTGGCTTAAATACTTTGTTCTTGAATGGCTCCAAAGGAACCACGGAGGACCTTGGCGGTCACCGGCAAGCCTTGTCGCTGGTGTTGCAACTGCCGTGCACAAGTTCGGGATACTAGGGTACCCCTACTCTAGTACACCGACAGAGCCCCTCGGCTGGGCCACACACGGTGCCGAAGCGCTGTTGGGCCAGGCCCAAAACAGGCACAGGCACAGCGGCCTGGGTCACGCCATAAATCACTCGACCCACCACGCCCCCACAGGCGCACGCGTCGAATGCGGCATCGTGGGAGAGATCGTGGTGGTTTCTTTATTCAAAAAGCGAACGTCCGCCCCCTCCCTCTTTATAAGCAGAGGAAGCAGGGGCAGTTCGCCCACCTTGCCAGTTGCTGTCCAATCTCGAAAACCTCCGTTGCTCCCCCCTTCTTCCCAAGGCTGAAAAGAGAGCAGCGCCCGCTCCTCCATCGCCACCAAAGATCACCAACGCCGCCGGTCTCCCCACCACCTCCGCCATGGCTCAAAGCCGACAAGGGGAAGGGCGTGAAGTCGGCCGAGGCGCAGCGGCTCGCGGCGCTGCGAAAGGAGCGGGCCATCTTCCCCCCTCAGCTCGCCGCGAAGGAGCTGAGGGAGTACTACTACCTCTTCTGGTCGACGGAGACGCGAGCGCATCCGCGCACGAAGGTACTCTCAGCCGCCGCATCTGAACTGGCTCCGAGTGGGTACCCTTTCTTCGCGCTGTTCTTCTACTGCGGGCTCTGCCCGCCTTTCTCTGAATTTTTCTGCGACATCATGAACACCTACGGGTTCCGCCTCCTTGACTTCACCCCCAATGCTGTCCTGACCATGGCAGTTTTCGCACATCTCTGCGAAAACTTTGTCGGAGTCCATCCCAACGTAGCCCTTTTCCGCCATTTCTTCATGCCCCGAGTTGAGAGAGGAGAGCCTCTTGCCGGAGGAATCGCCTGGATCTCAAGGATCGGCAAGAAGGAAGCCTATCTGGAGGGAGAGCTCCGCAGCAAGTGGGAGGAATGGAGGGCAGATTGGTGCTGGATTGTAGAGGAGAACCCGCAGCCATTTACCGCCCAGCGCCAAACCCCAATAGTGTGCGGCAACGATTGGAGCAACTTGGCCCCAGAAGATGCTAGATTGAAGATTGCCGTTACCCGGATCCTGCGCCTCAGGCTTGCCGGACTCACTGTAGGCGCAGTTGGCGCAGATTTCCTTCGTCGCCGCATCGCCCCCCTGCAGGAGAGGAGGAGACCTGCCTGGGAGTTCCAGAATGCGGCGGATATCATGAGGTTGCGTCCGGGCCTCAACTTCAACTTCACCGTCTTGGAATTGGACGCAATGCTCTTGGAATTGTTCAAGCACGACCCTGATCATCCTGAATGGTTCATGCTGCCGAGGAGTGTCGTTCCGTTGTGCAACAATTCCTCGCTCGACCGCATCCGTGCAATGATGCTGTTGTGCGACTCGCATGGAATTGTTCCAACTTGGCAAGAGCCTGCAGATGACATCGTGCGGCAGTTCTTTGACAGCTTGGTAGAAGTGCCGTTCTGCCCCGACGAACAGAGAAGCCTCACCCATGACACCACTGACGATGAGATGCAGCGCATCGCCACCAGGTTGCAAGAGGCGGCAGCAGCCGCTGCCGCGGGCGAGTTTGGATTCACCGTGGAGGAGGCAAAGGCAGCAGAGGCGGCAAGCCTTGTCGATCGAGAGGAGCTTGCCGGCGAGGATGAGCCTGCCGAGCCTGAAGCTGAGCCGAGCGAGCCCGCCGAGGGCGCCTCCTCCCCACCTTCAGACAGCTTGCCGCGAGCGGAGCCCCCAGCTCCACCAAGAAGGCGTCTCCGCAAGGCCGGGGAAGTGGCGGGGCGGCAGACGGGCCAACAGCCGTCGCGCCCGACGCTTCCCATCGCGTAAGCACTATTGCCGCGGAGCGCCCTCACGCCCTTCTTGCGGCAACTGGAGCGGGGCCTTCCGGGACCACAGCTCCTGCACCCGCCAAGCGGCCAAGGGAAACTACTCTTCCAGCTCGTCGCACCGGAGGCGAACCGGAATTCGATCTCTCCGCGCTCAGCTCCGAGGAAGAAGAAGAGTAAGATTCTTTGCTGTACTTGTAGTTCTTCAATCTATTGCTTTGTCTTGTATCTGATTTGCTTTATTCTGAACCTATTCCTTTTCAGGACGCTGGCCCAGAGAGCGTCGAAGAGGGCCAAGGTCCCGGTGATTGTCATCGAGGATGAACCCACCGCGGCAGCAAGAGGCGTGTCCGAGACCACCTTGTCGGACCCGGCAACCCTTCCCCAAAGCAGCCCCCAGCGCAACCCCCAGCGTAAGTGTATGATTTAGTTCTTGCTGTTAGGCGTGCATGGGTGCTCTTTATTTGCTGATATCTGACTGTTGATTTGTGTAGGAGCAGAGCAGCCCCACCAGGAGTGCCCTGAAGCCGCTCCTGACATGCCATCTGCTTCGACTACACCGCCAAGAGAGGATCCCCCGGCAAGGGAATGATCTCCGGCAAGGGAGGCTTCTCCGGCAAGGGATAGCTCTCCGGCAAGGGATGGCATCAGCGACCCCCCGGTGGTTGAGACCACGGCTGCAGATCCTAGCACAGGTAATCCTCTTGCCTGAAAACTTCCCTTGTGTTTTTCTTCTTTTGATCTTCTTTTTGGATATTTGCTTGACTTTTCTTTCTTTTTCGATCATCAGATCCGTCTGCCACAGAGCCAATGGAGACCGAGGTCGCCGGCGAGGAGGAAACGCGCGGCAACACTGACGACGCCGTCGTTGCCGAGGAAGAAGCCGGCGCTGATGACCCCGCCGGCGAAGAGGTCGCCAAGGCTGCCGCCGCAGAAGTTGGCGAGGGGTCCGGCGATCGCACTGACGGCCCTGAGGCCGCAGGAGCGCCAGGCGCTACACCGACCGCCGATCCCTCCGCCGCTGCTGCAGCGTCAGGCTCCGAAGAGCCCCAGCCCGGCGCCTATCTGAAGGCCGGCGATGGCGTCTTCATCAAGCTCCCCTGGGCGTCAAGCTCCAGGGCGCCGGTCGAAGGAGAGACTTTTGACGAAGAGCTGCTCGCCTCCGCTGGACTGACGCTGGTCGACGCGCCAAGCAGCAGGCGCGGCGAAGTCCGAGGAGGAGCAGCTGTTGCGGAAGCTGCTGTCGCTCTACCGCACCCGACAAGCCAAGCTGGAATCCCGGGAAGCGCTTGTCGCGAAGGCGGGAGCAGACATAGAGAAGCGCGCGGAGGAGCTCCGGGGCATCAACCAATAAGCTCTCCGATCCCTAGCAGAGGAGCGGGAGCGACTCGCCGAAGAACGCAAAGCTTTCATCCTCGGGAAGGCTGAGGTTGAGGAGCAGCAGTGGCTTGCTGCCGAGAAGCTGTCTGCACAGGAAGGCGAGCTGGCGCAGCGGAAGATCAATCTTGACAGCCATGAGGAGGAGCTTGCCGCGCGCGAGCAAACATTTGGCGGAGCCCTCAAGGAAGCAAAGGACGCCGCCGCAGCTGTCGAGGCCGCCAAGAAGGAGCTGGAGACGAAAGTGACGCAGGTGGAGGCCAATCTCAAGAAGAGCGGCGAGGAGCTTGCTGCACTCAAGCATGAGCGCGGGAAGGACGCCTACACTCTTGGCGAGCTGCAGGGCCGTCTCGCCGAGAGGAGCAAGGAGCTCAGCGCCGTCAAGGACTCCAAGGCAGATCTTGAGTTGAAGCTGACTACTTTGACTCAGACGCTGGAGGGCGCCAGGGAGCGGGAGGTGGCCTTGTCTTTGCTCTTGACCACTATGTCATCCATGTAGGCTTCCACATTTCTGTGTATTTGCGGCTCAAAAGCGTGATGGACTACTCTTGCAAATGTTGAACCAACATTCTTTAATCCGAAAGGCATCCGTACAAAACAGTAGGTGCCACATGGGGTGATGAATGCGGTTTTCTCCACATCCTCTTCTGCCATGAAGATCTGATGGTATCCTGAGTATGCATCAAGAAATGAAAGCAAATCACATCCAACCGTGGAGTCAACAATCTGATCAATGCGCGGCAAGGGAAATGGATCTTTGGGACAAGCTTTATTAACATCGGTAAAGTCGATACAAAGCCTCCATTTCCCGTTTGCCTTGCGCACGACTACAGGATTGGCCAACCACGAGGATGGAGCACTCCTCGACAAGGCCTGCTGCTTCCAACTTCTTGATCTCTTCTGCGATGAACTCTTGGCGCCCATCGCTTGCTTTTTTCGACTTTCGCTTGACGGGTCGCGATGACGACGGACAGCGAGATGGTGCTCAATTACTTTCCGGGAACACCGGGATATCGGGCGGTTGCCATGCGAACATGTCGACGTTACCACGTGAGAGCAACGAAGCGCTTTCCTATTTAGGGTCGAGAGTGGCACCGATGGTGAAGGTACCACCGGTGCCGCCCTCCTGGCGTACACCTTCTTGGTCTCGGTGGAGCCGCCATCGCCTTCTTGCACTTGCCGGTGGAGCTCGATGGTGCGTCCTCGACGGTAGCGCAGCACTCCGAAGAGGTGCGCTTGCCGGAGTGGGCATCAGAACTCTTGCCGGACTTGGTCTTCTTCTTCCCTCCGGGAGCCTCATCGGCAAGTGACTTGCGATCTGCTACGGCTGCTGCTTCCCGGTAGATCTTGTCGGCGCAGATAATAGCATCCTTCTTGTCGCCAGGGACAGAGATGACACTTATCGGGCCGGGCATCTTCAGCATGTTGTATGCATAGTGAGAGGCCGCCATGAATTTGGCGAGTGCTGGACAGCCAAGTATCCCATTGTAAGGCAATGGAAAGTCAGCAACGTCAAAAGTGACCCTCTCAGTCCTGAAGTTCAACTCGCTGCCAAATGTCATCGGCAACGTGATCTTTCCCTTCGGCTTGCTCCTTCCCGGATTGATTCCTTGGAATGTGCCGGTCTCTTCGAGCTCGCTGTCAGGGATCTGGAGTTTCTGTAGTACCGCGGAGGAGATCAGGTTCAAGCCGGCCCCGCCATCAACTATCATCTTAGTGACCTTGAGGTTGCGGATAGTTGGTGAAAACAACACCGGCAAGCATCCGACCGCAGTTATGCGATCAGGGTGGTCCTCAATATCAAAGATGATAGGCGTGATGGACCATTTCAGAGGTTTGCGTGACTCGACGGATGGTTCTGCCGCATTGACTTCCCGCATCCACTGCTTGAGTTGGCGGTGTGAAGTATGCAGAGAAGCAGCGCCATCAACGCACAGGACCTCTGTGGCTTTCTAGAACTCCTGCTCATCAGTCTCATCATCATCCATATCTTCATCGTCGTCTTCATCTTCATCCTTGTCGCGGCCACGGGGAGGTCTATCTCCTTGCCGCTGCTTGGCCTTGCCGCGGCGTCCTCCCCGGCCGGGACGTTTCTTGCCGGATCCTCCGGCACCTTCCTGGGCCTTCTCCTTGTCGCGTCGCTCATACTTAGCCTTCTGCTGCTCGACAAGCTGCTCAACCTTCTTGCAGCTCTGGAGGTCATGGCCCTTGGTGCGGTGGATCTTGCAATACTGCTTGTTGGAGCCGTCCTGCTTGTCGGCGACTGCCACAGCTTGGCAGTTGGTGCCCGCGGCAACCTCCTTGCCGGAGCTACCAACTTTGGCTTTCTTGGCGCCACCCCCGTTGCCGGACTGCTCAACAACTAGCACTTCTTTGCCTTTCTTTTTCCTGTTGTTCCGCCGCCGGCTCTTCTTTGCCGGGACGGCCTCCTCACTGTCAGATCCTCCTGCTTCTACATTCTCTCCGGGGAGTTTCCTCCCTTCCTCTGCACGTGCACACTTGTCGGCCAGGGCATATAGCTCACTTACGTCTCTGATCTTACACATCGCCATCTCCTCCCGCATCCTGCGGTTTCGCACGTTCTGATGGAATGCGCTGATCACCGCGGCAGGGTGGACATCTGGGATGTTGTGTTGTACGCGGCTGAATCTCTGAATGTATTTGCGCAGGGGCTCTCCTTCCTTCTGGGCGAGCAGGTGAAGGTCGCTCTCTTGGCCATGAGGCTTGTGGCCGCCTGTAAAGGCGCCGACAAACTGATGGCATAGATCCGCCCAAGAGGATATGGAGTTGTCCGGCAAGTGCATGAGCCAGGATCTGACATTGGGCTTGAGCACCGGCGGAAGTAGTTGGCCGAATCTTGTCGCCTCGCCCCGCAGCTTGCACCGCAATGGTGTAGATGCCGAGGAACTCCGACGGGTGCGTCTTGCCGTCGTACTTCTCGCACGCGTCGGCTTGAAATTCTTCTTCTGGGCCATCGACTTGTCGCAGCTCACGAGTGAACGCAGGGCAACCTACACGACGGCAAGTCGCTGGTTCTTCGGGCGCATGCATGTCGACAGAGGGCCCAGCGCTGGTCGGATTGACGCCGCTTCTCTTGGCGCCGCTGCGAAGTTCGAGCGTCTTCTTGCTGTCGTTCGTGAAGAACTTGGCGCTGATCGCGACGAGCCCGTGGATCTGATGACGCGGTGGAGTCGCTGTCGAGGTGGATCCGGCGAGTCGGCGATCTTGGCCTTCGGGGTGGAGAGTGCATGGTGGTTGCACCCCCACAGGTTTCGTCGCCACCGGCTCGTGCCTTGTCGTCTTGCCGCGGCAGCGATGTAGTCGGTTGCCGCGGAGTGTCGCCATTGGCAAAGCCGATGAGACTCTGGATGGTGGCCCTCCATTCGTCGACCTTGTCGGCTGTTGGAGGGTAATCCAGGAGCAGTTGAGCTCTCGCCAAAGCTTCTGCTGGAGTGGTGGGCGGCAGTGGCGAACGGTGCGAGGAGCGGGATATGCTCGGACTTCTAACTATGTTAGAAGGAGCAGTATCTCGTCCAGGCGACCGTGCCTCGCTCGTGCCAGCATGTTGGCGTGCACGCTGGTCTTGAGGGCCCCGAGATCCACCAGCTCGATCTTTATCCAACGAGCATATGGTACTGTGAATACCATGACGCTGTTGGTCCCGCGCCTCCTGAGATGGGCGCGGTGCATGTACGGACGCCGAGGTCTGGGCAGCCTTGTCCTTGGACTTGGCAGCATCATGAGCTCCCTCGCCGGCGCTCGTCCTTCCGCCGGTGTCTACCCCACCACCCATTTGCTCTGGTGGTGGTGGGATCGACGTGGACGGCTCCGCTGCCGCCGAAGCCTTCTTCTTCGGTGGCATGTCGATGAAGACGATGAATATCTAGCTCGTGTGAACGCCGGATCAGGTTCACACAGCCTCGACGCCCCTACCTGGCGCGCCAAAGATGTCGGGGAAGTTGATCTGACCCACGAACACCTATGGGACCGGCGGACCGAGCCCCTTTCGGTTCGGTGGGGGACGGAGGTCGCACGAAGAGCAGATCGAGGCAAAGCACACGAGCAGTTTACCCAGCTTCGGAGCTCTCCGGAGAGATAACACTCCTACTGCTGCATGTCTGAGTTGTATTGTGTTCTTGCTCGGGAACGCTGAATGCTATAGTACACACCAGCTGCTAACGGGACCGAGCGTGAGAGTGTTCGAACCCCTCTCTACGTTGCGCATGGGCCTCCTTTTATATGCTCAAGGGGTCTCCGACAGGTGGCAACGTAGACAAGGGCAAAAATGGAAAAAGAGTTGCGGTTGGTACAGCTACTTGTACAGTGTATCATACCTAACCCTGACGGCAGGGGACAAAGGCATTAAATGCCCGTCTATGTCGCCTAAACAAAGGCGAAAAGGACCGTCAAGGACGCCACCGCTTCCACGATGGCAATCTTGTCAAGACCGCTTGCCACCGCTCCGCTGCCGCCAAGACAGCCTCTTGCCACGCGTGCACCGGAAAGGTCCCAGGGCGACACGTTGGTGGATGTGCTGGAGCGCAGGAACAGAGTGGTAGTCTGCCGCGGCAAGCGCCTTGCCGCGGTTGTTGCCTTGTCGCGTCCGGAAGCTTGTCGCTCACCGGGCCTTCCCGGCAAGCTCCTCTTGCCGGGGCCTTGTCTTCTAGGTGCCTTGAGTGGCCTTCCTGGCAAGCTCCTCTTGCCGGGGCCTTGTCTCCTTGGCTTAAATACTTTGTTCTTGAATGGCTCCAAAGGAACCACGGAGGACCTTGGCGGTCACCTGGCAAGCCTTGTCGCGGGGTGCTACAACTGCCCGTGCACAAGTTCGGGATACTAGGGTACCCCTACTCTAGTACACCGATACCACTATAAGCGAATCATGAACGTATTGCAACACCCTATAGCGGGAATCCCTCACACTTGCGCGACACGGAGGGCACCGTAGGACAGCACCAAAATAAAACATACAACTCGTACCAATCTAGATCATCAATCAACCCAAAGACAAAGGATATCTACTCAAAACATCATAGGATGGCAACACATCATTGGATCATAATATGTGGCATAAAGAACCATGTTCAAGTAGGGATTACAGCGGGGTGCGGGAGAGTGGACCGCGTAAAATAGGTGAGGATGGTGATGATGGTGGTGATGTTAATGAAGACGAGCACCACGGCGATGATTCCCCTCTCAATGGAACTCCAGTGCCACCAAGAGAGAGGAGGAGAGGTTCTTCCCCTTGTGCTTCCTCCTCCATGGCCTCCCCCCTGGATGGGGAGAGGGTCTCCCTCTGGTCCTTGGCCTTCATGGCGATGATGGCCTCTCCGGGATCCTCCTCCATGGCCACCGGTGATGATGGCCCCCTCCGGCAGGGTGCCACAGAGGGCCTAGATTGATTTCTCGTGGCTACAGAGGCTTGCGCGCGGAACTTCCGATCTAGGTTAATTTTCCGAGGTTTCAGATTTATAGGAATTTTTGGCGTCGGTCTCACGTCAAGGAGGTGCCCGAGGCGCCCACGAGGCCGCCCACGCTACTGGGGCGCCCCACCCTCATGGGCGCCTGGACTTTCCTGGCCCAACTCTTTTACTCCGGGGTCTTCTTTCGGTCCATAAAAAATCGTCAAAAATTGGCACGTCAATTGGACTCCGTTTGATATTCCTTTTTTGTAGAACTCAAAAACAAGGGAAAAACAAGAACTGACACTGGGCTCTAGGTTAATAGGTTAGTCCCAAAAATCATATAAAATAGCATATAAATGCATATAAAAAATCTAAGATGGATAATATAATAGCATGAATACTTCATAAATTATAGATACGTTGGAGACGTATCAGGTACCTGCCTCAATGAATATCGAACAAAGAAGGTGCAGGCAAGGTAATAATCTAACAAGTCTTTTCGCTAAATACCAAGTCATAGATGAGTCTATTTTCCTTATCATTACTAATAAAATCATGTTCTACCATATTGTCATAATCTAAGTATATAGTGGGTAGCAGCTTCTCCTCTCTCTCATCATGCCTAATGGCTATCTCGAAACATTTAGCAAGGCGGGAGGGATAGATACCTCCAAGGATAGGACCCTTCGAATGGTTTAAACTCAACCATCTCACAACCATAACATCCAAACTAAAAGTTCTATCACGAAGTAAAGCATGGTGCAAAATAGCAAGGTCTGGAGCACTAAGGCCTCCACTCTCCCCGCGACCAATTAAACATCTCCCAGCAAATAATGAGTTGTAGTGCAAAACAGGAAAAATGTAAACTAGCCACTCTCACTTCCGACACCTTTCTCCTTTCCCCTACGGTAACTTCATCAATAAAATCTTCCACATCTCTAGGACGTGGTTCATCGACACTCCACTCAAGAGGTAATTTGTAAACCTCACAAAAATCATAAAGCGTCATCTCATGCTCATCATATAAGTGAAACTCTACCATGGGTGGTGATTTCCTAGCATGAAAGTGAAAATTCTGCACGAAGGTATTAGTGAGTAGGAGGTATTGTTCACACTTATAATGGAGGAAGTCGTTGATGCCTGCATTCCCAGCCAAATAATAGAAATCCTCATAAATTCCGGCCGCCTCCAAGAATGCATCACTTGGCCATTCACATGGCCAAACCTCCGTGGTGCGAGGAGGGTTGTACTTGGGCTTCTTCTCATCCTCATTTTCATTTTCCTTCGAACCCCGGCTCGAAGAGCCTCTCAATAATCTCCTTATCATTTTCTCCCTCTGAAAAATTCTTAAATTTCAGCGCATTTGGAGAACTTTTATTTCCGGGACATTTTTTATTGCACGGATAATTCAAAAAACAGACGGATACTATTTTTTTTGCTTTATTTAATCTAAATAACAGAAAGTAAAAAGTAGGTACAGAAAGTTGTGCTTTCTAAATTCATCCATCTCATGCTCATCAAAAGGAATCCATTAACAAGGTTGATCAACTCTTATAAACAAACTTCTTTCGAATAACACGAAATCGGAGAATTTTCGAATAACACTAGGTTACCTCAATGGGGATATGCATGTCCCCCACAATAAGAATATCATATTTATTTTTGATAGTAGGAAGAGGGAATTCAAAACCTCCAATAGTAACAGTTGAAATTTTTCCAATAGAATTGATACTATGAACTTGAGGTTGTTTCTTTGAACCGTGTAATGTATGCTCATTACCATTAACATGAAAAGTGACATTGCCTTTGTTGCAATCAATAACATCCCCTGCAGTATTCAAAAAGGGTCTACCAAGGATGATCGACATACTGTCGTCCTCGGTAATATCAAGAATAACAATGTCCGTAAAGATAGTAACGTTTGCAACTGCAACAGGCACATCCTCACAAATACCGATGTGTATAGCAGTTGACTTATCAGCCATTTGCAAGGAGATTTCAATAGGTGTCAACTTATTCAATTCAACTCTATGATATAAAGAGAAAGGCATAACACTAACATCGACTCCAAGATCACATAAAGCAGTTTTAACATAGTTTATTTTAATGGAGCTTGGTATAGTTGGTATTCCTGGGTCTCCTAGTTTCTTTGGTATCCCACCCTTAAAAGTATAATTAGCAAGCATGGTGGAAATTTCGGCCTTCGGTATCTTTCTTTTATTAGTAAAAATATCTTTCGTATACTTAGCATAAGGAGACATTTTCAGCATATAAGTCAAACGCATACGCAAAAAGACAGGTCTAATCAATTCAACAAAGCGCTCAAAATCCTTATCATCCTTTTTCTTGGATGGCTTAGGAGGAAAGAGCATGGGTTTCTGAACCTATTCTCTACCGTGCTTCCTAGCAACAAAGTCTCTCTTATCATAACGTTGATTATTTGATTGTGGGTTTCAAGATCAACGGCAAGTTCTACCTCCACGTCATTATTATCACTAGGTTGAGCATCATCATTAACATGATCACTAGGTTCATGTTCATCACCAGATTGTGTCTCAGC
This sequence comes from Aegilops longissima, assembly GCA_021605205.1. Lineage (NCBI taxonomy): Eukaryota > Viridiplantae > Streptophyta > Magnoliopsida > Poales > Poaceae > Aegilops > Aegilops longissima. The sequence continues at coordinate 403,280,983 of CM038676.1, read as the reverse complement.
ATCAGAAATAGAAATATCATTTGGATTCTCAGGTGTATCTTTAATAGGTTCACTAGAAGCATGCAAAGCCCTATCAGTTTTCTTCTTATTTTTATTACTAGGACTAGATGCATCAGTATTAACTCTCTGATAATCTTGCTCAACTCCCTTAGGGTGGCCCTCAGGATACAATGGTTCCTGAGTCATTTTACCACCTCTAGTCATAACTCTAACAACATTATCATTGTTCTTACCATTCAACTCATTGAGAAAATCATCATGTGCCTTAAGTACTTGTTCTACTTGAGTTTTAACCATGGAAGCATGCTTACTAATAAGCTTAAGATCATTAACAGTTCTACTCATATAATCACCCAAGCATTCAAGCATGTAGGCATTACATTTCAATTGTCTACTAACATAAGCATTGAAGTTCTCTTCTTTAACAATAAAATTATCAAACTCATCCAAACATTGATTAGTAGACTTATTATGAGGAATATCACCTTCATCAAATCTATAGAGAGAATTTACCTCTACTAGTTGTGTTGGGTTATCAAGACCATGTATTTCTTCAATAGGCGGCAAGTTCTTAACATCTTTAGCTTTAATACCTTTCTCTTTCATAAATTTCTTTGCCTCTTGCATAACTTCGGGACTGAGAAATGGAATACCTATTTTCTGGGGAGTTGGCTTAGGAGTTGGCTCAGGAAGTGTCCAATCATTATCATTACTCAATATATTATTCAATAGCAATTCAGCTTGCTCAACAGTTCTTTCCCTGAAAACACAACCAGCACAACTATCTAGGTGGTCCCTAGAAGCATCGATTAGTACATTATAAAAGATATCAAGTATTTCATTTTTCTTGAGAGGATGATTAGGAAAAGCATTAGGTAATTGGAGAAGCCTCCCTAAAGCTTGTGGGAGACTCTCTTCTTCAATTTGCACAGAGTTAAATATTTCCCTTAAAGCAGCTTGTTTCTTATGAGCAGGGAAATATTTTTTAGAGAAGTAGTAAATCATATCCTGGGACTAAGCACACAACCAGGAGCAAGAGAATTAAACCATAACTTAGCATAACCCTTTAATGAGAAAGGAAACAACTTAAGAATATAGTAATAGCGAATTTTTCCTCATGAGCAAACATGGTGGCTATATCATTCAATTTAGTAAGATGTGCCACAACAGTTTAGATTCATAACCATAGAAAGGATCAGATTCAACCAAAGTAATTAACTCAGGATTGACAGAGAATTCATAATCCTTACCAGTAACAAAGATAGGTGAAGTAGAAAACATAGGATCATATTGCATTCTAGCATTCAAAGATTTTTCTTTCCACTTGCATAATAATTTCTTAAGATCATCTCTATCCTTACAAGCAAGAAAGTCCCTAGCTACCTCTCCATCCATAACATAACCCTTAGGTATAATAGGAAGTTCATATCTAGGAGAGCTAGTCTTATCAGGTGTTTCAAAGTTTTCAGTTTCAAAAATTTCGTCAGTTTCAGAAATATCATCATCTTCAGCATAATCAATAGTTCTAACTGTAGCAAGATGTTCATCAAGTAATTCACCCAGTGGCATAGTTTTATCAAGCAAAGTAGTAGCATCATAAGCATCATTCATACTAGAAGTAGCATCATCAATAACATGCGACATATCAGAATCAATAGCAGGTGTAGGTGTCGCAAGCTTACTCAAAACAGAAGGTGAATCAAGTGCAGGGATAGATGGTAGTTCCTTACCTCCCCTCGTAGTAGAGGGAAAAATCTTGGTTGTAGTATGTTTCAGATGTTTCATAATGATCAACAAATATAAATCCCAAGTGACTCAGAGAATAGAGCTATGCTGCCCGGCAACGGCGCCAGAAAAAGGTCTTGATAATCCACAAGTATGGGGGATCGCAACAGTTTTCGAGGGTAGAGTTTTCAACCCAAATTTATTGATTCGACACAAGGGGAGCCAAAGAATATTCCCAAGTTTTAGCAGCTAAGTTGTCAATTCAACCACACCTAAAAGACTTAATATCTGCAGCAAAATATTTAGTAGCAAAGTACTATGGAAGTAACGGTAACGGTGGCAAAAGTAACAGTAGCAGTTTTGTAGCAATTGTTACAGTGGCAACGACAAAGTAACGTAGCAAAGATCAATATGTGAAAATATCGTAGGCAATGGGTTAATGATGGATAATTATGTCGGATGGCATTCATCATGCAAAAGTTATAACCTAGGGCGACACAGAACTAGCTCCAATTCATCAATATAATGTAGGCATGTACTCCGAATATACTCATACGTGCTTATGCAAAAGAACTTGCATGACTTATTTTGTCCTACCCTCCCGTGGCAGCGGGGTCCTAATGGAATCTAAGGGATATTAAGGCATCCTTTTAATTGAGAACCGGACGAAAGCATTAGCACTTAGTGAATACATGAACTCCTCAAACTACGGTAATCACCGGAAAGAATCCCAATTATTATCACCTTGGGGTATGCGGATCATAACTCGTAATAGGTGTCTACAACTTGCAATATAGGATCAAGAACACAACTATATTCATGAGAACATAATAGGTTCAGATCTGAAATCATGACACTCGGGCCCTCGTGACAAGCATTAAGCATAGCAAAGTCATAACAACATCAATCTCAGAACATAGTGGATACTAGGGATCAAACTCTAACAAAACTAACTCGATTACATGATAAATCTCATCCAACCCATCACCGTCCAGCAAGCCTACAATGGAATTACTCACGCACGGCGGTGAGCATCATGAAATTGGTGATGGAGGAAGGTTGGTGATGATGATGGCGATGGATCCCCCTCTCCGGAGCCCCGAACGGACTCCAGATTTGGCCTCCCGATGAAGAACAGGAGGTGGCGGCGGCTCCATATCGTAAAACGTGATTAATCCTTCTCTCTGGTTTTTCTCCCCGAACGTGAATATATGGAGTTGGAGTTGAGGTCGGTGGAAGTCCAAGGGACCCACAAGGCAGGGGGCGCGCCCTCCACCCTTGTGGACAACAGTTGGGTCCCCCTTTGTTGATTCTTTCGCCAATATTTTTTATATATTCCAAAAATATTCTCCGTAGATTTTCAGGTCATTCCGAGAACTTTTATTTCTGCACGAAAATAACACCAAGGCAATTCTGCTGAAAATGGCGTCAGTCCGAGTTAGTTCCATTCAAATCATGCAAATTAGAGTCCAAAACAAGGGCAAAAGAGTTTGGAAAAGTAGATACGATGGAGATATATCACCCCCCACCCACCTGGGCACGCCAGAGGCCCCTAGCGTGCCCAGCTGATGGGTCGTGGGGCCCATGGAGGTCTCCTCCACCGCCTCTCAGCTCTATAAATACTCAAATATTCCAGAAACCCTAGGTAAGCGGCTGAAACACAATTCCAGCCGCCGCAAGTTCCAGAACAACGAGATCCAATCTAGAGCCCTATTCTGGCACTCTGCATGAGGGGAACATGGTCACGGAAGGGTTCATCATCCTCATTGGTACTCCTCTGATGATGCGTGAGTAGTTCACCATAGACCTACGTGTCCGAAGGCAGTAGCTAGGTGGCTGATATGTCTCCAACGTATCTATAATTTTTTTATCGTTCCATGCTATTATATTATCTGTTTTGGATGTTTTATATGCAGTAATATGCTATTTAATTCTTTTTTGGGACTAACCTAGTGCCCAGTGCCAGTTGCTGTTTTTTTCCTTGTTTTTGTCTTTTACAGAAAATCAATACCAAGCGGAGTCCAAATGGAACGAAACATTTTGACGATTTCTCTTGGACAACAAGACACCTAGTAAGCTTTAGGAGGAGGCCAGAAGACCCACGAGGAGGCCACAAGGCCTAGGGGCACGCCCCAGGGGGGCGCCCCCTAGGCTTGTGGGCCCCTCATGGCTCTCCTAACCCTAACTCCAGCACTATAAATTCTCAAATATTACCCTTACGTCAGAGGGCACACCAAAAATACTTTTCCGCCACCGCAAGCTTCTGTTCTCGTAAGATCCCATCTTGGGGCCTTTTTCGGCAATCCACCGGAGGGGGGTTCCATCACGGAGGGCCTCTACACCAACCTTGCTGCCCTTTCGATGATGCGTGAGTAGTTTACCACGGACCTAAGGGTCCATATCTAGTAGTTAGATGGCTTCATCTCTCTCTTTGATCTTCAATACAATGTTCTCCTCGATGTTCTTGGAGTTCTATTCAATGTAATGTTCTTTGCGGTGCGTTTGTTGAGATCCGATGAATTGTGGATTTACGATTAGGTAATCTATGAATATTATTTGAGTCTTTTCTGAACTCTTTTATGCATGATTGAGGTAGCTTTATATTTCTTTCCAATCTATTGATTTGGTTTTGCCTACTAGATTGGTTTTTCTTGCAATGGGAGAGGTGCTTTGTGATGGGTTCAATCTTGCGGTGTCCTCACCAAGTGATAGTAGCGGTAGCGAGGCGCGTATTGTATTTTTGCCATTAAGGATAAAAAGATGGGGTTCATATCATATTACTTGAGTTTATCCCTGTACATCATGTCAGCTTGCTTAAGGCGTTACTCTGTTCTTATGAACTTAATACTCTAGATGCATGCCGGATAGCAGTCGATGTGTGGAGTAATAGTAGTAGATGCAGAATCATTTCGGCCTACTTGTCACGGATGTGATGCCTATATTCATGATCATTGCCTTAGATATCATCATAACTTTGCACGTTTCTATCAATTAATCAACAGTAATTTGTTCACCCACCATATGTTTCTTCAAGAGAGAAGCCTCTAGTGAAACCTATGGCCTTCGGGTCTATTTTGCATCATATATTTTTAGATCTTTAAAACCAAAAACCCCAAAATACCTTGCTGCAACTTATTTCTATTTACTTTATTTTGCCTTTTTATTTATCTTTTATATCTATCTCTATTAGATCTCACCCTTGCAAGTGACCGTGAAGGGATTGACAATCCCTTTTTCGCGTTGAGTGCAAGTATTTGTTAGTTTGTGTAGGTGCATATATTGGGGACTTGCTTGTGCCTCCTATTGGATTGATACCTTGGTTCTTAACTGAGAGAAATACTTATCTCTACTTTGCTGCATCACCATTTCCCTTTCAAGGGAAAAATCAACGCAAGCTCAAGAAGTAGAGGAAGAATTTCATCAAGCCTACCAAGTACCTATCATAAACTCTTATATCTTGCACTTACATTATTTTCAAATTGCCTCTCATTTTGCTCTCCCCTACTTCTAAAATGTTTTCACAAAAACACAAAAATATTTTCCTTTTTATTCGCCTTCTTTTTGTTTGTCTTTTTGTTAGCTTTTTGATTGCTTGTGTGCTAGATTACTTGCTTTGTCACAATGTCTCAAGAAAATACCAAGTTGTGTGGCTTTTACAATACTAATAATAATGATTTTATTAGCACTCAGATTGCTCCCGCCACAAGTGCGGAATCTTATGAAATTAATGCCGCTTTGTTGAATCTTGTTATGAAAGAACAATTTTCTGGTAGTTCTAATGAAGATGTTGCATCCCATCTAAATACTTTCGTTGAGTTGCGTGATATGCAAAAGAAAAAAGATGTGGATGATATTGTTAAATTGAAGCTATTTTCGTTCTCACTACGAGATCTTGCTAAAACTTGGTTTTCATCTTTGCCTAAAAATAGTATTGATTCATGGAATAAGTGTAAAGATGCTTTCATTTCCAAGTATTTCCTCCCGCTAAGATCATCTCCCTTAGGAACGATATAATGAATTTTAAGCAACTTGATCATGAACATGTTGCACAATCTTGGGAGAGGATGAAATTGATGATAAGAAATTGCCCTACTCATGGTTTAAGTTTATGGATGATCATACAATTTTTTTATGACGGATTGAATTTTGCATCTAGAAATCTTTTAGATTCCCCCGCGGGAGGTACTTCTATGGAAATCACATTAATAGAAGCTACTAAGCTCCTATATAATATTATGGCAAATTACTCCCAATGGCATACCGAAAGATCTTCTACTAGTAAAAAAGTGCATGTGATTGAAGAAATTAATACTTTGAGTGGAAAGATGGGTGAACTTATGAAATTGATTGCTAGTAAGAGTGCCCCTATTGATCCTAACTATATGCCTTTGTCCACCTTGATTGAGAATAACAATGAATCTATGGATGTGAATTTTGCCATTAGGAACAATTTTGGTAATAACGCATATAGAGGAAACTACAACCCTAGCCCGTTTCCTAGTAAGCCCTCTAATAATTATGTTAATTCCTACAACAATTCTTATGGAAATTATAATAAAATACCCTCTGATATTGAGAACAATATTAAAGATTTCATTAATTCTCAAAATATTTTCAATGCTATGGTTGAAGAAAAATTGCTTAAGATTGATGATTTGGCTAGAAACGTTGATAGAATTTCCCATGAGATTGATTATTTTAAGATTAGATCTATGCCAACCAAGATTGATATTAATGAACCTTTGAAAGCTATTCAAATTTGTATTAATGGAAGTAGAGAGAGAACCGCTAGGATGTGTGCTAAGAGAGATTGGATAGTGATGACCAACAAGTATAGGGGATCAATTGTAGCTCTTTTCATTAAGTAAGAGTGTCGAACCCAAGGAGGATCAGAAGGAAATGACAAGTAGTTTTCAGTAAGGTAATGTCTGCAAGTGCTGAAACGGTAAGTAGCGAATAGTTTGATAGCAAGATAATTTGTAATGAGGAAGTAACGATAGTAGCAATATGTATGCAGCAAGGTAGCCCAATCCTTTTGAGGCAAAGGATAGGCCAAACGGTCTCTTATGATAAGCAAAGCGTTCTTGAGGGTACACAGGAATTTCATCTAGTAACTTTCATCATGTTGGTTTAATTCGTGTTCTCTACTTTGATAATTTGATATGTGGGTGGACCGGTGCTTAGGTGTTGTTCTTACTTGAACAAACCTCCTACTTATGATTAACCCTCCCGCAAGCATCTACAACTACGGGAAAAGTATTAAGAATAAATTCTAACCATAGCATTAAACTTTTGGATCCAATCGGTCCCTTACGGAATAGTGCATAAACTGGCGTTTAAGCTTCTATCACTCTCGTAGACCACCATCTATTTACTACTCCACAATGCATTCCCTTAGGCCCAAATATGGTGAAGTGTCATGTAGTCGATGTTCACATGACACCACTAAGGGAATCACAACATACATACTATCAAAATATCGAACACATATCAAATTCACATGATTACTTGCAACATGATTTATCCCATGACCTCAAGAACAAAAGTAAATACTCACAAATAATGAACATGCTCATGATCAGAGGAGTATTAAATAGCATCATGGATCTGAACATATAATCTTCCACCAAATAAACCATATATTAATCAACTACAAGATGTAATCAACACTACTAGTCACCCCTGTCGTGGAATTGTCACGGCAGATGTCCTCTTGGAAGGACTTAATCCTGGAGCCATCGCAACTAGGAAGCTTAAAGGGGTTAATCAGGACAAAGGACACGAGAGGGTTTATACTAGTTCGGCTCCTTACGGTGAAGGTAAGCCTACGTCTAGTTGGGTTGGTATTGCTTGAGGTTTCGATGACCAGGGAGCGAGATACGCTATGCCCGGTTCTCGAAGTGTTGTTTCCTGCCCTAAGCCGCCAGCGGGTCGTCCCCTTATATACACGGGTTGACGCCCTGCGGCTTACAGAGTCCCGGCCGGCTCATAAACAGTGTCCGGCTCGGTGACTAGTCGAGTCTACCTTATGATACAAGTCATGCCATTATGGCGGTTTACTACGACGGGCCTTAAGTCGCCTGTGGGCCTTAGGCTCCTTAATGAGTCGCCATCTTCATACTTGGACTTGGGCTTCTGTCTGGTAACTATTTACGTAACCCAGCCCCTCCTAGGCGGCTTACACAAATAGTTATATCCCCAACATTAGGCCCCAGATTGATTTGAACCTGTTCATGTCAATCTTATAATAACTTAAAACATAAATCTTCAGTCTTCGGACTGCGCAAAAAAGACTTTCTTTAACCCGGCGTGACGTCACTCTTTGGATCCGTGTTAACCCGTCATGATGTCATCTTTCCTTTTATTCCGCCGAATCAGCCCAACGGATCTTTGTCTTTATTGCCCGTTCCGAGAACCGAGGCGTCGGGGCCGCTGGATAGTGATCCTTATCTCCTTGTTTCCCGCGCCGTCTCGGTTACCCTCTCCCTATAAATAAGCGCGACTTTAGGTCTTTCATTCTTCTCCTTCCAGTCGTCTTCTTCCTCTCTTCTCTGTCACTCAAGCTCCTTGCCATTGCCGTCGAACCCCTCGTCTTCATCGACCTTGGTCGCTGCATCAACTTGAATCCGACCAGAGAACGGCAGCGCCCCTCCGCAACAGATCCAATACTGTAAGTTTCCCTTTTCTGCATCTTGCATGTATGCTAGGGTTGATAGTTCTTCTGTACAGTTCGTAGTTCATCCCCTGTTCTTCGTATTTCCTCTATCGGGGCTTCTTTTGATCCCACCGTAGCATAAATCTCGTGCGGTCCCTATTCCGCATCCATTTTATACACTAGCGGATCTTTTTTTCTTGCAAAGAATCCTCATTAGGATGCATGAACTCCTCTGTATCATGTTTTAGGTCTAGAAATTTTTATTTTCTGAACAACCATTTGATCCAAAATAATATCTGTCATCTGTGAAACTTGTTTCTATCACTCGGAACATGTCGGGGAAGCTGATCGTAACCCACGAACACCTATGGGACCGGCGGACCGAGCCCCTTTCGGTTCGGTGGGGGGCGGAGCTTGCACGAAGAGCAGATCGAGGCGAAACACACGAGCAGTTTACCCAGCTCCGGAGCTCTCCGGAGAGATAACACTCCTACTGTTGCTTGTCTGATTGTATTGTGTTCTTGCTAGGGAGCATAGAGAGCTAAAAGACCTAGCGTGAGTGTCTCTAGTTTCGAATGAGTCGAACCCCCTCTACGTTGCGCATGGGCCTCCTTTTATAGGCTCAAGAGGTCACCAACAGGTGGCAACGTAGACAAGGGCAAAATGGGAAAATGAGCTGCGGTTGGTACAGCTACTTTGTACAGTGTATTCTACCTAACTCTGACGGCAAGGGACAAAAGCATTAAATGCCCGTCCATGTCGCCTAAACAGTGCAACAGGGACCGTCAGGAGCGCCACCGCTTGCCACGACGGCAATCTTGTCAGCGCCGCTTACCGCTGCTCTCCGCTGGCCAAGACAGACCTCTTGACACGCGCTACCGAATGGTCCCATGGCGACACGTTGGTGGATGAGCTGGAGCGGAGATGAAGAGAGGTTGCCTGCCGCGGCAAGTGCCTTGCCGCGGCTGAATCCTTGTCGTGTCCGGACGCTTGTCGCTCAACGAGCCTTCCCGGCAAGCTCCTCTTGCCGGGGTCTTGTCTTCTGTGTGCCTTGAGTGGCCTTCCCGGCAAGCTCCTCTTGCCAGGGCCTTGTCTCCTTGGCTTAAATACTTTGTTCTTGAATGGCTCCAAAGGAAGCATGGAGGACCTTGGCGGTCACTAGGCAAGCCTTGCCGCGGGGCGCTGCGACTGCCCGTGCACGAGTTCGGGATACTAGGGTACCCCTACTCTAGTACACCGACAGAACACAACTGTCCAGGCGTCCGGTTTAAATAAGTGACACTGAGCTGTAATCCCTGTCGTCTTAAAAAATTTGAATCACTCTTGACGTTTGTAGCGGTTTAAATATTGTTGCACAATCACCCTTATGTCATTAGGCCCCTTTAAGCCGCTACCTTTCAGCAATTTGAATATTTTCTTCCGGGTCAAATTTAAGCCGGAACTTCTTATTTTGCAATAGGCCAATCTGTTGACATGGCGCCTAAGTCGACCAAAGCTCCTGTAACCTGCAACTGGGTCCCATCCACGGTCACCAAAAGCAAACTGGCCGAGTTTGTGAAATCTGGTCATTTGCCAAAAAAGGAGGTCATGTCTTATCGTGTTCCTGACCCATCCGAAGAAAAACCTCAACCAAAAGACGGGGAAGTGATAGTTTTCACGGATCACATGAACCGGGGATTTGCCCCTCCCGGCTCAAAGTTCCTTAGAGAAGTTCTGAATTTCTTTGACCTTAGACCTCAAGACATCGGGCCCAATTCCGTGTCAAATCTCTGCAATTTTCAAGTTTTCTGTGAGGTGTACCTAGGAGAGGAACCAAGCCTGCTTTTATTCAGAGAACTGTTCTATTTGAACCGGCAGAATGAGCGCGCCAACGGCCCGAGTCTTGAACTTGGCGGTATCTCAATCCAGCGACGGAGAGACTGTCTGTTTCCTTATGCTGAACTGCCGAGTCACCCCAAATATTGGAACCAGTCATGGTTCTATTGTCAGGATACTTCCCCAGCTGATGAGCCACCTCTGCCCGGCTTTCGCGCCCTGCGTCTCGAATCCAATCATCCACTGGCAGATAAATTATCCGGTGTTGAACGCTTTCCTCTCAACCCCACCATCAAGAAGATCAAAGCTCTTCTAGGGAACAGTTTAAATGGCATCGATCTGGTTCGAGTCTGGGTCACCTGGTGGATGCTACCATTAAGCCGCCGCTCCGGCTTAATGTGTACTTATACAGGTGAAAACGATGATTCGATGCGTCATAGTTCTGATGATTTATCAGACGATGCAGTAGATGCTACAGTCCAATCTCTGTTGAAGGAAGGCACTGTAACCAGTAATGCCTTTGGCTTACTTCCCTTCTGTAAGAAGAGCCCGGCTCCTGCGGTAAGTTACTAGTATTCATAAATACTCTTTCATATGTTACCTCCTTGTACTTATAATTCCTTATCTTTCCCACAGGCCAGTGATGATTTTTGGAAAGTCAAATATGACCACGAGGCTGCCCAACAAGCCAAAGCCGCCAAGAAAAAGGAAAGGAAAAACACCAAGACGGGGAGTTCAAAAAAGAAGAAAGCCAGCGCCTCTGAACTATTCAAATTGGATGACTCTTCTTCAGATGAGGAAGAGGTAACTCCTTATTTTCCTTAACTCCTTTGTTACTATTTTATTGATTTTTCCGCCTTTCAGGAAGACACTGGAAACAGTCAAGCTCATGACGAAGAGATAACTATAATTTCATCTGACTCGGAGCCTTTGCCAAAGCACAAAACCCGGCGGGTGACCCTGAAAGTAAGATTTTCACATCCCTTAGCTTATCAAGATCCTCAATTTCTTTTGAAGTAACAACAGCTTGAGAACCGGAGGCAAACCGGACAAGCAAGGATGTAGAGCTCTCTTCCGGCTTGCCTGACGTAAGCAGGAAACGTCGAACTGAGGTCATCTCCGCTTATGCTCTGTTTATCCTTTGGCGGGTTTAATTAAATCGACCTCTCAATTCATCGACTCAATTATCTGGATACCTCTCTGTCTTCCAAATGAGTCGATGCAATCAAACATGCCGCTTTTAAAACAGCTCCGGGTAATGCCACCTTTCTTACTTTAAGTTTTTCCATACTTATTCGTTGGTACTCATCCTTCCACTTTGATGACAGCCCGCAAGCGAAGCCTAGCAAGAGGGCCGAAAAATAACTTGTCCCAAGACCCGTGGTCACCGAACCGCAATTGACTCATCCGTTCTCGAGCTCCATTCATCAACCACCGCTTGAACCGCCGTTGATATTCGGTGTCAATCTCGACCCGCTGCGAGAAGACGTTGTCCATGATTCTGATAAGCCGGAGACTCCTAGCCCGGTCAATACGACTGAACCAGAAGTTGAATTTCTGAAGAGCCAATACGTTGACCCGGGCCAGCCTACTATCCTTGCTCGATGCACTGCCAAGGAGGAGTTTGCCCAACATCGGAAAAACAAACAGGACATCACCGATTATACTCACCTAAGCATTGGTGATATAGTCTCGGGTTATCTGCATCAAGTGCACAATAGCCGTGACCTGGAAATTGATATGGTGAAGCAAATACAACATAAATCTGAGGTATAACTTTAACTTTTTCCTGAACCTTACTTACTGTATCAGCCCCCAAGTCTATTGCTTATGAATGAATATGTTGTAGACTTAGAAATCTACTTTACTGTCAGCTTTGTCTGGCTTAAATTGAATATATTTAACCCAATAATAGCATGAAACTTTAAATTTGGGTTACACATTAGCCCCCAAGTGTCAAGTTCCTTTACTTGTAAAGTGCTTGAGACTTAATATACATGACCCGGTAAAATAGGTTAAGAAATTCTTTAAGCATACATTAGCCCCCAAGTGCAAAGTATCTTTACTTGTAAAGTGTTTGGGACTTGAATGTAATCTTACCGTGATTCTTACCATAACCGATGTCGATGCAGGCCACCATAAGTCAATTTGAGGCGGAGATTGCTGATTTGAAGAGTCAGTTGAAAACCCAAGAGCTTGAAGCTCAGAAAGCCAACTCCAAGTTTGAATTCAGTGTCTCCGAACAAGAGAAACTGAAGAAAAAATTTGAATAGGAGAAGAAAACTTGGGTTGAGGAGAGGGCTTCACTGGTGACTCGAGCTGAAACAATGAGAGGCATCTCTTGCCGAGGCAACCGCCGAGCTGTCCGGCTTAAAACGCCAGATATCTCAAATGGTCTCAGCAATCTTCGGTAAGTTACTATGTATAACTCTGAATATCACAATGATTCCTTTGATGCATATTTTAGTTGTTAACTCCGGCTCACCTTAGATGTATAAACGCAGGCCCCAGGAGCACGAAACTTAAGCAGAATATGCTGGTCAAGCTTAAGGTAGTGTACACTCTGGTGGAACAACTATACACCGGGTCACAACGTGCTTTAGCCGTTGTGGCTTTATCAAATGATGCTCCTTATCTCCCGCAAGATGTACTCAAGCGACTTGCCGTGTTACGTCAACGGATTTAGGAGTTAAGGTGAGCATCTGGTAGAGCCGGAGCCATAGCCGCCTTAAGCCGGGCCAAAGCATTGGCTCCAGAGCTAGACTTAAGCGATGTTGCTCTTGGATACCCCAGCTTAAAGGAGGAAGGCTCTGCATTCAGTCAATCAGACTTCACCACCTGTGTGAGAGTCTTCTGTCCTGTGGCCACCATCATCGGCAACGATATTGATCTTACAAAATACCAGCCGAGTTATGATAATGAGAACCTGAGGATCCCAACTCCGCATTATGATGATGTCAACCTAATCCCTCCAACTCGTAAGCATACCTTTGCTCCTGAAGTTGACCCGGCCAGTTTAATAGATGATGAAGCTGAATTTGAAGCCTTAAGCGGCATTGACTGGACCTCGTCAACCTTCCAGGACAAAACAATCGAAGGAGAGGCAGAGAAGGATAACCCAGAGTCATCAAGCCAGCCGGAGGATTGAGCCGCCAGATGTGTTATAATTTTCGCAAAACAATGCTTCACTTACTTTAGACTCGGGGAGTCTTGTAATAGGATAGAGAAAAACTCCTTAACTCTGTCATGCCTTCGCGCATGTTCTGTGGTGCTTAACAATGTCTTAAGCCGCCAGCAATGTGCACTGCCGGCTTGCTTGAATCAGCCAAAGGCTTTCTGCTTTACTTTGTGTATAAAACAAAAACTTTCTTTGGCATCTTTACCACATCCGGGGTCATGTAAGATAACGTTAATCCGGAGTAGGAACCAAAACATCATAAGTATCAGCCGGTTTAAGGAATACCTTACCGGCTTACTTGATCCCAGAAAAGCAGACAGTCATACTTAACTTCTGAAATTTGGCACATATAATGTTTACCTGGCCCTTAGTATTATTTACTCTTATAGAATAAAGTAAACGTGATTTTCAAAGGTCTCTGATTCGAATACAATCAGTAGAACCGTTCCAGAGGGGTTAAGCTAAGATTCGGAGACGATCATATAGCCCCCAATGGCTTTGGCGATGCCGATCAAATGGGTATCGACAGCTATGTTCTCTTTGGTTCGAATACGACCTATGTTTGAACAGAAGCCCCAAGTGACCATGAGAGTTGTTTAATGACGCTGATTCGAATACGATCCACGTCAGACCCAAAGAGGTTAAGCTATGATTCAAATATGATCAAGAAGCCCCCAAGTGGGTTCAGCAGTGTGCCAATCAATTGGGCATCGACAGCAATGTTCTCTTTGGTTCGAATACGACCTATGTTTGAACAGGAAGCCCCCAAATGACCATGGCTTGATTCAGATATGATCATAAGCCGGACCAAAGGGAAAGCCGGATTCAGATATGATCCGCTCCCTGTTAGTCGTTTCCTTCACCTGGTAAAGGAGACACATAAACCTTGTAGGATGGAAAATGAAGAGGTCCTTCTTTATTGCCTTATAATATATACATTGCTAAAAAAGAAAAGATACATATACTCTGAAAGCCAGCGTCTTAAGTATAGTAGGGCCGGAGATGCGCTATGTTCCACGGCCGGCGGGTCTCCTCCTCCGACTTACGTGAGTCTTTGTGCTCTCGAACATCGATGAGGTAATATGACCCGTTGTTGAGATTCTTGCTGACCACGAAAGGTCCTTCCCAAGGAGGGGGCAGCTTGTGCATATCAGTTTGATCCTGGATGAGCCGGAGCACCAAATCGCCTTCCTGGAAAGCTCTGCTTCTAACCCGGCGGCTGTGATAACGGCGCAGGTCTTGCTGGTAAATCGCTGAGCGGGCTATGGCCAAGTCTCGCTCTTCATCCAACAAGTCAAGTGCATCATGTCGAGCTTTTTCGTTATCGGCCTCGACGTAAGCCACCACCCGGGGCGAATCATGCCGGATGTCACTTGGTAGAACCGCCTCTGCTTCGTACACCATTAAGAAAGGTGTATAACCAGTAGACCTGTTGGGCGTTGTGTTGATGCTCCATAGCACAGAAGGTAATTCCTCCACCCAACAACCCGGAGTTTGCTGTAAAGGAACTAAGAGCCGGGGTTTGATACCTTTCAAGATCTCTTGATTAGCTCTTTACGCTGACCATTAGGCGGGGTGAGCAACAGCCGAAACATCAAGCCGGATGTGCTCTTGTTGACAAAACTCTTCCATGTCACCCTTGGAGAGATTAGTGTCATTATCAGTTATAATACTGTGCGGAAAACCAAAACGAAAGATCACCTTTTTGATGAACTGAACCGCCGTGGCTGCATCACACTTACTGACCGGCTCTGCTTCAACCTACTTGGTGAATTTATCCACTGCCACCAACAGGTGTGTCTTCTTATCTTTAGACCTTTTGAAAGGTCCAACCATATCAAGCCCCCAGACTGCAAACGGCCAAGTAATTGGAATCATCCTCAATTCTTGAGCCGGCACATGCGCTCGTCATGAGAATTTTTGACATTCGTCGCATTTGCTGACCATATCCTCGGCATCAGCATGAGCCGTCAGCCAATAAAAACCATGGCGAAAAGCCTTGGCTACCAGAGACTTTGAACCGGCATGATGACCGCAATCACCTTCATGAATCTCACGAAGTATCTCCTGACCCTCCGTAGGTGACACACAACGCTGAAACGCCCTAGTGATGCTGCGGTGATGCACCTCGCCATGAACAATTGTCATGGATTTGGACCGCCTGACGATTTGTCTTGCCAAGGTCTCATCATCAGGCAATTCTCCCCGGGTCATATAAGCCAAGTATGGGACCGTCCAGTCCGGGATGGCATGGAGAGCTGCCACCAGCTGCGCCTGCGGGTCTGGTACTGCAAGCTCTTCCTCTGTAGGCACTCTGACAGAAGGGTTATGCAAAACATCAAGGAAAGTATTAGGTGGCACCGGCTAACGCTGAGACCCCAGCCGGCTTAAAGCATCAGCCGCCTCGTTCTTCCTTTGATCAATGTGCTCTACTTGATAACCCTTGAAGTGCCCAGCCACCGCATCAACTTCACGACGATAAGCCGCCATAAGGGGATCCTTAGAATCCCACGTGCCTAACACCTGTTGAGCAACGAGGTCTGAATCGCCCAAGCATCTTACCCAGCTTAAATTCATCTCCTTGGCCATCCGGAGGCCATGGAGTAAGGCCTCATATTCAGCTGCGTGGTTAGTATAGGGAAACATAAACCGGAGCACATAACAAAACTTTTCACCTCGAGGGGAAGTTAAAACAACTCCAGCCCCCGAGCCTTCCAACTGCCTGGACCCATCAAAGTGAATAGTCCAATACGTGTTATCCGGCTTCTCCTCTGGTGCCTGCAACTCCGTCCAATCGTTAATAAATTCCACTAGGGCCTGAGACTTGATAGCTGTGCGTGGCATATACTTCAAACCGTGAGGCCCAAGCTCGATGGCCCACTTGGCAACTCGTCCTGTGGCTTCCCTATTCTGGATGATGTCTCCCAAGGGGGTTGAACTTACCACAGTTATAGGATGACCCGGGAAGTACTGTTTTAGCTTCCGGCTCGCCATGAACACCCCATAAACCAATTTCTGCCAATGCGGATACCTTTGCTTGGACTCTATGAGCACCTCACTAATATAGTAAACCGGCCGCTGAACCGGATGCTCCTTGCCAGTCTCCTTACGCTCCACCACAATAGCCACACTAACAGCACGTGAGTTAGCAGCAACATACAATAGTAATGGCTCTTTATCAATCGGAGCTGCGAGAACCGGCGGCTCAGCCAATTGTCTCTTTAAATCCTCAAAAGCAGCATCAGCAGCCTCACTCCAGACAAAGGTGTCTGCCTTCTTCATCATCTGATACAACGGTAAAGCCTTCTCCCCTAGCCGGCTTATGAATCGGCTTAAAGCAGCAACGCGACCCGCCAGTCGCTGAACATCATTGATGCACGCCGGCTTAGCCAGAGATGTAATCTCCTTGATCTTCTTCGGGTTAGCTTCAATGCCCCTGTTTGAGACCAGGAATCCCAAAAGTTTACCTGCAGGTACACCAAATACGCACTTGTCCGGGTTGAGCATCATCTTATAGACCCGGAGATTATCGAAGGTTTCCTTTAAATCAGAGATCAAGGTTTCCTTCTCTCTGGACTTCACCACAATGTCATCCACATAAGCATGAACATTGCGCCCAATCTGATTGTGGAGACAATTCTGCACACACCGCTGATAAGTCGCCTGGGCACTCCTGAGCCCAAACAGCATAGACACATAGCAGAAGGCTCCAAATGGAGTAATGAAAGCCGTCTTCTCCTGGTCCTTAACTGCCATCTTGATTTGATGATAACCAGAGTAAGCATCCAAAAAGCTCAACCGCTCGCAACCCGCAGTGGCATCGATGATTTGATCAATGCGGGGCAGAGCAAAGGGATCAGCCGGACAAGCTTTATTAAGGTCCGTGTAATCGACACACATCCGTCAGGTGCCGTTTTTCTTGAGCACAAGCACCGGGTTAGCCAACCACTCCGGATGAAAAACTTCCACGATGAATCATGCCGCTAAGAGCCGAGCGACCTCTTCCCCTATAGCCTTTCACCTTTCCTCATTGAATCGTCGGAGAAACTTCCTGACCGGCTTATACTTTGGATCAATATTAAGAGTGTGCTCAGCGAGTTCTCTCGGGACACCCGGCATGTCAGAAGGTTTCCATGCAAAGATATCCCGGTTCTCACGGATGAACTCGATGAGCGCGCCTTCCTATTTGGGATCCAAATTGGTACTGATGCTGAACTGCTTGGAAGATTCACCTGGAGTGAAGTCAACCAGTTTTGTCTCGGCGGCCGACTTAAATTTCAAAGCCGAGTCTTGCTCTGTGGTTGGCTTCTTCAAAGTGGTCATATCTGTCGGGTCAACATTAGTTTGATAAAACTTCAGCTCCTCTTCAAAGACAAACGGATTCAGCATAAGCGCATCTCCTTCCTCGCACTCCAAGGCCACCTTTCGACTCCCATGCACAGTGATGGTGCCCTTGTAACCCGGCATCTTGAGCTGCAGATAAACATAACACGACGGTGCCATAAACTTGGCATAAGCCGGCCGTCCAAACAGAGCATGATATGGGCATCTGATTTTGACTACCTCAAGCGTCGTGTTCTCAGCCACGAATCGTATTCGTCTCCAAAAGCCACTTCCAGCTCGATCTTTCCAACAGGATACGCCGACTTACCGGGTACCACCCCATGGAAAACAGTGTTGGACGTCCTGAAGTCCTTATCAGTCAGACCCATACGGCGATAGGTCTCATAATAGAGAATATTGATGCTGCTTCCGTCGTCCATCAGCACCTTCGTGAATTTATATCCACCAACCTGAGGGGCTACCACCAAGGCTAACTGACCCGGGTTATCAACCCGGGGGGGGGGGTGATCTTCTCTACTCCAAATGATAGGCTGCTCTGACCACCTCAGATAAGGGGATCCGCCGGTTCAACCGAATTCACAGCCCTTTTATGAACCTTTTGGTCACGTTTACACAAGTTAGTGGTAAACACATGGTATTGCCCACCGTTTAACTGTTTTGGATGGCTCTGATAACCTGACAGCTGCTGCTGCTGTCCTCCTTGACCGGACTGCTGCTGATTATAGCCACCCTGACCACCTTGAAAGCCGGAACTTGAGCCGCCACCCGGGCCGTGGAAACCACCTGCTCCTGAACCGCCGCCTGACCCATGATTGCCATCAAACATGTTTGAATTCTTGAACGCCTTCATGATCGCGCAGTCCTTCCATAAGTGGGTGGCAGGATTTTCTCAAGTGTCGTGTCTTGGACAAGGCTCATTCAGAAGCTGCTCAAGAGATGGACCTGAGCCACCAGATCGAGGAGGTCCTCTCCCCTTACGCTTCTTGTTATTACCTTGAACATTAGCATTGGCCACAAACGCCGGGTTATCGTCCGGCTTACGTTTGTTACCACCTTGATTTGCCGGCTGTTGCTACTGACCCTTTCCGTTGCCGTTCTTCTTTCCCTTCCCTGTCTTTTCCTCCTCAGACACGGGATCTTCAGTAGTATCAGAATTGGCATACTTAACCAAAGCCGCCATCAGCGTACCGATATCATTGCAATCACGCTTAAGGCACCCCAGCTTCTGCTTCAGCGGCACAAAACGACAATTCTGATGGAGCATAAGTACCGCAGAGACGGCATCCATCTTATCAGATGAATGTATTATTTCTTTGACCCGGTGCACCCAATGAGTTGTGGACTCACCCTCCTCCTGCTTACAATTGGTCAAGTCCACAATAGACATAGATTGCTTGCAAGTATCTTTAAAGTTCTGGATAAACCGGGCCTTTAACTCGGCCCATGAACTGATGGAATTGGGAGGCAAGATTTTCAACCAAGTTGGGCCGTTCCATCTAACATCATGGTGAAATACTTAGCCATTGCCGCGTCGCCGACTTCCAATAATTCCATGGCCATCTCGTAACTTTCAATCCACGCCCCCGGTTGTAAGTCGGCCGTGTAATTCGGCGCCTTTCGAGGACCCTTGAAATCCTTGGGCAGACGCACATCTTGAAGAGCCGGCACCAGACAAGGGACACCGCCGGTTCTAGTGGCCACCCCGGCTCCAACAGAAGTCATTGGATACTCTGGGAAACCATCATACGCCGTCTGCTGAGCCGCTAATTGAGCCGCCCGTTCATCCTCCTGACGCAATCGATCCTGCACCGGGTTATAGCCATCGGGTTGGTTGCGACGCTGGGCATTACTTGATAAAGCCTCTGACTCCATGTGTCTGCTGTAACTCCAGTTTGGTCGAGGTGCTACCCAAGGCTGAGGAGTGGAATGAATCCTGTCCCTGCTGTAAGAATAGGCCTCTTTCTATGCCAAGGCCGTCTGAAGAAGCTCCCTAGCCCTCCGGGTTTCCACCGCCGTCGGATCGTCACCATCCACTGGAAGAGCCGCCAGTCGTGCCGATGTTGCTATCAGGTTCTCCATGGGGTTGGAAAAGTGGCCCGAAGGTGTTGGTATGTATCGGGGCGGGGCCATGCTCCCGTGAAGAGGTGCCGTCTCTCGAGGCTGAACCGGCCCTCCTGCTCCGGGTGTCATAAATTGATTGGCTTCGGGCGGATTGCTAGGACCAGCTCCGGGTGTCGTGAAAAGATTCCGAGGATCGTAAACCGGAGGCAAACGGGACTGGATTTTCTGATGTCTCCTTCTCATCACCTCATTGGATGCATTCAGATTCATATTAAGCTGGAAAGCCTCTGACTGGAGTCGCTACACCCGTGCATCCAAAGCCGCCCGCTCCGCAGCTAGCCTGGTATCCTCAGCTGCCAAGGCCTCCTTGGCCTGGGCTATCTCCTCACGTACCTTTGCCACCTCCGTGTTATGCTCATCTGGATTTGCAGGAATAACCATGGAGGTTAACAAGGCCGTCAACTTGTCCATAAGATCTATCAGCACCTGAGCCGGCGGGCGCGCGGGGCCTCTTGCCCCGGCCCCTCCTAACCCGGACGTTATTGCTGCCGCAGCCGTCGAGTTTTGGCCGGGTTGGGTACCAGCCATGAAGACCCCTGCCCAGCTTGGCAGCTGATAGCAATCTGGAACGCTAGAGTCGTCAGAACAGCCCCCTAGCATGCCTTCTTGGACCTGGTACAGAGAATCTGTTGAGCCGGAGGACGAATCATCATCCGATGGGACGGCCGTCTCTTCGCCATCTTTAGATCCGTACGAAAGTGCCCCTCCATGAACACAGCCCACAAAGGCACGCTTCATCACAGGTTGAATCTGAGTGGGTCTCACACGCTGAGCCATCTCAATGAGGTCGGTACAGCTGTCTGGCTCTGAGCCCGGCTCACCAATCCGGCCGATGAAGACGTGAATTCCGCCAAAGGGGACCCGGTACCCGCACTCAATTGAGTCGGCGTCGGGGCCCCAGCCTTCATTGTCAATGTAGATCTTGCCGGGACGACTCTTGGTCATCCGGCCCACTGCGTATCCCTTGAGCCCTTCGAAGCTTCCCTTCAAGAACTCAAATCCACTGTGCGCAGGCCCCACGGTGGGCGCCAACTGTCGTGGAATTGTCACGGCAGATTTCCTCTTGCAAGGACTTAATCGTGAAGCCATCGCAACTAGGAAGCTTAAAGGGGTTAATCAGGACAAATGACACGAGAGGGTTTATACTAGTTCGGCTCCTTACGGTGAAGGTAAGCCTACGTCTAGTTGGGTTGGTATTGCTTGAGGTTTCGATGACCAGGGAGAGAGATACGCTATGCCCGGTTCTCGAAGTGTTGTTTCCTGCCCTAAGCCGCCGGCGGGTCGTCCCCTTATATACACGGGTTGACGCCCTGCGGCTTACAGAGTCTCGGCCGGCTCATAAACAGTGTCCGGCTGGGTGACTAGTCGTGTCTACCTTATGATACAAGTCATGCCATTATGGCGGTTTACTACGACGGGCCTTAAGTCGCCTGTGGGCCTTAGGCTCCTTAATGAGTCGACATCTTCATACTTGGACTTGTGCTTCTGTCTGGTAACTATTTACGTAACCCGGCCCCTCCTGGGCGGCTTACACAAATAGTTATATCCCCAACAACCCCCTAGCAACAATATATGGTTCCGGTAACAAGACTGAATACAAGAGATGAACTAGGGTTTGAGATGAGATGGTGCCGGTGAAGATGTTGATGGAGATTGCCCTCCCCAAGATGGGAGAGTTGTTGGTGATGATGATGACGATGATTTCCCCCTCCGGGAGGGAAGTTCCCCTAACAAAAGTGCTCCTACCCAAGTTCCGCCTCGAGACGGTGGCGCTCCGCCCCGAAAGTCTTCCCTCTATTTTTTCTAGGTCAAAATGACTTATATACCAGAAGATGGGCAGCAGAGGTGGGCCGAGGAGGCCACAACCCACCAGGGCGCGCCTGGGGGGCCTGGCGCGCCTAGGTGGGTTGCCCCCACCTGGTGGCCCCCTCTGGTGTTTATTGGCTCCAGTATTTCTTAAATAATCCATAAAAAATCTCCATGAAGTTTCAACTCATTTCGAGTTGTGCAGAATAGGTGGCCTGATGTAGCTTTTTCAGATCCAGAGTTCCAGCTACCGGAATTCTCCCTCTTGGTGTGTACCTTGCAAATTATGAGAGAAAATGCATTAGATTTACTCCAAAAAGCATTATTATGGATAAAAACATTATAAATAACCATAAGAAAACATGATGCAAAATGGACGTATCAGATAGAAAAGGCATCTTCTTATAGTTTTCGTGATAATAATGATGAAGATCTTAAAGTGATTGGTGTGCCTCCTATTGAATCTTTGTTTGCTAATATAAACCTTGATAAATATGGGACTGGAGATGATTCAACTTTGGCTAGAAGGCGTCCCAATAATTTGGAGAGTGAAGATCTTAATGAAAAAATTGATAAAAGTGGGATTGGCGAGGTCAAAACTTTAGGTAGCGATGAACCCACTCTTTTGGTTTCAAGGACTTTAATTGTGATAATTGTTCCTTAATAGATTGTATTTCCTTGTTACAATTCATGCTAAATTCACATCATCCTTATAGTCAAAATACGGCTTTTACTAAACATATTGTAGATGCTATGATGAAATGGTTTGAAGAAAAACTTGAGTTGGAAGTTTCAATCCCTAGAAAGCTTTATGATGAATGGGAACCTACTATTAAAATTAAGATTAAAGATTATGAGTGTAATCCTTTGTGTGATTTGGGTGCTAGCGTTTCTACTATTCCCAACACTTTATTTGATGTGCTAGGTTTCCATATATTTGATGATTCTTCTTTGAATTTGCATCTAGCGGATTCCACTATTAAAGAAACCTACGGGAACAACTAATGATGTTCTTATTGTCGCAAATAGGAATATGCGCCCGTAGATTTTATTGTGCTTGATATAGATTGCAATCCTACATGCCCTATTGTACTTGGTAGACCTTTCCTAAGATCGCTTGGTGCAATTATTGATATTGAAGATGGAAACATTAGATTTCAATTTCCATTAAGGAAGGGCATGGAACACTTTCCAAGAAATAAAATTAAGTTACCATATGAATCTGTTATGAGGGCTATTTATGGATTGAATACGAAAGATGACAATACCTAGATCTTTGCATTATGCCTAGCTAGAGGCATAAACAATAGCGCTTGTTGGGAGGCAACCCAATTTATTTGTTTTTTTTTTGCTTCTATTTTCCAATAAATACACAATATTACTTATGTAAAAATTGTGTTTTGGTGTTTTAATTAGTGTTCGAGCCAAGCAAGACCTTTGGGATGCTTTGGTATATTGTTGATTTGATTTTGCTCAAAAACAGAAACATATGCGTCCAGTAACAGAATTGTTAAAATTCACTGGAGCGACAAAAAATTCTGAATTTTTTACACAAGATTTATATATGAATTTCTGCAGTTGTACTAATTTTTCAGAATTTTTGGAGTTACAGAAGAATACGAAAATCCCAGATTACTACAGACTGTTCTGTTTTTGACAGATTCTATTTTCTTTGTGTTGTTTGCTTATTTTGATGAATCTATGGGTAGTATCGGAGGGTATGAACCATGTA
This sequence comes from Aegilops longissima, assembly GCA_021605205.1. NCBI lineage: Eukaryota > Viridiplantae > Streptophyta > Magnoliopsida > Poales > Poaceae > Aegilops > Aegilops longissima. The sequence goes on along the minus strand of CM038676.1, from coordinate 403,257,607 downwards.
GAAGTTGGATATAATAGATATAACACCAATATAAATTTGGAACGAGTTCACAACAATAGATAAAGTGGTGATTTGTTTTATTATATTAACGGAGCTTACGAGTTTTCTGTTGAGTTTTGTGTTGTGAAGTTTTCAAGTTTCGGGTAAAGATTTGATGGGCTACGGAATAAGGAGTGGCAAGAGCCTAAGCTTGGGGATTCCCAAGGCACCCCAAGGTAATATTCAAGGCCAAGCATCTAAGCTTGGGGATACCCCGGATGGCATCCCCTCTTTCGTCTTCCATCAATCGGTAAATTCACTTGAGGCTATTTTTTTATTCACCACATGATATGTGTTTTGCTTGGAGCGTCTTGTATTTTATGAGTTTTTTTATTTTTAGTTTGCCACAATCATCCTTGCTGTAAACACCTTTTAAGAGGGACATGCATTAATCATGAATTTATTAGAATACTCTATGTGCTTCACTTATATCTTTTGAGCTAGGTAGTTACTCTAGTTCTTCACTTATATCTTGTTAGAGCACGGTGGTGGTTTTATTTTGTAGAAATTGAAGAACTCTCATGCTTCACTTATATTATTGTGAGAGTCTTAAAACAGTATGGCAATTTGGTTAGGTTATGAATTTGGTCCTAATATGATGGGCATCGAAGAGGGATATAATAAAAACTTTCATAAAGAGCATTGAATCTATGAGAAGTTTGATTCCTTGCATTTGTTTTGAGATATAAAGATGGTGATATTAGAGTCATGCTAGAGAATAATTGTGGATTAGAAGAAATACTTGTGTTAAGGTTTGTGATTCCCGAAGCATGCACGTATGGTCTATCGTTGTGCGATGAAGTTAGAGCATAATTTATTTTTTATTGTCTTCCTTATGAGTGGTGGTCGGGGACGAGCGATGGTCTTTTCTTACCAATCTACCCCTCCCCCCTAGGTGCATGCGTATTAGTACTTTGCTTCGATGGCTAATAAATTTTTGCAATAAGTATGTGAGTGATTTATGACTAATGTTGAGTCCATGGATTATATGCACTCCCACCCTTCCACCATTGCTAGTCTCTCTAGTACCGCACAACTTTCGTCGGTGCATTAAACCCACCATATACCCTTCCTCAAAACAACCACCATACCTACCTATTATGGCATTTCCATAGCCATTCCAAGATATATAGCCATGCAACTTCCACCGTTCCATTTATTATGACACGTACCATCATTGTCATATTGCTTTGCAAGATCATGTAGTTGGCATAGTATTTGTGGCAAGACCACCGTTCATATTTTTTATACATGTCACTCTTGATTATTGCACATCCTGTTACACCGCTGGAGGCATTCATATAGAGTCATATTTTGTTCTAGTATCGAGTTGTAATTCTTGAGTTGAAAGTAAATAAAAGTGTGATGATCATCATTATTAGAGCATTGTCCCATGTGAGGAAAGGATGATGGAGGCTATGATTCTCCCACAAGTCGAGATGAGGCTCTGGACTTAAAATAAAAAAGAAGCCAAAGATCCGAATAAAAAATAAAAAAATAGGCCAAAGAGCCGAAAAGAAAAAATTGAGATAAAAAAAGAGAAGGGACAATGCTACTATCCTTTTCCACACGTGTGCTTCAAAAAATAGCACCATGTTCATCATGATAGAGAGTCTCCTATTTTATCGCTTTCATATACTAGTGGGATTTTTCATTAATAGAACTTGGCTTGTAGATTCCAATGATGGGCTTCCTCAAATTGCCCTTGGTCTTCGTGAGCAAGCAAATTGGATGCACACTCACTTAGTTTTCTTTTGAGCTTTTGTACACTTATAGCTCTGGTGCATCTGTTGCATGGCAATCCCTACTCACTTGCATCGATATCAATTGATGGGCATCTCCATAGCCCAATAATTTGCCTAGTTGATGTGAGACTTTCTCCTTTTTTTCTCTTCTCCTCACAAGATCCACCATATTTTATTCCACCTATACTGCTATATCTATGGCTCACGCTCTTGTATTGCGTGAAAGTTGAAAAAGCTTGAGAACATTAAAAGTATGAAACAATTGCTTGGCTTGTCATCGGGGTTGTGCATGATAAATACTTTGTGTGATGAAGATACAACATGACAAGACTTTATGATTTTGTAGGGGAAACTTTCTTTAGCCATGATATTTTGAGAAGACATGATTGCTTTATTAGTATGCTTGAAGTATTATTGTTTTTATTTCAACATTAATTTTTGTTTTGAACCTTATGGATCTGAACATTCAAGCCACAATAAGAAAATTATATTGATAAATATGTTAGGTAGCATTCCAGATTAAAATTTCTGTTTTCATCATTTACCTACTCGACAACGAGCAGGAATTAAGCTTGGGGATGCTTGATACGTCTCCAACATATCAATAATTATTCGTTCCATGCAATTATATTATCTATTTTGGATGTTTTATATGCATTAATATGCTATTTTATATTATTTTTGGGACTAACCTATTAACCTAGTGCCCAGTGCCAGTTGCTGTTTTTTTCCTTGTTTTTGTCTTTTATAGAAAATCAATACCAAATGGCACGAAACTTTTTGACGATTTTTCTTGGACAACAAAACACCGAGGAAGCTTCGGGAGAAGGCTAGAAGACCCACGAGGAGGCCACATGCCTTAGAGGCGCGCCCCCTGAGGGGGCGCCCCCTAGGCTTGTGGGCCCCTCGTGGCTCTCCTAACCCTAACTCCAGCACTATAAATTCCCAAATATTCCCCTTACGTCAGAGGGCACAGGAAAGATACTTTTCCGCCACCGCAAGCTTCTGTTCCCGTGAGATCCCATCTTGGGGCCTTTTTCGGCACTCCACCGGAGGGGGATTCGATCACGGAGGGCCTCTACACCAACCTTGTTGCCCTTCCGATGATGCGTGAGTAGTTTAACAAGGACCTAAGGGTCCATAGCTAGTAGCTAGATGACTTCTTCTCTATCTCTCTCCCTCTCTTTGATCTTCAACACAATGTTCTCCTCGATCTTCTTGGAAATCTATTTGACGTAATCTTATTTTGCGGTGCGTTTGTTGAGATCCGATGAATTGTGGAATTATGATCAGATTATCTATGAATATTTTTTGAGTCTTTTCTGAACTCTTTTATGCATGATTGAGATAGCTTTGTATTTCTCTCCGATCTACCGATTTGGTTTGGCCTACTAGATTGGTTTTTCTTGCAATGGGAGAGGTGCTTTGTGATGGGTTCAATCTTGCGGTGTCCTCGCCCAGTGACAGTAGGGGTAGCGAGGTACGTATTGTATTGTTTCCATTAAGGATAAAAAGATGGGGTTTATGTCATATTGCTTGAGTTTATTTCTCTACATCATGTCATCTTGCTTAAGGCGTTACTCCGTTCTTATGAACTTAATTCTCTAGATGTATGCTGGATAGCGGTCGATGTGTGGAGTAATAGTAGTAGATGCAAAATCGTTCCGGTCTACTTGTCACGGATGTGACGCCTATATTCATGATCATTGCCTTACATATTGCCATAACTTAGTGCTTTTCTATCAATTGCTGAACAGTAATTTGTTTACCCACCGTATGTTTTCTTCTAGAGAGAAGCCTCTAGTGAAACCTATGGCCCCTGGGTCTATTTTCCATCATGTATTTTCAGATCTGTAAACCAAAAACCCAAAAATACCTTGCTGCAATTTATTTATATTTATCTTGTATATCTATCTCTATTAGATCTCACTCTTGCAAGTGACCGTGAAGGGATTGACAACCCCTTTTTCGCGTTGAGTGTAAGTGTTTGTTAGTTTGTGCAGGTGCACATATTGGGGACTTGCTTGTGCCTCCTACTGGATTTGCTTGGTTCTCAATTGAGGGAAATACTTATCTCTACTTTGTTGCATCACCCTTTCCTCTTCAAGGGAAAAATCAATGCAAGCTCAAGAAGTAGCAATGGCTTCTTCTCCCTTTTTGATTCTAAATACAATGTTCTCCTCGATGTTCTTGGAGATCTAGTTGATGTAATGACTTTTTGCGTTGTGTTTGTTGGGATCCGATGAAGTGCAAGTTTATGATCAGATCTATCTATGAATATTATTCTAGTTTTGTTTGATCTCTTATATGCACGATTGTTATAGCCTTGTATTTCTTCTACGAGTCTTTTGTTTAGTTAGGCCAACTAGATTGATTTTTCTTGCAATGGGAAGAGGTGCTGATGGGTTCGATCTTGCGGTGTACTCACCTAGTGACAAAAGGGGTAGCGAGACACGCATGTATCGTTGCTATTAAGGATAAAAAGATGGGGTCTATTCCTACATGCAAAGATCTTGTCTACATCATGTCATCGTTCTTATTGCATTACTCCGTTTCTCTGTGAACTTAATACACTAGATGCATGCTCGATAGCGGTCAATGTGTGGAGTAATAGTAGTAGATGCAGGCAGGAGACGGTCTACTAATCTTGGACGTGATGCCTATATACATGATCGTTGCCTTGGATATCGTCATAATTATTTGCTATTCTATCAATTGCCCAACATTAATTTGTTTACCCACCATATGCTATTTTCTCGAGAGAAGCCACTAGTGAAATCTACGACCCCCGGGTCTATTTGTTATCATATAGTTTTCAGATCTATTACCCCAAAAACCCAAAAATACCTTTCTGCACTTTTTCTTTACTTATTTTATTTTGTGTTTTTGCTAGATCTATTTATCCAATATCATACAATTTAATCTATATTTTTACCGTAGAGGGATTGACAACCCCTCTTGCGCGTTGGGTTGCAAGTATTTGTTCTTTGTGTGCAGGCACCGTTTACATAGTGTTGCTTGGTTCTCCTACTGGATTGATAACCTTGGTTTCATAACTGGGAGAAATGCTTACCATACTTGTGCTGCATCATCCCTTGCTCATTGGGGAAATACCGACACAGTTCAAGCCACGTCAAGGCACTCATGAAAAATAAAAACTTTGCATTTAGTACCACTAGAGAAAGGCAAAAATGTGATTGATTGTAAATGGGTGTACAAAATTAAAAGCAAATCTTATGGAAGCATAGATAGACCCATGGCTAGGTTAGTTGCAATAAGATTGAAGCAAAGGTTTGGTATTGATTATGAAGATACCGCCAATCCTTTCATTAAAGTAGCTACTATTTGACTTGTAATGTCCAATGTTGTTTCAAGTGGTTGGATTTTATGATAGCTAGTTGTTCAGAACACGTTTCTTCATGGTGTTGTTGAGGAAGATGTGTTCATGCGGCAACCACCGGATATGAGAAGAAAAGCACACTACATCATGTATGTAAGTTAGATAAAGCTTTATATGGGTTGAAACAGGCCCAAAGAGCCTCATACTCAAGGTAGAGCATGCTATTACAACAACCTGGGTTTATACCATCTAAAGCAGATACCTCATTGCTCTTTTACAGTAAGGCAACACCACTATATTCATGCTTGTTTATGTTGATGATATAATTGTTCCTAGTTCCAGATGGCACTACCTGTCTGCTTAAGGACCTAAAGCTGGAGTTTTCCATTAAGGACCTGGCAAATCTTCACTACTTCCTCGGTATAGAGGTCAAGCAAGTAAAGGATGGTATAGTTCTCACACAGGAAAAATATAATAGTGACATACTCAGTAGAGTAGGATTGCAAAAGTGCAAACATGTGAGTACACCAATCTCAACTTCAGAATAACATACAATTGGGAGTGGAGACACACTTAGACCAAACGATGCTGCAAAGTACAGAAGTGTTGTAGGTGCATTACAATATTTGACTCTTACACGTCTTGATATCTCATATTCTGTAAAGAAAGTATGTTAATATTTGCCCACCACTCATTGGGCTGCAGTTAAAAGAATTTTGAGGTATCTAAAGTTCTCGTAAGGACTTGGACTTATGATTGTCAAGTCTCCATCTATGCTTGTCACTGCCGACTCTGATGCAGATTGGGTAGGGTGTGATGATGATAGAAGATCCATAGGTGGATTTGCTATGTTTATGGGAACAAATCTTGTGTCATGGATTGCAAGAAAACAGACTACTCTCTCAAGGTCAAGCACTAAGGTTGAGTGCAAAGCTTTGGCAAATGCTATAGCTGAAGTAATGTGGATTCAGACTTTGATCCGCGAACTTGAAATCAAGGCTCCAGAGGCTGCGAGAGTATGGTGTGATAATATTGGTGCAACCTATCTCTCAGTTAATCCTATTTTTCATGCACACGCAAAACATATTAAAGTTAATTTTCACTTCTTGAGAGAAACAGTAGCTCAAAAATTACTTGACATAAGGTTCATTTCAACTGGAGATCAGCTGGCGATGGTTTCACCAAAAACCTCTCACAATGAGAAGGTTGGATAACTTCAAGTACAATCTCAATCTTGCAAAAGTTCCATAGAGTGTAGATTGAGAGGGAGTGTTATACAAGTTAGAGATAGAACCATTTAAACCTATTTGTGTCCATATCTCTATATTTTGTTTCCGCCGGATGTATCTAGATGCATCATTAGTGATAGTCCCAACTTGTATGTCACGGCAGGGTTTCAGCCAACATCTATAAACTCCACATGTGGCCCTACGGGGTACTCACACTTCCCAACCTAATTTACAGTCATTGTTGGAAACTTACCATGAACGTGCTCATGCACACCTCGGCTTCCCATCTATAGCTGCTCATCGACGGGACGGTTGCCCCCTCGGTTTCGGCTTCGCGGGTGACCTCATGTTTCCCATCTTCTTGGCTTGTTCTTGCTTGGCACATGAAAAGCAACGGAATAACCACTGCATGCTTCCTGCTTCAACTCTAGCCTCCGATGCTTCCTCCAAAACGAGATATCTGTCGTCGTTGGCGAACAAACCTAACCCTAGCAAGTGAGCAAGTGCACGATGTGGTGTGCTGCGGGTTGGGTGCGGTGTGACGCGTCTTGTGGTGCGACCAAGACCAGGGCATGTGTGGTTTGGACTAGGTGTGAGCGCAAGCCAGGTCTAGTATGCCGGTCCGATTTGATACACTACAAAAACCAAGCGATAAAAAACTAGAGAAAATTAAAAACTACAGACATGGCGCATGTAGTCTGCACCAAAATTGGGGGAAACACTAAAAATGGGGTAATATGTAGCATTAACTTTGCTTCGGCACACCCCCGAGAAAAGTTTATAGATTTTAATGCAGATTAAATATGAAGATTAGAAGGTATTCCTTCAATTAAAAAGGATAATATAGTAAATCAATGTATTCAATACGTTTGATCTGGAGGATAATATGGTGATAACTTTTTTACACAACTTTAATATTCGTGCAAACTTTCTGTGGCGCCCTCGATTCAATCGTACACTAATCATGCACGCAAATGTGTACGATCAAGATCAAGGACTCACGAGAAGATATCACAACACAACTCTAAAACATAATTAAGTCATACAAGCATCATAATACAAGCCAGGGGCCTCGGCGCTCGAATACAAGTGCTCGATCATAGGCAAGTCAGTGAAGCAACAATATCTGAGTACGACATAAGTTAAACAAGTTTTCCTTAAGAAGGCTAGCACAAACTGGGATACAATCGAAAGAGGCGCGGGCCTCCTGCAGGATCCTCCTAACTACTCTTGGTGTCGTCGTCGGGGGCTGCTGCGTAGTAGTAGGCACCTCCGTGTAGTAGTAAATCATCGACGGTGGCGTCGCTCTGGGCTCCATCGCTGGTTGCAGCAATAGGGTAAAGAAAGGGGAAAGGGGAACAAGGCAACCGTGAGTACTCATCCAAAGTACTACAAGCAAGGAGCTACACTACATATGCATGGATATATGTGTAAAGGGCCATATCGATGGGTGAACTGCAGAATGCCGAATAAGAGGGGATATCTAATCATGTCAAGACTACGCTACAGCAGCCTCCGTCTTGCAACATGTAGAAGAGAGCGGTGAAGTCCTGCATGTAGCATCACATAGCAATAATCCTACCGGCGATCCCTCCTCGTAACCACGAGAGAGGCGACCACCGGTTGTATCGGCACTTGGAAGGGTGTGTTTTATTAAGTATCCGGTTCTAGTTGTCATAAGGTCAAGGTATAACTCCAAGTCGTCCTGTTGCGAAGATCACGACTATTCAATAGATTAAACTTCCTGCAGGGTGCACCACATAACCCAACACGCTTGATCCCATTTGGCGGACACACTTTTACGGGTCATGCCCGCCACGGAAGATCAACACGTCGCAGCCCACCTAGGCACAACAGAGAGGTCAACACGCGGTCTAAACCTAAGCGCCAGGGTGCGGCCCATCGCCCATAGCACACCACGCGCTTGCGTTGCGGCCGGAAGCAGACCTAGCCTAGCAGCGTTCGATCCAATTCGGCGCGCCGCTCCGTCGTGGCGTCACGAAGTGCCGGTGATACCACGACGTCGGGATACCCATAACTTCTCCCACGTAGATGGTTAGTGCGTATAGACCAAATTGCGAGACTCAGATCAAATACCGAGATCTCGTTAAACGTGTTAAGTATCCGTGAACGCCGACCAGGGCCAGGCCCACCTCTCACCCAGGTAGTCCCAACCTGCCTGCCGCTCCGCCACAAAGTAACATCGGGGCCGTGGGAACCCAGCCCACCTCTACCGGGATGGAGCCACCGTCCTTTCAGCCCCATCTCCGAACAGTATCACGGTAATGTAACGATGTAAAGTATATAGTATATGCCGTGATCACCTCCCAAGTGATCACAGCCCGATAGTATAGCATGGCGGGGCGAACAAGAGTGTAGGGCCACCGATGGAACACTAGCATCCTATACTAAGCGGTAGGATAGCGGGTAAAAGTAACAACAGATAGTAGCAAGGACAGGCTATGCAGCAGTTTAGGATTAATCGAAAGCAGTAACATGCTACACTACTCTAATGCAAGCGGTATAGAGAAGAGTAGGCGATATCCGTGATCAAAGGGGGCTTGCACTGTTGCTCGAGACAAGAAGGAGGGTCGTCGGTGGCGTAGTCGACCACGGGGCATCGGCATCGTCACGGGCCTCTTGGAAAGAAGTAGCGGAGGAACACAATAAATAACAGAGCAATCAAAGTATAACATGGCAATGCGCGAGTGCTAGAGGTGACCTAACGCAGTAGGAGGTGATACTGCGTGAAGGGGAAACATCCGGAAAGTATCCCGGTGTTTAGCGTTTTGAGCGAAGGAGCGGAGGAAAGTTCGAGTTTGATATGTTAGGGTGCGTGGCGGACGAGCGGGCTGCGTATCGGGTTCATCTAAATCGTTACGAGCAACTTTCATGTACAAAGTTTTTCCATCCGAGTTACGGATTATTTTATATTAATTTTTAATGTTTTACTAATACTCTGGAATTTATTATTAATTCAAAAATAATGCTTAAATTCAAGATGCACCCAGCTCAGCGTACACAAAGGTGTACTAGAGGCTGAAAGGTGGAGTCAGTCAATCTACGACTCAGCAGCTTGATAGTCAAATGTTGAGTGGGTCCACTTGTCAGTGACTAGTTTGCTAATTACCATTTAAACCTACTTTAATTAGCAAGTTAATTAAACTCAATTAGTTAAATAAACACGATTAATTATGTTAATTAACTATTTTTCTAATTATTATTTTTTACTTTTTTTATATAAAAACAAGGGAGGGGCCCTAGCTGTCAAAGGCCCTATGGCCTTAGCGGGCGACGGGCTATCTGGCGCTGGGCGGGCGCACCAGGCGCCAAAGACGAGGAGGAGGCCAGGCGGGGTTGTGCCCGGCAGGCAGCGAACCACGGGCCAGCCAGGGCGCAGCGGAGGTGGCGAGGCGAGGCAGGCGTCGCCGAGCGGCAAGCAACAGCTTCATAGCGGGAGGCGCGAGGCGGCGTGGCCAGCCAGCTGGGGCAGCGGGCTTGCCGGGCGGCAACAGGAGGAGCTACAAAGCGTGCGGGTGGAGGAACGGCCGGCGTCCGCGGAAAAGCGGCTGCAGCGTCGGTGCATCGGCGGCGCGAGCTCCTCGGGAGCTTCGGGCGTGGCGGCGGGCTAGCCACGATAGTAAAACGAGGGGAAGCGAGAGGAGCATGTCTTTGGTGCTCACAGCGTTGACGAGAAGGCCGGGGCGCCGAGGAGCTCGAGCGGGCTCGGGGAGGACTGGCGGTGGTGTTCGCCGGGGATCAACGCAGCGGCGGCGGAGGAACAAAGCGATGGTGGCCTGCAGGGTTCCCGATGCCGATCCGGTGCTGTAGACGACGGCGTCGAGCCCGGGGGTTCTTCTGGAAGCCTTGGAATGGCTAGCGGTGGCCGGTCGCCACGGGGACGAGGAAGGTGCTGTGATGGCGCGGCGGTTGTCTTCGGGAGAGAGTGGCGGCGAGAGGAGGAAAGGGGAGAGGGGGGTAGGGCGCTAGGGTTCGTCAAGGGAGGGAGGAGGGTGTCGGGGCCGCCTTATAGACAACGGGGAATCGCGGGATGGCCGCCACGCACTCACAGCCGCGGCCATGGTGGTCGGATGCGTGCCAGCACCTCTCGTGAACAGGGAGGAGCGGGAGGGTGGGGGTAGGTGGGCGGCCTAGTGGACAAGTGGGTTGTGGCCTAGGGGAGGCCTTTTCTCCTTTTCTATTTTCTTTTGTTGTTGTTATGTTTTTAGTTTTCTTTTATTATTTTATTTTATTTTAGTGCACTAAAACACTTTACAAAATGTTGGGTCACCACCATAATTACTTCGGAATATTTGCATGATTTGTACATTTTAATTTTACATTTGAAAATTTTGATGGTTGCCGTTAATTAAATTTTAAATTTGAATCGGTTTGAACTAACGGGTCTATTAACAGATAACGGAGTTGACATGGCACCATTAACGAGTTTTACTGTAGCTTAATTATCCAAGGCGTCACAATTCTCCTCCACTACAAGAAATCTCGTCTCGAAATTTAAGAGGTTCGGTAAGGGGGGAACTTTTGGTTACGAGTTTCTAACGAATCGTCTCGGTCTTGGTTGCTCTTCTCGAAGAGGTTGATCCATTACATTAATGTCTTCATTCTGCTGTTTCAGGTCATCATGATGAAGTTGTCGTCTTTTCTTCGGGAACTCCATCGTACTTACGAATAGGTAAGGGGCAGCTTTACAACAATTGAATGTTATAAGGGAAAATCATCGGGGGGGGGGGGGTATCCCAAGAATGATCATGAGAGTATCTCTCAAGTTGAACAAATAAAACACATCGAGAGCAAAGTTGGAAGGTATAATAAGAAGTTTCAAGCAGCCAGGCAATCGTTCTATGCCTAGTCGAGAAGGTGAAAGGGTTTCAAACAGCGGAATAATTATTGTGTCCGATGCCGAATTGATGATCTCATCAGAAGGTGGCCCATGAATTACATACGAGTCCAAGCGGGAGGAATAACTTTGGGAACGAGGGGTGTACAGGAGAGTCAGGTTTCGATCATGTGGAACTGTGGGTTATGGGCCCACCATGTGGGTTAAAAGTAGAAGGAGTGGTGACATCTTGCGTGATCATGTAAGCAAGGCATGTCAGAGGATAGTCTGTCGGTTATGTCGGCAACAACATCCGTACCAAGGGCGAGGGACGAAGAGAACCATTTTCCTGCTCGTTGAACGAGGTGGACCAGTAGGCAAAGTTCTCGTCCATCGGTGGTTACCGAAATGTCATCAACAATAGTAACAGGGTCTGGCTGACAGAATTGTACACGAGGTGTTTACATAAGCAAGGAAATATTACTGCTATATCATATAGATCACAAGAAAGGGTTTAAACAAACCAATGGAAAGGACAAAGTGTTTATCAGATTTAATCAGAACAATGGAAAGAAAAATGTGTTTAGACACATAATTCAGGGGTATATCCTTCCCAAGGACAAGCAGAGCAAGATATCCATGACAGGATATAGAGTGGATAACCATTTAGGTAAGGGGAGAGGAATTTGATGACCATACCCATACAGCGGTGTTTGGATAATCGAGCAGGAAACATTTAGCATTGGGCTCGAAATGTTTTTGTTGAAAATCGGAGTACCATGGACATGCTTCAAGATAGCACTAACATGGTTTGCAAGCAAAGGTCAGACTTTGTATTCACAAAGGATCCATCAGGGACATCTTATAGAATAAGTCTTATAATTTCCTTATGAAAGAATGGCTAATCCTTACTGAAAAGAGGGGGTATTATAACAATGGGTTCCCCAGCCAGGTGTGCTAGGCATGACATCACCTTACCGGGTCATATTAAGACCAATGTTAAAACTCCTGGAAATATGTTCAAACCATCATGTCTGACCCGAGATTCAGATCTGATTGGTGTCGAGATACCTCAGACTCGGGATGCACGAGAAGAAAAGGTGCAAAACAAATTGACGAGATGACATTGTAAGATTCTCGAAATGTACTATGGAAGGAGTTTGAACAAGAGTTAATCATTAACCCAAAGAGAGGACAAGGAGGTGTCGGTGAACTCAACGGCAATTCATCGAGATTTCCAAAAGATGGATTTCCACAATTAAGTGAACAAGGAGATAACATTTGTCAGATCAAATGATATAAGGAAGTATGCTCGAGGAAAACATACACAATTAAACATTGGTTGAAAGGTGCGCCCGAAATATGGGTTGGGTTGCACGACCAATGCCAGAATGGTGATTGAATAATCAATAGCCTAAGAATGAACTTTCGACCATTAACTTCAAAGAAATAGGGTTGCTAGAAGGAAAGAATCCAAACAACACCGCTCACTTGTTGGTCCCCCGGTTGGAATCAACACGAGTACCCAAGAAGAATGGTGATGGTGAAAAGTTTCACCATACCAAGAATTCTTAATAGGTGGTGAAATTCTCACCACATTCTTGGCATAAAAGGTGGTAATATTTCAAGGTAAAGAAGAACAATGCTAGGCAGCAAGGAACTCAAGGTACAACACAAAACACGAACAAGTTTGTGTTGGAGGGAAGGCAATAAAGTGGCCGATGATAATACAAACCATCGAGGGGCAAGTATGGTATTTCCCATCAAGAATTCAATAGATATTTTGGAAGACCTCAGAATGTTGATGTTCACAACACCTTTGTCGAGAGATTTCATGAAGGTGTAATCGATCAGCGATGACATCAAGTCAAAGGAATGATGAAGCGAAAGGTTATTGGAGCCACGGGTACGTCACAAACTCCAAACCAAGTTTGCTGTTCAATGCGAAATGACATGATGAGGAAAATTGACGTAAGCTTTAGCTCATCGTCGAAAATTGTGCTCCGAGAAGAAGGACCAGGTGGCACAATTAAAATCAACACAAATAGGTATAGCAGAGCAGGCTAGGAATGACATGATCGGGTACAAACTTCATTACTTAAAGAAGATTCTTGAAGAGTTGTTGAACCGTAGTGCGGACTCGGTTCGATTATCGGTGTCTTGAGTGTTTAATAACTTCGGGCCCGTGAAAAAAATTGGAATCGGTGAGGAAGTAGTACTTGATAAAGAACTCATAAGAGGTTATGCGGTTCCATGATAATCTCGAGATACCGGGGTAATACTCGATGTGAGATCAAAATAGAGGTTGGATGGGGTATTGCTCTGCGAAGACAAGTGCTTAAACTTGCACGAGAAATGGTATTTAAAGGAGAACATGGTCGGAACCACGATTGAAAAGGCGGATCCCGGATATAAGATGAACTTATACCAAGGGAATAATTAATTTTAAAAGAAGCGATGAGAAGATCTACATCGTGTCTATGGGCATGAACACAAAGTTCAAGGTCGACTCCACTTCTCCAATGCATAACCTTTCATTTACTTCTCGCGTTCGATGAAGTTGTAGTGTTAAAATTTTATACGGTAAAATACGGAAGAGTATGACTCGTGAAAACTTTCGAGTTCACACATATTAAGGAAGGCATAGGTTCAAGCCATCGGGGCTTCTTAGAACATATACCACGAACTTCAGGAGTAAATAACACAAGCTCAAAAGTAGAGCATGGTTGGCCAAGCAGATGACACAATTTACCAAAGGCATTATGTATCAGGGGAAGAACTCACAAAGTGATCAAATGTGAAAGACAACATGGGATAACAATCCAACAAAGGACTTGATGGTCCACAAAGGATCGATGTGAGTATCGATACTCAACCAGAAGAGGAAGGAATGCAAATGCAACAGGTTATGGAATCATCTGAATAATTCAAAGCTTAAATGCAAAGGAATTATGATTTCCAAAACAAAGGATCAGAAGCAGACGCTCTGATCAAGGATGGATCAATTGAATATACCAGAGGCACAATTGACGACAGATAGTTTGGTCGAGAACCAGCTCATGTTCAAAATGACGTCTGAGCCTTAAAGATAATTTAAAAGGATCAACCGATGATTGCGTGCATTCGCACTCACGTTGAATCAATAGGATCCAAATGACGGTGTCTAAGGATACTAACGAATTTTGACAGACCTATGGAGAGCATCCATAATGCAAGCAGACAAGTATTCGTAGAGCAATAGGTCTGCAAGGATTTTTGGAGGATTTAATAGTATTTCAAAGACTTTTGTGAAACACCTGAACAACTGGGGATGAGCGGTTACTCGGAAAGTGCGAGAAATTACTCTTAGGGGTATTCAGGTGGCAAGGAACTGAAAGGCAGTAGGCACAAAATATTCTCGGGGTATCTTGTAATAACAAGATCGGCTGGGTATAAAGTATGAACGACAGGTGTAAGCATTTCTTCATAGGGAATTGCAGGAGCAATGGGCAAAAGGTCTCGAGAGGATATCGGAAGCTATCTTCAGAATCCTTCGGTGCACCAAGTAATCATCCGGACTGAAGAGGCTCTCCGGGAGAAAGTATTATCGAGAACCTAGAGTCATAGTTAGTAAAAATCGTTTAACCCGAGTAGAAGAGAGTTCAGAGTCCCAGAGTATAGATCGAGGAATAAAAGATCCTACTACCACCCAATGGCGACGTGTGCCTGTAAGACACACAGCCATGTTAGTAAAAGTTTTTGCAATGTCTAGACTCAATTTCGGCCAAGGAGTATGGAAGGGGGATTCCTACAGGCAGTCGGCTCTGATACCAATTTGTGGCGCCCTCGATTCAATCGTACACTAATCATGCACGCAAATGTGTACGATCAAGATCAAGGACTCACGGGAAGATATCACAACACAACTCTAAAACATAAATAAGTCATACAAGCATCATAATACAAGCCAGGGGCCTCGAGGGCTCAAATACAAGTGCTCGATCATAGACGAGTCAGCGGAAGCAACAATATCTGAGTACAGACATAAGTTAAACAAGTTTGCCTTAAGAAGGCTAGCACAAACTGGGATACAATCGAAAGAGGCGCAGGCCTCCTGCAGGATCCTCCTAAGTACTCTGGTAAATCGTCGCCGGCTGCACGTAGTAGTAGGCACCTCCGGTGTAGTAGTAAATCATCGACGGCGCGTCAGCTCTGGGCTCCATCGCTGGTTGCAGCAATCGGGTAAAGAAAGGGGAAAAGGGGAACAAGGCAACCGTGAGTACTCATCCAAAGTACTCGCAAGCAAGGAGCTATACTACATATGCATGGATATATGTGTAAAGGGCCATATCAGTGGACTGAACTGCAGAATGCCAGAATAAGAGGGGGATATCTAATCCTGTCGAAGACTACGCTCCTGGCAGCCTCCGTCTTGCAACATGTAGAAGAGAGCAGACTGAAGTCCTCCATGTAGCATCACATAGCAATAATCCTACCCGGCGATCCCCTCCTCGTAACCCTGAGAGAGAGCGACCACCGATTGTATCTGGCACTTGGAAGGGTGTGTTTTATTAAGTATCCGGTTCTAGTTGTCATAAGGTCAAGGTACAACTCCAAGTCGTCCTGTTACGAAGATCACGACTATTGAATAGATTAAACTTCCTGCAGGGTGCACCACATAACCCAACACGCTTGATCCCATTTGGCGGACACACTTTTACGGGTCATGCCCGCATGGAAGATCAACACGTCGCAGCCCACCTAGGCTGTGAGAGAGGTCGACGCGGTCTAAACCTAAGCGCCTGAAGTGCAGGCCCATCACCCATAGCACACCTGCACGCGTTGCGGCGGACGAAGTAGACCTAGCCTAGCGGCGTTCAGTCCAATCCGGCGCGCCCGCTCCGTCGCTGGCGTCACGAAGTGCCGGTGATACCACGGCGTCGGGATACCCATAACTACTCCCGTAGATGGTTAGTGCGTATAGACCAAATGGCGGACTCGGATCAAATACCCGGATCTCGTTAAGCGTGTTAAGTATCCATGACGCCCGACCAGGGCCAGGCCCACCTCTCACCCGGGTAGTCCCAACCTGCCTGTCGCTCCGCCACAAAGTAACGATCGGGGCCGTCGGGAACCCAGCCCACCTCTACGGGATGGAGCCACATCCTTTCAGCCCCATCTCGAACAATATCACGAGTAATGTAACGATGTAAAGTATATAGTATATGCCGTGATCACCTCCCAAGTGATCACAGCCCGATCAGTATAGCATGGCGGACGGACAAGAGTGTAGGGCCACCGATGGAACACTAGCATCCTATACTAAGCGATAGGATAGCGGTAAAAGGTAACAACTTGAGTAGCAAGGACAGGCTATGCAGCAGTTTAGGATTAGCGAAAGCGGTAACATGCTACACTACTCTAATGCAAGCAGTATAGAGAAGAGTAGGCGATATCTGGTGATCAAAGGCGGCTTGCACTGGTTGCTCGAGACAAGAAGGAGGGTCGTCGGTGGCGTAATCGACCACGAGGGCATCGGCGTAAATCACACGGGCCCTCTTGGAAAGAAATAACGGAGGAACACAATAAATAACAGAGCAATCAAAGTATAACATGGCAATGCGCGGTGCTAGAGGTGACCTAACGCAGTAGGAGGTGATACTGGCGAAGAAACATCCGGAAAGTATCCCGGTGTTTAGCGTTTTGACGAGAAGGAGAGGAGGAAAGTTATGAGTTTGATATGTTAGGGGTGCGTGGCGGACGAACGGGCTGCGTATCCGGGTTCATCTCGTCGTTCTGAGCAACTTTCATGTACAAAGTTTTTCCATCCGAGTTACGGTTTATTTTATATTAATTTTTAATGTTTTACTAAAACTCTGGAATTTATTATTAATTCAAAAATAATGCTTAAATGCTAGATGCACCGAGCTCAGCGTACACAAAGGTGTACTAGAGGCTGAAAGGTGGAGTGCAGTCAGCTTGACTCAGCGATTGGTGGTCAATGTGTTGACCGGTCAAGGTATTGATTTGGGTCCACTTATCCTTGATGGTTTGCTAATTACCATTTAAACTTACTTTAATTAGCAAGTTAATTAAACTCAATTAGTTAAAAAAACACGATTAATTAAGTTAATTAACTATTTTCTAATTATCTTTATTTTAACTTTTTTTTATATCAAAACAAGCGAGGGGCCCTAGCTGTCAAAGGCCCTATGGCCTTAGCGGTCGACGGGCTATCTGGCTGGGCGGGCGCACCAGGCGCCCAAGACCTGTGAGGAGGAGGCCAGCCGGGGTTGTGCGAGCCACAGCGGCCAGGCGCAGCCTTGAGCGGGCGAGGCAGCGAGGCGTCGTCGCCAGCGACGAACAGCAGCTTCATAGCGGGAGGGCGCGAGGCGGCGTAGCCATGGCGCGGTGGGGCGCGAGCTTTGCCGCGGCAACAGGAGAGAGCTACAAAGCGTGCGAGGTGGAGGAAACGGCGGCGTCCGCGGATGGCGGGCGGCTGCAGCGTCGGTGCAGCGCGCCGCGAGCTCCTCGGGGCTTCGGGCGTGACGGCGGGGCTAGCCACGATAGTAAAACAGAGGGGAAGCGAGAGGGGTCGCTGGTGCTCACAGCGTTGACGAGAAGGCCGGGGGCGCCCGAGGAGCTCGGCGGGCTCGGGGAGGACCTGGCGGTGGTGTTCGCCGGGGATCGGCGACGCGGCGGCGGAGGAACAAAGCGATGGTGGCACTGCAGGGGTTCCCGATGCCGATCCGGTCTTTGTAGACGACGCGTCGAGCCAGGGGTTCTTCTGGGCGCTTGGAATGGCTAGCGGTGGCGGTCGCCACGGAGACGAGGAAGGTGCGACGATGGCGCGGACGGTTGTCTTCGGGAGAGAGTGGCGGGAGAGGAGGAAAGGGGAGAGGGGGGTAGGGCGCTAGGGTTCGTCAAGGGAGGGAGGAGGGCGTCGGGGCCGCCTTATAGACGATGGGGAATCGCGGGATGGCCGCCACGCACTCACAGCCGCGGCCATGGTGGTCGGATGCGTGCCAACACCTCTCGTGAACGGGGAGGAGCAGGAGGGTGGGGGGTAGGTGGGCCGGCCTAGTGGACAAGTGGGCTGTGGCCTAGGGGGAGGCCTTTTCTCCTTTTTCTATTTTCTTTTGTTGTTGTTATGTTTTTAGTTTTCTTTTACTATTTTATTTTATTTTAGTGCACTAAAACACTTTACAAAATGTTGGGTCACCACCATAATTACTTCTGGAATATTTGCCACAGTTTGTACATTTTAATTTTTACATTTGAAAATTTTGATGTTTGCCGTTAATTAAATTTTAAATTTGAATCGGTTTGAACTAACGCGGGTCTATCAACAGTAACCGGAGTTGACATGGCACCATTAACCGAGTTTTACTGTAGCTTAATTATCCGGGCGTCAAACTTTCAAAGGGGTTGTACCAAAGTAAAATTTATGTGGCACAAATTTCACCTAAACGGGGTATAAATTGAGAATTTTTGCTAGATGGGGTAAGATATGTCACAAACTTGATATACTTGGAGGATGGCAAGGCCGGAGCTGGCATGGTGCTTCATGATGATCTCGGCAACATCATTTATTCATCTTGCAGGGAACTCTTTGAGCGAGTCCTAGATTAGGGGGTCCTCGGGTGTCCGGTATATTCATGTGAACCAGACTGATGGGCCGTGAAGATAAAACCAGAAGGCTATCCCCGTGTCTGTATAGGACTCCTGTATGCGTGGACTGCAAGTTTGGTGTCCGGATATACTATTCTCCCTCTGCAAACCGACTCTGTACAACCCTAGGCCCCTCCGGTGTGTATATAAACCGGAGGGTTTAGCCGTAGAGATCATCAGAATTCTCATAGGCTAGACAGCTAGGGTTTAGCCATTACAATCTCGAGGTAGATCACTCTTGTAACCCCTATAATCATCGAATATAATCAAGCAGGACGTAGGGTTTTACCTCCTTTAATTAAGAGGGCCCGAACCTGGGTAAACATTGTGTCCCCATCGTCCTCTTGTTACCATTGATCCTTAGATGCACACTTCGGGACCCCCTACCCGAGATCTGCCGGTTTTGACACCGACATTGGTGCTTCCATTGAGAGTTCCATTGTATTGTCGACAGAAGGATCGATGGCTCACCTTGTCATCAACAAAGATATCACTTCTGGAAGGAGCCTAACTTCGGGACAGGCCCTCCAGCTTGTGGTTTTACCGTGGGCACCCACGCGGCCATTAAGCCGACAGCGCCCCTGTCGGTGTCAAAACCGGCGGATCTCGGGTAGGGGGTCCCGAACTGTGCGTCTAGGCGGATGGTAACGAGGAGACAAGGGACACGATGTTTTACCCAGGTTGGGCCCTCTCGATGGAGGTAATACCCTACTCCCGCTTGATTAATATTGATTATATGGGTAGTACAAGAGTAGATCTACCACGAGATCGAGAGGCTAAACCCTAGAAGCTGGCCTATGGTATGATTGTTGTTCGTCCTACGAACTAAAACCCTTCGGTTTATATAGACACCGAATAGGGTTAGGGTTACACAGAGTCGGTTACAATGGTAGGAGATCTACATATCCGCATCGCCAAGCTTGCCTTCCACGCCAAGGAAAGTCCCATCCGGACACGGGACGAAGTCTTCAATCTTGTATCTTCATAGTCTAGGAGTCTGGCTAAAGATGATAATTCGGCTATCCGGACACCCCCTAGTCCAGGACTCCCTCAGTAGCCCCTGAACCAGGCTTCAATGACGACAAGTCCGGCGTGCATATTGTCTTCGGCATTGCAAGGCGGGTTCCTCCTCCGAATACTTCATAGAAGATTTTGAACACCAGGATAGTGCCCGGCTCTGCAAAACAAGTTCCACATACTACCGTAGAGAGAATAATTTTTGCACAGATCTGCTGACGTATTCCGCGGCGTGACATCACACCACGGCCAGACCTTTATATCAATCGTTTTTTACTGTTCCACCTTAGCGCGTTTAGCGAGGCGGTTTCCTTGGCACATCTTATCAAAGCATAGATCGTGCCCCCTTATTCCGGGATTCTCATCAATACGGACGTGGGTAACCCATCCGCGCCATTGATTATGGCGCTTTGGGAGATAAGCGAGTTTTACCAGGTGGCGGACGGGCGCATAACCGTCTGTCCATATAAGGGATAAGGATCCACCTTTTCACCTCGCCTTCTTCCTCCTTTGCTCATCCATTTGGCCTTTCGAGCTCCAGCGCCCAAGTCCGCACACCCTCAACCTTCTCCAACTATGTCCGGAGCGGGAGGCAGGTGGATGGCCTCCTCCGTCACGGAGGGGCACATCAAAAAGCTGCGGAAGGCCGGATACTTGTCCAGCGACATCGCGTACCGGCTACCCGATGAGGGGCAGCTCATTCCAACCCCCAGGCCCCATGAGAGGGTGGTGTTTCTCCCCCACTTCCTCCGTGGACTAGGTTTTCCACTTCACCCATTTGTCCGGGGGCTGATGTTCTACTACAGCCTAGACTTCCACGATCTGGCCCCGAATTTCATCCTCAACATCTCGGTGTTCATCGTCGTGTGCGAGGCCTTCCTCTGCATCCAGCCCCACTTTGGCTTATGGCTGAAGATCTTCAATGTCCGGCCGAAGGTAGTGGGCGGCCGTAAGCCAGTCTTGGGCGCCATGGTTGGCAAGATGGCCAAAGTCCTATGGCTCGAGGGCTCCTTTGTGGAGACCATAAAGGGGTGGCAATCGGGTGGTTCTATATCACCGAGCCGCGCGACTCTAAATGGGCGGCGGCCCCCGAATTCCGATCTGGCTTCCCCACACGGCTCACATCATGGAAAGAGACGGGCCTAACGTGGGGGGATTCGAACGAGCTGTCCGGACTTCAAACCTGCATCCGGAACCTGGTGGACAAGAATCTCAGGCTTGTCAACGTAATCCAGGTGATGCTCATCCGCCGGATTCTCCCATGCCAACAACGGGCCTTCAAATTGTGGGAGTTCGATCCGGCACAGCACTCAACTCTGAAAAGGCTCTTCGACACTACATATGAAGACGCCTGGAAGGTGCTGTTCAAGGGCACCGAGGCTCCCACATCCGCTACCGAAGATCGCGGATTCAGCTCGCAGCGTCAAGCCAGCGAGGTAAGTTATTCTACCCTTTACGGGACTCTTTTTTCATAGTTTCACTCTATGCGGGATCTAAAACTCCTAACCTTTGACAGGACTGGCTGAAGACGTCCGGACAGATTAACCGTCCGGCCCCATTGCCGAAGACCCAGCGGACGCCCGATTAATAGGGTTCTTGGCTCGGCACCTCACGTGGTGCGGAGAAGAGAAACAAGAAAGGAGGCCACGGGAACTCGAAGGAGCTCCCGCGCCAGGGGCTGTCGGACTCATCGCGATAACCTGAGGCGGAATCCTCCTCGAGGAAGAGGAGGAGGAAAAAAGCCTCTCCCAGGCGAAGGAGGAAGAAAAGGAAGGCCGCCCCAACCGGGGAGGCGGAGGGTCAGAAGGAAGGACCCTTCCTCCGACTTCTCCACCAACGCCGGCGGCGACGAGGAGGAGTGGCCAACAAGGGCCAAGCCCCTGGCGAGATCGTAAGTGTCCGGATACCCATGGCTTTTTTATCATTGCACAGTGTTCTCTAATGACGAACAATCATGCAGCCCGCCCAAGGACGAGTTCGCCGCTTCGTCGAGCGGGTCCCTGAGTTCGTCAGAAATGGAGAGTACCTCACTTCCGGCCGCCTCCTCATCTCACGCTGCGGACGACGCCGAGGTGGGGCCCCAAGGGGGGCCTGGTCGAGAGGAGGTGGCGCAGGAGGCGCCGCAAGGCAGCCACCCGGACTCCAGGCGCGGGGGGAGCGAAACCCCCAGGGGCTCTAAGCCCGACCCTTGCCCGGACTCCATAACAGAACCTTCAGCGGTTCCGAAGTCCGGCAAGCGGCCCCTTCGTAGGAAGGGTAAGACGCGGTGTCCTCCGTCCAACCGGAGGCACGGATAGCTCTTGGGCGCTTAACAGCGCCTCCATCGAAGGACACCGCCTTTGTTATGAGTGCGGTGATCGAAAGAAAGATCCGCCAAAGAGCGGGCTGATGGCTTCAACAGCCTTCTAACAGGCTTTGAGGTAAGTTTAGAATATGTAAAAATATTACCGCATAGACAAGTAGCCCTGATGCTTAGTTCGGTGTTGGAAAGAAAAGCGGATGAGGATCTAAAAGATATCTGTGAGAGTCTAACATAAATATGTCAATATGGGAATGCAGCTGTGCTTGCTCTGACCTCTGCCTTGCGATCATGGAGGTCAATGCATTAAAGAAGAGCCTCGAGCGGTTCGAGAATGAGCTCGGCCAAGCCAAGAAGCAGCTCGAGGACAAGGAAGGTAAGTGATACCTTATTAAAGTAATACCTTATAGAAAGGATTTGGTTGCAAAAAATGACAGGAATAATGTGGGTATTGTAGGGGCCACGAACAAGGTGGCGACCCTGAAGGAAGCGGTGTCCGTGGCCGAAAACAAAGCGGTCGTGGAGCGCACCGAGCGAGAGAAGCAGGAGGAGCGGGTGGCGGAGGTGCGGCAAGATCTCCAGGCTCTCGTGGAAAAACATGAGAGTTTGGAGCGTGACTCGAAGACTCGAGAGTCCGAGCTCGCCTCGGCTCTTGAGAGTGCCAAAGCCGCTAAGGCCGAAGCCCAAAAAGCCCTCCAAGAAATTGAATCAATAAACAAGATAGCGGCAGGGTAAGGCATTCTTTATGGAAAGCAAGCATGTGAAAGTGAATTACCTATTACTTACCCGGATTCGGAGCTCTCCAGGAGCATTCGCAGATCTGCCACATAGTCGTCGTCGATGCTTTGCGCGTTCTACCGTACCAAGGAGGGAGTTCGACGGAGAAGGTGTTCTGTCCCAATATCTTTGAGGCGGACATCCGGTGCCCCTAAGTGACCAGCTAAAGCAGCTGGTCGAGCTCCTAAGCTTCTTGAACAGGCCATGAAGGGCCTCATAGTTTGGCTGTGGCCATTGGAAGCCATGCCTGGGAGCTACTTTGGGCTGGTGCAGTGGCTGGTGGACGCATGTCCATGGATTGAAGTCATCAAGCGCTCCGTCTGCATTGAAGGTGCCCGTCGGGCCCTTGCCCGTGCTAAAGTGCCTTTGGGGCAAGCTGGATGCGGAGAAGATTGTGACGGACGGGCCACCGAAGGCAAGGATCATCGCAAGCCGAAATGTACTATGAGGCGTCTGAAGGGTGCCCTCCGTATAGCGGATGAGTGCTCCAAAGATGTAATTTTGAATAGACTCGCATTTGTTATCTGTCGCTGAAAACTTGTTCATATCGCTAAGCAACGCTTGTTAATTTAAAATATTACCTTACATGTGGCCTTTTATCAAATTTGAGAGATGGCAAGTCGTTGGCTTCAGCCCCATGCCACAGTCTTTGGGGTGTTAGGGATAAACTTGGCGCTCTTGTTCCCATTCTTGGGTCCATCGAGGAGGCGCTCAACGCAATGAACAAGGCAACCGGACTTATAATGCTTGAACACTCTCACTTAGCCATAGAATTCTATAATTTTAAATTTCGTGAAGCCCCTAGTATTCGGAAGACCGAGTTGAGGGCGCTATCACGCCTTGGCGGATAATTCGGTTCCTCGCTCTAAGCGGCATAAGTCTTTAGGGACCCGAAAAAACCTCTCGAACAGCGACCGGCTCTCGCCCTATCATGACGGTCAGTTTTAGCTTTCTCCACTGAGGTGCTCAACCCAGCTCAACTGGGGCACAATCGCAGTGGTTCTCCTGGTGCCGCGTTAGCCGATAGAACGAAACGTAAGGCAGCAAAACACAGGAGCCGGGCAAACCCAACTATTGACCCAAGACATGATTCGGAGCCGATGCATATAATGCTATAAGTTCGGGGTGCCGCACCTGTGAAAGTGTTCGGACTTATCACACCATAATTTGGGGGTACTTAAGCCCCTGGTGTATTGGCCGTACCAAAGTGTACGGGTGCAACATGTCATGAAATGAACATATATATAGATAAAAAAGGAGTACAATAATAGGCAAAAGCTATGTATTGGTTATTAAAAAGAAACTGCAAATAAAAGCAGAACGATACAAATTGTGCGATAAGCAAGGGATGGGACTATTTAACATGTCCCCCTCCAGGGGTAAGCTGCGGGATGGTATGTAAAACAGGTATAATGCTCGTAGTATAGACCACCTGGACATTTGACGCAGTTTTCTGCGTCCCTGGCTGTTGCATCGTGAGTTCGGCGCGAATGCTGGACAGGGCTTCTGGAGAATAGAGTCCTGAAAGTAAGAAAAAAGAAAAAAGAAAAAGAATGACACAATTGGGAGCCCCTGGTGCGGTTGAGCCGCATTCTGGGTGTTGTGGTCGTGCCCCTCCCCTTGTGCCCATGGTATCTCCAGGGCGTAGTTATGTACGCGTAGTACTGGCTTCGCAATTTCGCGAGGGCTGGGTGTCACGCCCAATATGCGACCCTATCCAAAAGGAACTCGAAGGTCCCACCAAGGATAGACCCGCATATTGAAACGCTTTTGCAAGGTGGATATCATTACATCAACATTACATAATATATGGGGATACATACATAAGGCACAAATGCCACAAGAATACATCAACATCATATACAAGATCAACATCCGACTACGGATGAAACATAAACAGAAACTCAAACAATATCCATCCTGCTAGCCCAGGCTGCCGACCTGGAACCTATCCCCTGATCGAAGAAGAAGCAGAAGAAGAACTCCAATACAAGCAAACATCGCTCTCGCGTCAAGATCATCGCACAACCTGTACCTGCAACTGTTGGTGTAGTAATCTGTGAGCCACGAGGACTCAGCAATCCCATTACCATGGGTATCAAGACTAGCAACGCTTAAAGGGGTAAGGAAGGGGTAAAGTGGTGAGGTTGCAGCAGCGGCTAAGCATATATGGTGGCTAACATACGCAAATGAGAGCGAGAAGAGAAACAAAGGAACGGTCGTCAACTAGTAATGATCAAGAAGTGATCCTGAACTCCTACTTACGTCAAACATAACCCGAAACCGTGTTCTCCTCTCGATCTACCCGAAAAGAGACACTCACGAGTTCGCACACGGTTGGTGTATTTTAGAAGAGTTTGCTTCAAGTTTACTACAACCGGATATTAACAAATTCCCATCTGCCACATAACCGTGGGCACGGCTCTCGAAAGTTTATACCCTGTAGGGGTGTCCCAACTTAGCCCATGATAAGCTCTCGCGATCAACGAAGGATATTCCTTCTCCCTGGGAAGACCCGATCAGTCTCGGAATCCCGGCTACAAGACATTTCGACAGCAATAAAACAAGACCAGCAAAGCCTCCCGGCGTCCGACATAATGATAGTAGCCGCGCGTATCTCGTCTCAGGCCACGACCGGATGAGCACTACGTACAACTAGAACCTGCCCTCAAGTTTCCCCGAGGTGGCGCTGCAAGTGGCTCTAGTTTGGACCAACACTTAGACAAGCATTGGCCCGGGGCTAAAATAAAGATGACCCTTGGGATGCGCGACTCCCAAGGGAAAAGGTAATAGGTCGGGCAAATGGTAAAACCAATTTTGGGCCTTCTTTGAAAAGTCTTATTCAAAGCGAACTGTCAAGGGGTCCCATAAATCACCCGACCGCGTTAGGGGCGCAAAATCCGGGAACATAATACCGATATGACGGAAACTAGGCGGCAAGGGTGGAACAAAACACCGGCATAAGGCCGAGCCTTCCACCCTTTACCAAGTATATAGATGCATTAATAATATAAGAGATATTGTGATATCCCAACCAAAATCCTGTCCACCATGGAGCAATCTTCAACTTCACCTGCAACTAGCAACGCTATAAGAGGGCTGAGCAAAGCGGTAACATAGCCAAACAATGGTTTGCTAGGAAGGGTGCAAAAGGTTAGAGGCTGACATGGCAATTTGGGATGGCTTGATAAACAGGTAATAGGTAGCGCAGCATAGCGATAGAACGAAGCAACTAGCATAGCAATGATAGTAGTGAGATCCAGGGTAGCGGTCATCTTGCCTGAAATCCCGCAAGGAAGAAGAACGAATCCATGAAGAAGACGAGCGGATGAAGCCGAACCGGCGTGAGCGAGCGAATCCTCACGATCATAGCGAAACAAGAACTAACAAGAAGAAGCACACAACATAGTAAACACACCACACATGAACAAGGCATGATGCTCAACCAAGTATGATGCATGACAAGGCTACATGAATCTACTCATGGCAAAAGATGATGCATACAAGACCAACACATCAAAGCAAGTTTAAATGAGGCCGGAAACAACGTATAACGATTCCGGTAAGTCCTCATATGCAAATTTCGAAATTGGTCCAGATCTGAATAAACCTTATGTTCAAGTTGTTAAAAAGTAAGTTAAAATGCACCAAGATTATCTACACGAAATTCTAGTCAAGTTACATATAAAGTTCATTAGATTCGGAGCTACGGTCTAGAAGATATGAGCAAAACAAGATAAGCATGGCATTGATGCAAAATGCATCCAAACATCAAGAAAACACCTCAAAACAAGGATGCAACATGATAATATGAAACTACATGCAAATCTAAGCAAGTTTCATATAGAGCACACTCAAAACGGAGCAACGGTTCAACACATACACATGAAACAAGTAATAGCAACAATCTGTCCAAAACAGCAACTAGGCATATTGCAAGCATCAAAACACTATGCTACAGCATCTCAACATGAGAAAAAAAGACATGGGCATGATGTACAGGTAAAGCATTACAAAACATGAACACTGAGCTATCTCCAGAAATCACTATAACATGCTCAAACACACATGGAAAGATTGCAAATAATAACAGTTTCAGACTTTAGCAGAAATAACATCAGGTTGCAATGTTTAGAGCTATTATACAACATGGTACAGGAACTTATCATGGCAAACAAAGGCATGGCATGATACCACTAAATTCATAGAACAAAAGTCCCTTACTGACCATAAGCCAAAAAGGATCAGAAAATATGATGGCACCCATGTAAACATAGCAAGTTATATTACAGTTTCATACATGGCAGGAACAACAATAAGTAGGCATGTTGGTGAGCTTGAACCACTCACCACAGAGCAATACATGGAATGGCAAGGCAACTCACAGTAACAATACATGGCATAGAAGCTATACATGGCAAGAACAACATCATAGCGTACACGGATCAACTACAACAACCTTGGCAAAATTGAATAACATGTAAACAACCTGCCAGGAAACATTTTATAGCAAAAGTAGAGCTCGATTGACTCAAGCTATGGCACTCCACAATTGCAAACAAGGGCATGGATGGATAGATAATAACCATATGTTCAAAACATCCTTACTGAAGTATCTCAAAATAAGCATGGATCTCTCGGTAGCATCAAGTTTACATGGCATCAAAATATCAGCAGAACAGGGGCTGAAATCAGCAACATCATGAAGCCTAGTTTGCATGCTTTTGCTAGTCACCACATTGATCAAAAAACTATATGGTAAGAACCTCTGTAAAGAATACATGGCATAGATCAAAACACATGTAGACATCAACCTCATAGGATGCACACATCAATCATGGCAAAAATGACAAATGAGCATGTTATAACAGTTTCAGCAGATTAACAGCAACATGCACTCTTCCAACAGCATTTCGGGCATCAATATGAGCTCAAATGAAAATGATGCAATGGAATGGAATGCTATACTCGACGAGACGAACAATTTGACATATTACACGCGCAAAACGGAGCTACGGATGCAGAGATACAACATGATGAAAATGGCATGATTATGCAAATTTCAGGGACTTAGAAGAAATCGAGGTCAACCTCTAGTTCGCACGGGGATCGAGGACGGACGGAGCTGGGTCGCCGGAGGACGGGGCGGCGCCGGAGTACGACGAGGGAGGGTCGCCGGAGGGTCGGGGCGGCGGATCCGGGCGGCGCCGCCCGGATCCGCCATGGCGCGGCCGACGGGCCGGAGGAGCTTGAGCTCCGCGAGTGGCGGAGGAGGCAGGCGGCGGGGCAGGGCGCGGCCGCAGGCGGCGGCGGCCGGGGGAGCGCGCCCAGGGCGGCGGCGGCCGGGCGACGCGGCGGCAGGCGAGGCGGCGAGCGGCGGGCGAGCTGCTGTGAACCCGCTGGATGGGCTCCATGGCTGCATGCAGGCGCGTAGGCGGCGGCGACAGTGGCGGCGCCCGGTTGGCGGAGAGCGGCGGCGTGGATGACGTGTCGCCTCGCCATTGGCCAGGCGACGTGGCAGCGGGATGGACACGTCCGCCGGCGGCGGACATGTCCGCCGGCGCGGAGGGAAGTTAGGGTAGGGTTTGATCTGCGCGGATTTTTCGGGGGAGGCCACATATTTATAGGTAGAGGGAGCTAGGAGAGTCCAAATGAGGTACGGTTTTTGCCCACACGATCGTGATCGAACGACCGAGAGCATGGAGGGGAGTTAGATGGGTTTTGGGCCACTTTGAGGGGGTGTTGGGCTGCAACACAAAGAGGGCTTTTACGGTTACCCGGTTAACCGTTGGAGTACCAAACGACCTCCAAATGGCACGAAACTTGACAGGCGGTCTACCGGTGCTATACCAAGGCCGCTTGACAAACCTCGGTCCATTCCGAGACCGTTTAACACCCGCACACGAAAAGAGGTAAAAGGGAGCGCCGGGGAACATAGGAGTGCCGGATTGCAAAACGGACAACGGGAAAAATGCTCGGATGCATGAGACGAACATGTATGCAAATGCGATGCACATGATGACATGATATGAAATGCAGATGATGACATGGCAAAGTGAAACACGCAAGCACATGACATGGCAAAGACAGCGATTAACTGGCAGACACCTGGCGCATCGAATCCGGGGCGTTACACTGGGGTTGGGGCCGGATTGCTACGCGCACTTGGATCGTGCCAGGCGGTCTTGTTGTAGGTTACTCCGGTCGTGCTTGACAGTGTCCGGACGTTTAGTGGCCGGACTCGAGAATTGCTGTGAGAGGCTGCTTTGCACCTCCGCCGCGAGAGCCGCCGTGTGCTCCTCCGTTTGGAGAGAGCGTTCGGTGTTTCCATTTACCGTGATTACTCCTCGAGGGCCTGGCATCTTGAGCTTGAGGTATGCGTAGTGCGGCACCGCATTGAACTTTGCAAATGCGGTTCGTCCAAGCAGTGCGTGATAGCCACTGCAGAACGGGACTATGTCGAAGATTAACTCTTCGCTTCGGAAGTTATCCGGGATCCGAAGACCACTTGAGTGTAACGAGCCTGCACAATTGGCCTCTACACCTGGTATGGCGCCTTTAAAGGTCGTCTTTGTGGGTTTAATTCTTGAGGGGTCTATGCCCATTTTGCGCACTGTATCCTGATAAAGCAGGTTCAGGCTGCTACCGCCGTCCATCAGGACTCTAGTGAGGTGAAATCCGTCAATGATTGGGTCAAGTACCAATGCGGCAAAACCGCCATGACGGATGCTAGTGGGGTGGTCCCTTCGATCGAAGGTGATCGGGCAGGAAGACCATGGGTTGAACTTCGGGGCGACTGGCTCTATCGCATATACGTCCCTTAGCGCACGCTTCCGCTCCCTTTTGGGTATGTGGGTTGCGTATATCATGTTCACTGTCCGCACTTGTGCAGGAAACCCCTTCTGTCCTCTACTATTCGGCGGCCGGGGCTCTTCCTCGTCATCGCTATGCAGCCCCTTGTCCTTGTTTTCGGCGCTTAGCTTGCCTGCTTGCTTGAACACCCAACAATCCCTGTTCGTGTGGTTGGCAGGTTTTTCGGGGGTGCCATGTATTTGGCACAAGCGATCGAGTATTCGGTCCAAGTTGGACGGGCCCTAGGTATTTCTTTTGAATGGCTTCTTCCGCTGACCGGGTTTAGAGCCTCTGAATCCGGCATTGACTGTTGTATCTTCAGCATTATCGCTGTTAATGCGGCGCTTGTTCTTGTTGTGACGCGACCTGCCATTGCTGTCCTTGGTATCCGAACTACCAGGGTGTTTGTCCAAGTTGTTGCTTTGAGCTAGCCAGCTGTCCTCTCCCGCGCAAAAGCGGGTCATGAGTGTGGTGAGGGCTGCCATGGATTTCGGCTTTTCCTGTCCTAGGTGCCGGGCTAGCCACTCGTGGCGGATGTTATGTTTGAAGGCTGCAAGGGTCTCTGCATCCGGACAGTCAACGATTTGATTTTTCTTGGTTAGGAACCGTGTCCCAAATTGTCTGGCCAATTCTTCTGGCTGCTGAATTATATGGCTAAGGTCATCGGCGTCTGGTGGTCGCACATATGTGCCCTGGAAGTTATCAAGGAATGCGGCTTCCAGGTCCTCCCAACAACCAATTGATTCTGCTGGCAAGCTGTTAAGCCAATGCCGAGCTGGTCGTTTAAGCTTGAGTGGGAGGTATTTGATGGCATGGATCATCACCACGGGCCATGTGGATATGGAGGAGATAGTCCTCGATCCAGACCGCAGGATCTGTGGTACCATCGTATGATTCGATGTTTATGGGCTTGAAGCCCTCAGGGATTTGATGATCCATTACTTCATCTGTGAAGCATAGTGGGTGTGCGGCGCCTCTGTATTGGGCTATATCACTGTCGGCATTCTGGGAACGGGGGTCCCCAGACTTGCCTGCCTGCGGCCTGCGACGTGGCTCGAAGGAGGCCCAGCGCGGCCCATCTTCATCAACGCAAGCTCAAGACCCTCGCGAGGGGCCAAGCCTCGTGGGGCGGACGACAAGGATCTTCCTCAGGCACGTCCTCGTCAGGCTGGCTCATGAGGAGGTGGAGAGTTCAAGGCAGGGTACCTCACGAGGTGCCCATGACGCAAGCCATGACGACCAAGGGCGCCAGTCGGGCACCAGCCCGCGCAGTGTCCTCCTTTCCTCTTTGATGCAAAGGGAGCAAGCGCAGGCGAGAGCATCAAGCAAAGGCATCCATGTGGTGCAACAAGACCAAGACCATCCCAACGGCTGGAAGGGAGTCATCGTGGAGCCCAAGTAGGCGTCATCACCAGAGCCTTTGGCAGGCGAGGACCAACTTTAGTCAGGATAAGTGTACCCGCTGTTCCCCTTCAAAATGGCCAATTGTTGGCGCCCTTCCCACTCAATATTTGGGAAGAGGCCCAGGGCCTTCGCCTATAAATAGGAGTAGCCACACTCAGAGCTAGGGCATCTGGAAAAGAGAGATCTAGAAAGGGAGACGAAGAGGCATCTTGGAGAGAGATCGGAATCTTCATCAAGAAACCAGTAGCTAGAGCGACTGAACACCACCTAGCAGTCCATCACACCCGCCAAGAACAGACCCTCGCGAGGTTGTTCTTCCTTATATTGTTCCTCATCAGCCCAAGAGGCAATCCACCACACCACACACTGGAGTAGGGTATTACACCACAATGGTGGCCTGAACCAGTATAAATCTTGTGTCTCTTGTGATGTTCTGTTTGGTAGTTTAGGTCCCAGCGATTCGGCGAGGTGCGAGACGGTGGAAGGTTGGATCTCTGTGCGCACCCCAGTGTTCGAACCTTAAGGGTCTGCCGGAACCCGAAATCCGACAATCACGACGTAGCTCATATGAGCTTTGTCTATTGTGTTCGGCCCGGCCGGGTTTGCTGTATCCGGCGTGATGGTAATCATTCCGAGTCGTTGGGCGTCCACGTGATCTGTAGATCGATCTTGTATGCTTTGCCTTATCCTCCAATATATCTCGCATGTCCGGCGCGTTTTCCCGTGCCTTGGTACTTTTTGAGCGGCGTTGGGGTGTGGCTTGAGCGGAGGGCCGAGAGGCTTCTCTTTTGCGGCCACGGGGTGGCCGGTCTGCCATGTCGTGCGCTGGTGACTTGGGTGCTTCCTCCTATGATCGAGGCAACAGCCTGCGTTTGGGGTAGCTTTTGGAGGGGCGTTCGAGTTCATACTCTTCGGCTCCAAGGACTTCAGTCCATTTGTCAGCTAGCAGGTCTTGGTCAGCTCTAAGCTGTTGCTGCTTTTTCTTGAGGCTGCTTGCCGTGGCCATAAGCCTGCGTTTGAAACGATCCTGTTCGGCGGGATCCTCAGGCACGACAAATTCGTCGTCGTCGAGGCTTGCCTCATCTTCGGAGGGAGGCGCATAGTTATCGTCCTCTACCTCTCTTTCTGCCGCACTGTCATGCGGACCTGCTTCTCCCTCCTCCTGCGCTGAGTCCGGCTGGAGGGGGTTGTCTTCGGCACTATCCGGGGTGTTATTATCTCCCGTGCCGGAATCACCGTTTTTGTTGTGGCGGGATTTAGAGCGGCGCCGCTGACGCCGGTGCTTCGGCTACTTCTTGGAGGGGTCATCCTCCGTTGTTCCACCGCCGTTCCCATCTTTTGGGATGTCCACCATGTATATGTCATATGACGAGGTGGCCTTCCAGTGCCCTGTAGGCGCTGGGTCTTGGTCGTCTCCGGCATCGTCGTCCATACCGTCAATGTCTTCGGAGTCAAAGTCGAGCATGTCGGTTAAATCATCGACAGTGGCTACAAAGTGGGTGGTGGGTGGGAGTTGAATTTCTTCGTCGTCCGCATCCCAACCTTCCTGACCGTAGTCCGGCGAGGGCTCTCCGGATAAAGAGTGAGACTTTAGTGAATTCAGGATGTCGCCAAAGGGCGAGTGCTGAAAGATGTCCGCGGCAGTGAACTCCATGACCGGCGCCCAATCGGTTTCGATTGGCAGGGGCGCGGAGGGTTCGGAGTCCGAAGAGGAGTCCGGCACCTTGGAGTCACGGTATTCGCAAAGGACAGGGATGGTGTTCGGCTCAATCGTCGTAGAGATTTCAGCCCCCGAGGTGGTGTCCAACCAACCATCCTCGATTGGCGAGATCGGCTCCGAATCAATGGTCGGAGCGGACACTAGTGCGGCCTCCAGGACATTGTTCGGCGGCAGAGTTAGATCATGCCCATCGAGATAGTGCGGCACGCTTGGCTACGGCTCGAATCCGTCGAAGATCAAGTCACCGTGGATGTCGGCCGTGTAGTTTAAACTTCCAAACCTGACCTGATGGCCAGGGGCGTAGCTTTCGATCTGCTCCAGATGGCCTAGCGAATTGGCCCGCAGTGCAAAGCCACCGAATACGAAGATCTGTCCGGGGAAAAAGTCTCACCCTGGACTGCGTCGTTGTTGATAATCGAAGGAGCCATCGGGCCTATCGGTGACGACACAGAGGAACTCTCAATGAAAGCACCAATGTCGGTGTCAAAACCGGCGGATCTCGGGTAGGGGGTCCCGAACTGTGTGTCTAGGCGGATGGTAACAGGAGACAAGGGACACGATGTTTTTACCCAGGTTTGGGCCCTCTCGATGGAGGTAATACCCTACTCCTTCTTGATTAATATTGATGATATGGGTAGTACAAGAGTATATCTACAACGAGATCAGAGAGGCTAAACCCTAGAAGCTAGCCTATGGTATGATTGTTGTTCGTCCTACGGACTAAAACCCTTCGGTTTATATAGACACTGAATAGGGTTAGGGTTACACAGAGTCGGTTACAATGGTAGGAGATCTACATATCCGCATCGCCAAGCTTGCCTTCCACGCCAAGGAAAGTCCCATCCGGACACGGGACGAAGTCTTCAATCTTGTATCTTCATAGTCTAGGAGTCCGGCCAAAGATGATAGTTCGGCTATCCGGACACCCCCTAGTCCAGGACTCCCTCAGCCCCCCCACCCCCAGCGCGATCGCCATGCGTCGCCTCCGCATTGGTCTCGAACACTCCGAAAAGATGGATCCGACGGACATCGCATCGTTGACTGAGATGCTAGATTGCATCGCCGCCCTAGGAATTTCAACGGACCATGATCGGATCGGGCTTAAACCTGACCATAGGGAAATCAATCTCCTGCCGATCACCCACCTGGTGGCGTCGTCGAGGAATGAGACAAGAACACTTCTTCTCCCAATTTGAAAACCAGCTATGTTTGGATATCCGAACCCATTGAACCAAAGACTCTTCCTTTGGAGGAGATACCACGTCCCCCGAACTCAGAGTTGGACTTAGGGCTCGGGGAGCACTTGGATCTTCCCGGACCCGAACCGGTGACCTCGGAGATTTTACAATCCTTGGGCAGGGATTCAAGTTTTAGGCCACCCGCCCACCACAATCAATACCCAAGTAATTCAGGCCCTCCTAACATATACGACCTGATGTATGTAAGGCAGCAACCTCAGGAAACGGTCCATCACTTTTGGGCCAGGTTTCTACTTGTCAAAAATAAGATCAAAGGTTGTTGCGATGACGATGTGGTCTCGTTTTTCATCATAATTGCACCAATGAGGGAATTCGGAATGCCCTCGGCCGCCGTCGCATACAGAATTTCATGGAACTATCGCACATAGTACGGAAGTACTGCTCGATGGAAAGCACCTGGAAGGCCCAAAAATTCAAATTAGAACCTGCTGCCTTTAAGCAGTGCACTGCCCGGGCAAAACGGATACACCCCTACGAGGCATCTGATCATAAGCCCGCCGGCAAGAAAAATAAACCCTTTATGGGACCCATGTATGTTCTTGACGAGCTCCTCGACAAGCCAGGTCAGATACATGCCACGCTGAGCACCGAACCAACTCATAGCCTTCGGGCATGTTGGGTACTCTGGCAGGTGGCTAAAAGCGGTGAGGCTATCCTCACCATTGCTACTCTCGAGAAGTATTCTCTGGAGAATGATGACGTTAACGTATTCATGGTCTTTGAGACCTTCTCCTCAAATAATCGGTGTAAAAGGGCACTCCGCGACCCCGCCAAAATTAACCAAGTAACCGCAATAAGCCCATGGAACGACGCGGCAATAACTTTCACCACTGACGATGAACCAAGGGCCCAATCAGTCCGAGAACCCGCCACCTTGGTCTTAAACCCAATTGTGGACGGCTTTTGACTTACCAAAGTGCTCATGGACGGCGGCAGTGGACTTAACCTCATCTACGAGGACATGCTCAACAAAATGCATATTGACAACGCCCGCATCGAGCAAAGAACACCTATCGAGGCATCATCCCGAGTCGAGAAGCACGATGTTCGGGAAAAATCAAACTTGATGTAGTATTCGGTACGCCTAA
The DNA here is from genome assembly GCA_021605205.1 of Aegilops longissima. Taxonomy (NCBI): domain Eukaryota; kingdom Viridiplantae; phylum Streptophyta; class Magnoliopsida; order Poales; family Poaceae; genus Aegilops; species Aegilops longissima. Next base: position 403,222,351 of record CM038676.1, on the reverse strand, counting down.
GAATTACAGGTCCAAAGAGTTGCTTTTCCACGTGGATCCCTTCAATAGCGGATATCATGCCCTTTTAGGGCGGGACGCTTTCTCACGCTTCCAAGCCATACCCCACTACGGGTATATGAAGCTTAAAATGTCGGGGCCAATGGAGTAATCACGATCACAAGTGATCCGGATATAGCACTCTGCATCGAAAACAAAACCGCATCCTTGGCCCTTGAGGCACTATCTGAAGCCCTCACGGTCGAAGAGCTAACCACCCTGCGATCCACGGTGGACAAAGATGATGTGATCCTCGATAAGAGGCCCAAATCTACCTCTTTCAAACCAGCATATGAAATAGTTAAATTTCAAGCGCACCCGACGAATCCTAATAAAACAGCATCCATCGAAGCACAGCTGATCCGACAGTTGATGCCGCCCTACGAGTGTTCCTGCACGAAATTGGGATATCTTTGCCTGGCACCCTTTGGACATGCTCAGAATCCCACGCAGAATGGCCGAACATAGCCTCAATATAATCAAGGGGTTCAAACCAGTCAAGCAAACGCTACGGCGATTCTTCGAACCTAAACGACAAGCTATGGGGGAGGAGCTAGCTAAACTACTCGAGGCTGGGTTCATCAGAGAAATCAAACACCCGGATTGGCTAGCCAACTTGGTCATGGTGCCGAAGAAGGATAAATCCTGGCGCCTTTGTGTCCATTTCAAAAACCTTAATAAGGCTTGCCCCAAAGACCCTTTCCCGTTGCCTCGCATTGACCAAATTATCGATGCAACCGCAGGACATGATTATTTGTGTTTCCTCGATGCTTACTCTGGATATCATCAGATCAAGATGAAGGAGTCTGACCAGGTCGCAACGGCGTTCATTACCCCGTATGGGCCTTTTTGTTTCAACACTATGCCTTTTGGTCTTAAAAACGCTGGTGCCACTTACCAACGCATGATTCAAACATGTCTGGAAAAAAAATTGGCAAGACAGTGGAAGCATATGTGGATGACGTGGTCATCAAGACTAAACACGTCGAATCATTGGTGGACGATCTCCGCCTCACATTTGACAACCTCCAAACATATGACATACGACTTAATCCGGACAAATGTGTTTTTGGCGTTCTAGCCGGAAAGATGCTAGGGTTCATTGTCTCAAATAAAGGAATCCAAAATCTGAGCCTTGTCACAATTGGCCATACCAACAGACTTAAAACAGGTCCAAAAACTAACAGGGTGCATGGCAGCTTTGAGCCGCTTCATCTCCAGATTAGGAGAAAAGGCATTACAACTTTATAGACTGCTTAGACGCACTGACCACTTCGAATGGACGGACGCGGCCATAGCCGGATTGGAAGAAACAAAAACCCTATTAGCAGGCAACCCAATCCTAGCCGCCCCAAGTGTTGGCGAGCCTATGTTGCTTTATATATCGGCGACTCACCAAGTAGTGAGCGTCGTACTCGTCGTCGAGCGAGAGGAAGAGGGACATAAATTCCCCATCCAGAAACCAGTATACTATGTATCGGTGGTCCTTACACCATGCAAATCTCGATACCCTCACTATCAAAAGATAGCTTACGCGGTCTTTATGGCATCCCGCAAGCTCCGCCACTATTTTCAATAGTGTTTGATCACAGTGGCATCCGAAATACCACTCAATGACATCATAAATGACAGGGATGCCACCAGCCGCATAGCTAAATGGGCCATTGAGCTCTTACCATTCGAAATCACATACAAGCCGCGCCGAGCTATTAAGTCTCAGGTGCTGGCCGACTTCGTCGCCGAGTGGACGGAATCCGAGCTCCCTAAAGAGTACAGTTCATACTCCAACTGGATCATGTACTTCGACGGCTCTAAAATGTTAGCCGGACTGGGGGCTGGTGTAATCTTGACATCCCCCATGGGGGATGATAATCCCCAAGTGCAGGGAATCATCGGAGCAATTTCCAAAGGTGGAAGTGATAAGTATGGAGTGTCGAACCCATAAGGATCTAAAGGTAAGATCAATATTCTCTCAAGCCCTATCTGCCACTGATACGACTCTACGTACACCGAACGTTTGCTTCCAACTAGAAATGAGAAATAAAACTACGTTGTGGGTATGAAGAGGATAACTTTATATGGTATCGGAGAGCTAAAATATAAAAGTAGGTGATGTTACCATAAAGTTATAATATATTACTAAGTATTATAAATAGCGAGTGTGGAATAATGATGGACCGGTGTGCGGAATTGTCCTAGGCAATTGTTAACAAGACCGGTAGTCGTCATTGCAATTCCATATGAGGGAGAGGCATAAGCTAACATACTTTCTCTACTTGCATCATATGCACTAATGATTGGAACTCTAGCAAGCATCTGCAACTACTAAAGATCATTAAGGTAAAACCCAACCATAGCATTAAAGCATCAAGTCCTCTTTATTCCCATACGCAACAACCCCCCTTAGTCGGGTTTGTGTTTCAGTCACTCACCAAACCACTATAAGCGAATCATGAACGTATTGCAACACCCTACAGCGGGAATCCCTCACGCTTGCGCGACACGGAGGGCACCATAGGACAGCACCAAAATAAAACATACAACTCGTACCAATCTAGATCATCAATCAACCCAAAGACAAAAGATATCTAATCAAAACATTATAGGATGGAAACACATCATTGGATCATAATATGTGGCATAAAGCACCATGTTCAAGTAGGGATTACAGCGGGGTACGGGAGAGTGGACCGCGTAAAAGAGATGAGGATGGTGATGATGGTGGTGATGTTGATGAAGACGATCACCGCGGCGATGATTCCCCTCTCAATGGCACTCCGGTGCCACAAAGAGAGAGGAGGAGAGGTTCTCCCCCTTGTGCTTCCTCCTCCATGGCCTCCCCCTAGATGGGGAAAGGTTCTCCCTCTGGTCCTTGGACTTCATGGCGATGATGGCCTCTCCGGGATACTCCTCCATGGCCACCGGTGATGATGGCCCCCTCCGGCAGGGTGCCGGAGAGGGCCTAGATTGATTTCTCGTGGCTACAGAGGCTTGCGGCGGAGGAACTTTCGATCTAGGTTTCTTTATGGAAGTTTGGGTATATATGAGAGGTGTTGGCGTCGAGAACAAGTCAGGGGGGTCTCCGTGCTGTCCACGAGGCAGGGAGGCGCGCCCAGGGGGGTGGGCTCGCCCCCCACCCTCGTGGGCAGCCCGGGACTCTTCTGGACCAACTCTTTGACTCCTTGGCATTCTTCTGGTCCAAAAATAAGCCCCGTCAAGTTTCAGGTAAATTGGACTCCGTTTGGTTTTCCTTTTCTGCGATACTCTAAAGCAAGGAGAAAACAGAAACTGGCACTGGGCTCTAGGTTAATAGGTTAGTCCCAAAAACAATATAAAATAGCATATAAATGCATATAAAATATCCAAGGTTGATAATATAATAGCATGAATACTTCATAAATTATAGATACGTTGGAGACGTATCAGCATCCCCAAGCTTAATTCCTGCTCGTCCTCGAGTAGGTAAATGATACAAGAAATAATTTATGAAGTGTGAATGCTAGCAAGTGCACAAGTTTGATCAATGATAATTCCACTAACTTTTTCTAGCATCAATATATGTCATAACAGTAGCTCATCATATAAAACTTTTCATGATCAAGTAATAAGCTATTCACATGTTAAAGTATAGATCATAAACTTTCTTGAAAACTAACAAACAGTGCTCTTAGTCATCAAACAACTGCAATTCATCTTATTTTCAGGAAGGGTCTATGTCAGAGCTTTGATTCAGCAAACTCCACATACTCAACTATCATTTAATCTTTCACAACTGCTAACACTCACGTGATATTTATGGGTTCAAAGTTTTAATCAGACACAGAGAAAGATAGGGGCTTATAGATTCGCCTCCCAACCTTTTACCTCAAGGGTAATGTCAACAATAATAGTTCATGATAACTTACATCCAATTGGATATATATATATATATATATCAGGATCTTTCCAACACAATGTGCTTGCCAAAGGATAAAATGTAAAAAGGAAAGGTGAAGATCACCATGACTATTGCATAAGGTAGAAGATAAAAGTAAAAGATAGGCCCTTCACAGAGGGAAGCAGAGGTTGTCATGCGCTTTTATGGTCGGATGCACAAAATCTTAATGCAAAAGACGTCACTTTATATTTCCTCTTGTGATAGAGACCTTTATTATGTAGTCTGTCGCTTTTATTACTTCCCTATCACAAGTTTGTATAAAGCTTATTTTCTTCACACTAATAGATCATACATATTTAGAGAGCAATTTTTATTGCATGCACCGATGACAACTTACTTGAAGGATCTTACTCAATCCATAGGTAGGTATGGTGGACTCTCATGGCAAAACTAGTTTAAGGGATATTTGGAAGCACAAGTAGTATCTCTACTTGGTCCTAAGAATTTGGCTAGCATAAGGGGGAAAGGCAAGCTCAGCATGTTGGATGATCCAAGACAATATACTTTATTTCGGATATAAGAAAACATAACCCATTATGTTGTCTTCCTTGTCCAACATCAACCTTTTAGCATGGCATATTTTAATGAGTGCTCACAATTACAAAAGATGTCCAAGATTGTATATTTATATGTGAAATCTCTCTTCCTTCAATATTCTTTCATGAATTGTTCAAGTGACCAATTCTACGTTTGCTAACTTTCAATGAGTTTACTACCTATACTTATTATGTGTGAAGTCATTACTCCCCATGTTATAAGCATATGAAACATATATAAATTCAGATTTATGACATTCAATTCATTCAACCTTTTACTCATAGGATATACGTGTAGCACGTGAGTTATTGACAAACTACTCCAAAAAGATACAAGTGAAGAACACTGAGTAGTCAAATAATTAACTAGGCTTGCGAGGATTCTTTTTCATTCAGTAATTCAGATCCAATGATTTTATTCAAACAGCAAGTAAAAATGAAAACACGCTCCAAGCAAAACACATATCATGTGACGAATAAAAATATAGCTCCGAGTAAGGTATACCGATAGTTTTGAAGACGAAAGAGGGGATGCTTTCCGGGGCATCCCCAAGCTTAGTTGCTTGAGTCTTCCTTGAATATTACCTTGGGGTGCCTTGGGCATACCCAAGCTTAGGGTCTTTCCACTCCTTATTCTCCTCATATCGATATCTCACTCAAAGCTTGAAAACTTCAATCACACAAAACTTCGTGAGATAGGTTAGTATGATAAAGAGTAAACCAGTCACTTTGGTACTGTCTAAGACAAGGTTCATAATTGTTACCATACAATGTCTACTGTACCATATCATTTCTACAATTTATATTAATAAATATAAGCGACGGAAACTAGAAAACATGCAAACTATGCAATGAAAACAGAATCTGTCGAAACAGAACAGTCTGTAATGATCTGAACAGCAACCATACTTATCCTACTCCAAAAATTATGAAATAAATTGGTGGACGTGATGAATTTGTCTATTAATCTTCTGCAAAAATAATCAACTCAAAAGAACTCTTCTGTAAAAAAATTGGTAGCTAATCTCGTGAGCGCAAAGTTTCTGTTTTTTACAGCAAGATCACATTAACTTTCACCCAAGTCTTCCCAAAGGTCTTACTTGGCACTTTATTGAAACAAAAGCTATAAAACATGATTACCAAAGTAGATTAATCATGTGAACACACAAAAACAGTAAGGGTAAATATTGGGTTGTCTCCCAACAAGCGCTTTTCTTTAATGCCTTTTAGCTAGGCATGATGATTTCAATGATGCTCACATAAAAGATAAGAAGTGAAACATAAAGAGAGCATGATGAAGAATATGACTAGCACATTTGAATATATCCAACTTCCTATGCCTAGGGATTTGTGAACACATAATTTATAGGAACAAGAATCAACGAGCATAGGAAGACAACCCAAGTATAACTTCAAAGCTTTAAGCACATAGAGAGAAAACTTGATATTATTGCAACTCCTACAAGCATATATTCCTCCCTCATAATAATTTTCAGTAGAATCATAAATGAATTCATCAATATAACCTTCACATAAAGCATTCTTTTCATGGTCTAAAAGCATAGAGAATTTCCTACTCTCCACATAAGCAAAATTCTTCTCATTCAGAATAGCGGGATCACGAGTTCCTAAAGTTGACACTCTTCCAAACCCGCTTTAGATGATAGTATTATTTATACTCCAAAAGATATAAGTGAAGTTCATGGAGCATTCTACAATTAATATAGACTAACCAATGTCCAAGCTCAATATTTATAAGTGAAGCACACGAAGCATTCTATAAAACCATACTCAAAAGATTTAAGTGAAGCACAAAGAGCAATTCTATAAGATCGTACTTAAAAGATATAACTGAAGCACATGAAGTATTCTATAAATCAATGAAATGCTATCTCATACTAGCATGGTTCTTAAATAAAAATAAAAACACAAAGGACACAACTCATGTGAACAAAACAAAAACCGAGGTATACCGATAATTGTTGAAGAAGAAAGATGGGATGCCAACCGGGGCATCCCCAAGCTTAGATGCTTGAGTATCCTCTTTAATATTTACTTGGGGTGCCTTGGGCATCCCCAAGCTTGAACTCTTGCCTATCTTTATTCTTCTCATATTGATAGCTCCTCGATCTTCGAACACTTCATCCACACAGAACTTTAACAAAAACTTTGTGAGATCCGTTAGTATAACAAAGCAAATCACTACTATAAGTATTGTTTAAAACCAATTCATATTTTGTTTTTGAATTATAGCTACTTTAATATAAATTTTCCATGGCTTAATCCACTGATAGAAATCGATAGTTTCATCAAAACAAGCAAGCAATGCATCAAAAACAGAATATGTCTTAAACAAGACAATCTGTAGTAATCTGGAAGTTTGGCAAACTTCTGTAAATCCAAAAATTATGAACTAAATTTGACAATTTGAAAAATATGTACATAAGTAATGTGCAAAAATTTCAGACCCATTTGAATTTCCAGTAAAAGATGTCAAATCATGCACTACAGCCAAAGTTTCTGTTTTTTGTTCTGCACATAGTAAACAAGCAATCTAATCATCCTAAAACCAAAGCTTGGCACATTATTTTGATAATACAATGGATATACACAAGGAGATAATTATTTACAGAGAAATTTCCATGAAAAATTCTACATTTTTTCCGTGAGCATAAACACAAGTGCTCAAGGTCGACCCTCACTTCTTCAATGCATAACTTTCCAATCACTTCTCTTTTAGAAAAACTTTTTAGGCATGAAAGGAAAGTAAAAAAATTGTATTTTCATTCTTTAATTTTTTTGTATGCTTCACCCACAACTAAATAGAAACAAAAAGGTAAAAAAATCTAATTAGTGAAGAAAGCAAACAAGCACACACGAGAGTATCAACCCCACACTATTGCTCCTCGGCAACGGCGCTAGAAAAGAGCTTGATAATCCCCAAGTGCAAGGAATCATCGTAGAAATTTCCAAAGGTGGAAGTGATAAGTATATAGTGTCGAACCCACAAGGAGCTAAAGGTAAGATCAATATTCTCTCAAGCCTTATCTGCCACTGATACGACTCTACGTACACCGAACCTTTGCTTCCAACTAGAAATGAGAAATAAAACTACGTTGTGGGTATGAAGAGGATAACTTTGTATGGTATCGGAGAGCTAAAATATAAAAGTAGGTGTTGTCATCATAAAGTTAGAATATATAACTAAGTATTATAAATAGCGAGTGTGGAATAATGATGGATCGGTGTGCAGAATTGTCCTAGTCAATTGTTAACAAGACCGGTGGTCGTCATTGCAATTTGATATGAGGGAGAGGCATAAGCTAACATACTTTCTCTACTTGGATCATATGCACTTATGATTGGAACTCTAGCAAGCATCTGCAACTACTAAAGGTCATTAAGGTAAAACCCAACCATAGCATTAAAGCATCAAGTCCTCTTTATTCCCATACGCAACAACCCCCTTACTCGGGTTTGTGTTTCAGTCACTCACCAACCCACTATAAGCGAATCATGAACGTATTGCAACACCCTACAATGGGAATCCCTCACGCTTGCGCGACACGGAGGGCACCATAGGACAGCACCAAGATAAAACATACAACTCGTACCAATCTAGATCATCAATCAACCCAAAGACAAAGGATATCTACTCAAAACATCATAGGATGGCAACACATCATTGGATCATAATATGTGGCATAAAGCACCATGTTCAAGTAGGGATTACAGCGGGGTACGGGAGAGTGGACCGCGTAATAGAGATGAGGATGGTGATGATGGTGGTGATGTTGATGAAGACGATCACCGCGGCGATGATTCCCCTCTCAATGGAACTCCGGTGCCACCAAGAGAGAGGAGGAGAGATTCTCCCCCTTGTGCTTCCTCCTCCATGGCCTCCCCCCTAGATGGGGAAAGGTTCTCCCTCTGGTCCTTGGCCTTCATGGCGATGATGGCCTCTCCGGGATACTCCTCCATGGCCACCGATGATGATGGCCCCCTCCGGCAGGGTGCCGGAGAGGGACTAGATTGATTTCTCGTGGCTACAGAGGCTTGCGGCGGCGGAACTTCCGATCTAGGTTTCTTTCTGGAAGTTTGGGTATATATGAGAGGTGTTGGCGTCGAGAACAAGTCAGAGGGGTCTACGGGCTGTCCACGAGGCGGGGAGGCACGCCCGGGGTGGCGCCCCCACCCTCGTGGATAGCCCGGGAATCTTCTGGCCCAACTCTTTGACTCCGTGGCCTTCTTCTGGTACAAAAATAAGCTCCGTCAAGTTTCAGGTCAATTGGACTCCGTTTGGTTTTCCTTTTCTGCGATACTCTAAAACAAGGAGAAAACAGAAACTGGCACTGGGCTCTAGGTTAATGTAACATCCCAAAATTCTAAATTTTGGAATGTTATAAACAAATAGATAGTTTTGGCTGATTGTTTGATTGATTGACTGAAAGTGAGTGAATTCGAAACTTTTTGAAAGTTAAATGAGAGGGAATAAAAGGACTTTCCCAAACTTTCATTTTTGCTTTTATGATCTTGAGAATTCAAATTCTTTTCATCACAAAACCACGAGAGAAGATGACATGACTTCTTCCATTTATTTAAATGACAAGGGGTATTGAAAATATTTGAATTTCATTTGGAAAATATTTTCCAATTCTGAAACTTTATGCAACTCAATGATTTTCACGGCGAAGATAAAATGACTTCTTCAAAACATATGAAATATGAGTTGGGAGTTTCAAAGAATTAAATTCAAAGTTCCTTTGAATTATTTTTTCAATTTGGAGTTATTTGAGTTTTATTCAAATTATTTTTCTCCAAAAATAAAATATATGGAAATAGGGTAACATGATTCCCTACATCATAAAATTGGAGAGAAATTAATTTGAAATCATTTTGGTATTTTTAAAATGATTTTCAGTGGATTTTATTAGGGCAGTAGCACTGTTTGTTTTATTTGAATTTTTGTGTATTTTATTTGAAGCTAGAATAAAGTTCATCATGTAGGAAATCTTTTTCTGAAAATTTTGATATATTATATGCCTATATAATATATTTATTTATTTGGTTTTATTATTTTTATTTGTCTCTGTTAAAAAAAATTAAAAAAAAAAAAGAGCGCAGCGCCTTGGGCCAAAGGCCCAAGCCGCCAAGTCACCGGCCGGCCGAAGGCCACAAGGCCAACGCACCACGCACCTAGGGGAGCCAGGAGCCCCAAGTTTCCTATTCTTTTACGATTCCTAGTAGAATTTGACCCCGTTTTGTTATTCCGTTTTTTATTCCTAGGATTCCTAATCCTAATCTATTTCTTGTCCCCTACCCCAAGCAAAACCCCTCCCCTCCCCAATATAAATACCCAAGCACCCCCCCTCCAACACATCAAATCAACTCTCCTCTCCTCTCCTCCTCCTCCGCAGCAGCAGCAGCCGCCGCCGCCGCTCCCGCCGCCCCTCACCAGCGCCGCCGCCGCCACTTGCCGCCGCCGCCGCCCTCGCCGCCACCGCCGAGCCCTCGCCTCTTGAGGTACTAGCCTCAGCCAGTCCACGCTTTCTATATCGGTTTTCTAGATCGGTTTCGCCCCGCTTTCTAGATCGGTTTTCGTTTGGTTTCCTTTCCAAACCCTAGATCGGTTTTCTCGCGGTTTTTCTTTCCGGTTTTGTTTAGCGGCGTTAAGCCGATAGATTTTTCTTTTATTTTAATTTCCGTCATGGACCTATCCGTAGTCCCTAATCTTCAAACGGCTATAACTTTTTACTCGTAAGTCGGAATCCAACGAAACCAACGCCCACTTCTTCATTACGATCTCCTCTATCCAGTAATACAACTCAAACATGTTTTTGAAAGTTTTAAAATTTGAATTAAAACAGATTTGTATTTGAACTTCGTTTGATCATAACTTGAGTTTCGTAACTCCGATTTAGTTGATTCTTTTTGCAAATCGAAGCTCTTGACCTAAACTTTCTGATAAGGCCAAATACACATAGTTTTGGTACTACTAGAAATTGTTTTATGCTGCAAGAGTTATTTGATTTGGTTTTGACGTTTTCCGAATTGTTTTCTTCGTTTTTTCCTATCTTTTGAGTGATTGCTTATGTGTGGTTACTATTGCTTGATTACGATAGATTGACCGGAGTGTGACGAGTAGAGCTATCAAGAGTTTTGAGTGCGAATCATCTTCATCAACTTTGCAGGCAAGTAACACTTTGATCATACTTTCTCATACCCAGTTTTTATGCATTAGATCAGTCCTCAAACACTTGCATGGTTAGGATCTAATTAAATTGTGGGATGGGAAGTAGATTGAGGTAGTACCTATTACCTGTTTTACTTATGAACCTTTGGGAGTTACTTCTACGTTTGCTTATTATGCCATGCTATGCTAGTAGACGTGGATTGGGTGAGTGAATATCCATGACAGATGTGAGATTGTTAATTAATGGTTTATCTAAGGTGGCAACCTAAACACACATCTGGGTGGATTGAGGCACCTGGTTTCTATCAGGACTTGCCTGTATTTCTTCGGACCGCCACCTAGGCTCTAAGGGATCATAAGATTATTCAAACTGGAAACTTCCGTGTGCAGCCACAAGCCAATTATGGGCTCTGGCGTAGTTGACTAAGTTGTGCGAACTCTTACGGGTAGGCTAGCTGATGTAGGGGATGTAGGTTGGTACGGTCTACCCACATGTAAGGTGCTAGCGCTTCTGAAAGACTATGTCTCGGTCATCCGTTTCTCAAACACCATGTAGTGCGAGAACCAAGCGGAGGCGATCGAGTCTTGTGGGGAAAAGTGCATAAACTTCTGCAGAGTGTATAAACAAATCATGATTAGCCGTGTCCCGGTTATGGACAATTTTGAGTATCTAGTACCGGATATCCTGTTGATCTCATCACGTTACTTAATATAATTTGTTTGGGTTTAATGAGTACTTTTAATTGGGATTGAGAATGCTATCAACCATTCTCAATGTTTAACAACCATCATGATAGTTAAATAAATTTATTCCTTTGAAGTAGGGAAAAATTGGCTTTTCGCAAAAACTGTAACCATAGAGCTTTCCACCAGCCATATATGCATGTAGTATAGCCTATTCTTTCATTACTCTCTATGTGTTACATTGCCAGCATATTCCATGTGCTGACCCGTTTTGGCTGCAACTTTTCATGTTGCAGAATTTTCAAAGCATTTAGTAAGTGATACGTTAGGGTTACGATTTCCTATACTCAACTTTGCCGTTGGTGTTGATGGGAATCCACAACCTTGTTGCTTCCGCTATGTTTGGATCGAGGTAATAGTATTTACGTTACTTTATACATGTGATTTACCTCTGTTATAAATCCTTCGAGTACTGTGTGTGTCAGCATACCGATCCAGGGATGACACAAAAGCACAGAGACTTGATCCATTCGGGTCGGGTCGCTATAGTTAATAGGTTATGATGCGGAGCATCCCACGTTCATCCCCATGTATACTCCGACTACTCTCCAAACCCCAAGTGGACATATGACGAGACCTCGAATATACGCCATTGGACACAAGGTGAACTCGCTCCTCTCCGAACCGTCACTTCCCACGTGTGAGACATGGTTACTACCTCAAATATATGTGCTATGCATGACCAGGAACAAGGAGGAAGACCATGGACAAGACGGCGAGGACACCAAGTACAAGGACCAAGAGAAGAAGCTGCCCGAGGCTACAGCGGCCGGACGTCCGACCAGGACCGGACGTCCGACGAACTCCAGGCATCGGACGCCGACCCCCTCTGGACGTCCGACAGAAGCGCACCCGAGCCGAATCTACGGATGTCCGAAGAGCACCGGACGTCCGGACCCTCCGGACGAACGGAACCCTCCGGACGTCCGACCGAAGCGCACCCGAGCAGAATCTACGGAAGTCCGGAGATTGCCGGACGTCCGGACGCCCACGAGCCACCGAACGACCGGAACCCTCCGGACGTCCGACGCCTGTCTGCGCACAGTGTTTCGGGCTGAGGCTCGTGTACCCCTTCACTTCGCCCCCATTTGCACTAAGACTACAAGTAGACCTCCTCCTCCTCCTAGTTAGGGTTAGCGTTGATTTAGCTCATTGTTAGATAGAGCTTCGCTCATCCATATCGGATCTACTCCACGAGAAAGACCGCGGCCCCTCTTCGGAGAAGATCCACCTTGGATTCAAGACCCCCTTTTTGGGTGGCCCCCATCAAGACCTCCTCACGGAGAAGAACGGCTACCGTTTGTATCGTCCTTTGTTGACCTTGAATCATGTATCTCCCTTTGTGTTCATTGATCTAGCACATGTGTGATTGATCTTGTTGGTTTGAGTGATTCTCTTGTGTTTTCCCCGTGATTTCCCTCGTGTTCTTCCGATCGTTCTTCGTGTTCCTCATAGGGAGCCTCTCCAAACGTGAAAGATCGTCCACATAGGGTTCCGCCCTACATCAGGTTAGTCCCAAAAACCATATAAAATAGCATATAAATGCATATAAAACATCCAAGGTTGATAATATAATAGCATGAATACTTCATAAATTATAGATACGTTGGAGACGTATCAGGGGACACAGTCCGTTACGTGCTGCAGATCATATATACGGACTCCAATAACGCAACCGAATACGAGGCACTTCTACATGGTCTCCGCATGGCTGTCTCGATGCGCATACAACGCCTAGAGGTCTATGGTGATTCACACCTCGCAATAGCCCAGATAAATGGAGAGTTCGATTCGAAAGATCTAAAAATGGCGGCGTATCAAAATGTTGTATTAAAAATATCGGCTCGGTTCGAGGGGTTCGAGTTTCATCACGTTGCTCGAGACAGTAACCAGGCAGCGGACATGCTTGCTCGAATGGGCACCAAGCGTGATCCCGTTCCGCGTAATACCTTTGTGGAAAGGCTCTTTTAGCCATCTGTGGTGTGGCAGGACGAGAGCGGAAATACCAGTCCGGACCTGATCATGCCCCCAGCAGTCGGACATAATACGGGTATCATGGGGGAATTCGGGTACCGAAATAACACCCTCCGCCCATGAAATCATGGTCATTATTGCTCCATGGACCGAACCCTTCTTGGCCTACCTTAATAGGCAGGAGCTTCCTGATGATCAAAATGAGGCCCGTCGCATAGTTCGATGTTCTAAAGCCTATAAAGTTTACGACGGCGAACTGTACAAGAAAAGCACCACTGGAGTCCTCCAAAGGTGCATCTCCGAAGAGGAGGGACGACAACTCTTGGCTGAAATACATGCTGGTTTGGGCGGCCATCACGCCATAGCTCGGGCCCTTGTAAGCAAGGCCATCTGGACAGGTTTCTTCTGGCCAACGGCCCGGGCAGACGCACAAGACCTTATGCAACGTTGTGTAGGATGTCACCTTTTCACCAATCAAAGTCACATGCCTCCCACTGCCTTACGAACAATCCCCATCACTTGGCCTTTCACGGTCTGGGGGCTAGACATGGTCGGACCCATTAAAGGGGGAAGCCACAAAAACAAATATTTACTGGTCATGGTGGACAAATTCACTCAGTGGATAGAGGCCAAACCAGTAAAAACGGCTGACGCAGGGCCAGTGATCGACTTTATATATGGTGTGGTACACCATTATGGTGTCCCGCACAGCATGATCACTGATAATGGCTCCAATTTTACAGCCGATGAGGTAAAAGAATGGTGTGCTAACTTGGGTATTAAGCTCGACTATGCATCCGTTTCCACTCTCAAACAAACGGTCAGGTCGAACGGGCCAATGGCCTGATAATGAGCGGCATTAAACACAGACTAGTGCGCTCCCTACGGGAGTCAGATAAGCACTGGGTGGAGGAACTTGATTCTGTACTCTGGGGGCTGCCGATCACGCCTAATCGAACGACCGGATACACAACCTTTTTCATGGTGTACGGCGCAGAAGCAGTCTTGCCCTGTGACATTATTCATGACTCACCTCGAGTGCGCATGTACAAGGTGAGAGAAGCCAAGCTCGGTCGGCAGGACGATCTAGACGGCCTTGAAGAGGAGCGTGACGTTGCATGAGCCTGTTCCACATTTTATCAACAACAGGCTAGGCGATACCAAAGCAGAGAAGTGCGGACCAAGACTTGTAACGTCGGCGAACTCGTTTTGCGCCTCCCAGAGAAGAAGAGGCACAAGCTCAAACCAAAATGAGAGGGGCCCTTCATTATAGATGAAGTTCTCACAGGAGGAGCCTATCGCCTTCGTAATGCATCAGATAATCGCCTTGAATCGAATCCATGGAACACTGCTCAGCTTCGACGATTCTACGGATAGTTCGGCCGCATCCTTTTTTTTCTAGTCTCCTTTTCCCTCTCCCCTTTTCCTTTTTTAGCTTTTCCTTTTTATATACATCCCAGGGTATGTTAGGATCCTCCGAACTGTTAGGGGTACACATCTTTAAATGTATACACCCCCACTATGACTGGGGGCTTCTTTTATGAAGCTTCTTACTAAAGCTTGTGGCTTACATTGTCTATGTCGTTTGTTATATACAATTTTCTGCCATTATATGCACCTCTATGACTTAAGTTTTTGCCAAGCTGTGTTGCCTCACACCTGTGTTTATACCCTATATTCCCGATTGTTTGGCTAGGGTGTAAAGGGCACCTCTGTGATTGTTACAACCGGGTAATCTGGACCTGTACCTCAGACTGATGAAGCCGAAAGCTAGCGTTCTTAAGGGAATAATTGGTCGGCAAGCAACGACAGATTGTTTATGTTTCTATAACTCTAACAAAATATACGGGATAGGCTTCCCATAATTCGGATCAAAACCTAAGGCACACATAATTAAGCATGTCAACCCAAGGAAAGGGACCCCTAACGGAACTATTTTCCTTGGAAGATGTTTCTGACGCTAAATACGTAATATAACATAACTCCCCGAACAAAATTTTGTCTGTTTGAGCAATATGGCCTGATTGCCCAGTTTCCGGACATAATGAATGTTTTTACATTCCAACATGGTGAAAGAGCTAGTTATCGACTAGAGGGGGGTGAATAGGCGATTTTTATGAAAGTCTTCAAAACATGGAAGTTTCAAAGACAAACAATAGAAATGAACCTATTAACATGCAGCGAAGGTAGACTACACTAGACAGGCCATAGTCAAGTAAGTAATGAAGCTAAAGCATGAAGACTATTAGCAGCTAGGTAATATGGATCAAGATGGAAGAGAGTATGAAGCCAAACACAATAGTCGTCACATAGTGAAGTCAAACAGATCAGGCAGGCATGCAAGTGACTTCACGAAGACAAATTGTAGAACCAGTTGCTTGGTGAGGACAAGGATTTGTTGGACCAGTTCCAGTTGCTGTGACAATTGTACGTCTGGTTAGGGAGGCTGAGATTCAACTCACAAGACCGCGTCTTCACCTTATTCCCCTTGAGCTAAGGACACTTAGTCCTCGCCCAATCACTCTGGTAAGTCTTCAAGGTAGACTTCCAAACCTTCACAGACTTTGTTCACCGGCAATCCACAATGACTCTTGGATGCTCAGAACGCGACGCCGAACCGGCTGGAGGATTCACAGTCCTCAAGTGTAACAAGTCTTTAGGTCACGCAGACAGAAAGACTTCAGTGATGCCAAACACTCTTTGGGCTCTGGGTGTTTTGGGCTTTGTCCTCGCAAGGATCTCTCTCTCAAATACTTCGGAGGTGGGTTGCTCTCAAACGACAAAAGCCGTGTACTAACTCTGAGCAGCCACAAATTTATGGTTTAGGGGGTGGGCTATTTATAGCCACTAGGCAACCCGACCTGATTTGTCCAAAATGACCCTGGGTCACTAAGGAACTGACACGTCTTCCAATGGTCAGATTTCAAACACACGCGGCAGCTTGACTTGGGCTACAAGTAAAGCTGACTTATCCGACTCTGGATAAGATTTGCTCTCATTGTCTTTGCACGAAGGCATAGGATTTGGTTGAGCATCACTTCAGTCACTCTGACTTTGTTCACTTGGACCCCACTTAACAATACGGTGGTTCCTATGACTCAACAAAGAAGAAAAGGAAACTACGAAACAACTATGTCTTCGCACTCCATAGTCTCCACGTGAATGTCTTCTCGAGTCATAATCTTCGTTGTGAATATCTTCACATACCACCATTGTATTCAATGTCTTCACACATTTTTAGGGGTCATCTCCGGTAGGTAAACCGAATCAATGAGGGATTACTACCTGTGTTATCTTGCAATTCTCACAAACACATTAGTCCCTCAACCAGGTTTGTCGTCAATACTCCAAAACCAACTAGGGGTGGTGATAACCCACAAGTATAGGGGATCGCAACAGTTTTTGATAAGTAAGAGTGTCGAACCCAACGAGGAGCTAAAGGTAGAACAAATATTCCCTCAAGTTCTTTAGACCACCGATACAACTCTACGCACGCTTGACGTTCGCTTTACCTAGAACAAGTATGAAACTAGAAGTACTTTGTAGGTGATTTTGGATAGGCTAGCAAGAAAATAAAGAGCATAAAAATAAAAGGTAGGGGCTGCTTAGATGAAGACACAACTAAATTAGTTTTAGTAAAGAGCTTGTTGTCACGAGAAAATTATTTGTCCTTAGGCAATCGATAACTAGACCGGTAATCATTATTGCAATTTTATTTGAGGGAGAGGCATAAGCTAACATACTTTCTCTACTTGGATCATATGAACTTATGATTGGAACTCTAGCAAGCATCCGCAACTAGTAAAGATCATTAAGGTAAAACCCAACCATAGCATTAAAGCATCAAGTCCCCTTTATCCCATACGCAAACAACCTACTTACTCGGGTCTGTGCTTCTGTCACTCACGCCACCCACGATAAGCAAATCATAAACATATTGCAAACCCTACAGCGGGAATCCCTCACGCTTGCGCGACATGGAGAGCACCATAGGACAGCACCAATAATAAAACATGCAACTCAAACCAATGTTGATCATCAAATAGCCCATAGGACAAAACAGATCTACTCAAACATCATAGGATAGCCATACATCATTGGGAAATAATATATAGCGTTGAGCACCATGTTTAAGTAGAGATTACAACGGGTAAGAGAGAGGTACACCGCTGCATAGAGGGGGGAAGAGTTGGTGATGATGGCGGTGAAGTTGTTGGTGAAGATTGCGGTGATGATGATGGCCACGGCGGTGTTTCGGCGCCACCGGAAGAGAAGGGGAGAGGGGGCCCCTTGCTCTTCTTCTTCCTTGACCTCCTCCCTAGATGGGAGAAGGGTTTCCCCTCTGGTCCTTGGCCTCCATGGCTTGGGAGGGGCGAGATCCCCTCCGAGATTGGATCTATTTCTCTATCTCTCTCTGTTTCTGTGTTCTGTTCTCGTGCCCTTTCACCGTTTCGTATATATATGGAGATCCGTAACTCCGATTGG
The DNA here is from genome assembly GCA_021605205.1 of Aegilops longissima. NCBI lineage: Eukaryota > Viridiplantae > Streptophyta > Magnoliopsida > Poales > Poaceae > Aegilops > Aegilops longissima. The sequence goes on along the minus strand of CM038676.1, from coordinate 403,204,446 downwards.
ACTGAAACCTTCGCCGTGATTTTTTACCAAAAATTAGCATTCTTGTGGCCGAAGAAGGGCATGAACCGCCTTACGGGTGGCCCACGAGGTCGGGGCGCATACAGAAGCGGGGCGCCCCTACCTCGTGGCCACCTCGGGCACTGTCTCGCGTGGATTTTTCTTCCGCAATTTTCCAAATATTCCAAAAATAAGCTCCGTCTGTTTTTATCCCGTTTGGATTTCGTTTTATATGGATATTCTGCGAAACATAAAACATGCAACAAACAGGAACTGCATCAAGCCTTTGGATCAATATGTTAGTCCCAAAAATAATATAAAAAGTTGCCAAAAGTATATGAAAGTTGAATAATATTGGCATGAAAGAATCAAAAATTATAGATACGACGGAGACGTATCAACATCCCCAAGCTTAATTCCTGCTCGTCCTCGAGTAGGTAAATGATAAAAAAGATATTTTTTGATGTGGAATGCTACCTAGCATAATCTTGATCATATGTCTAATCATGGCATGAATATTAAGACACGAGTGATTCAAAGCAATAGTCTATCCTTTGACATAAAAACAATAATACTTCAAGCCTACTAATAAAGCAATCATGTGTTTTCAAAATAACATGGCCAAAGAAAGTTATCCCTACAAAATCATATAGTCTGGCTATGCTCCATCTTCACCACACAAAATATTCACATCATGCACAAACCCGATGACAAGCCAAGCAATTGTTTCATACTTTTGATGTTCTCAAACCTTTGCAACTTTCACGCAATACATGAGCGTGAGCCATGGATATAGCACTATATGTGGAATAGAATGGTGGTTGTGGAGAAGACAAAAAGAGGGAAGATAGTCTCACATCAACTAGGCGTATCAACGGGCTATGGAGATGCCCATCAATAGATATCAATGTGATGAGTAGGGATTGCCATGTAACAGATGCACTAGAGCTATAAGTGTATGAAAGCTCAAACTGGAAACTAAGTGGGTGTGCATCCAACTTGCTTGCTCATGAAGACCTCGGGCGTTTGAGGAAGCCCATCATCGGAATATACAAGCCAAGTTCTATAATGAAAATTCCCACTAGTATATGAAAGTGATAACTCAAGAGACTCTCTATATGAAGAACATGGTGCTACTTTGAAGCACAAGTGTGGTAAAAGGATAGTAACATTGCCCCTTCTCTCTTTTTCTCTCATTTTTTTTATTTTCTTTTTTTTATTTTCTTTTTTTGGGTTGGCTTCTTTGGCCTCTCTTTTTTATTTGGGCTTCTTTGGCCTTTTTTATTTTTCATAAAGTCCGGAGTCTCATCCCGACTTATGGGGGAATCATAGTCTCCATCATCCTTTCCTCACTGGGGCAATGCTCTAATAATGATGATCATCACACTTTTATTTACTTACAACTCAATATTACAACTCGATATCTAGAACAAATATATGACTCTATATGAATGCCTCTGGCGGTGTACCGGGATGTGCAATGATCTAGCATAGCAAAGATATCAAAAAACGGACAAGCCATGAAAATATCATGCTAGCTATCTTACGATCATGCAAAGCAATATGACAATGAATGCTCAAGTCATGTATATGATGATGATGGAAGTTGCATGGCAATATATCTCGGAATGGCTATGGAAATGCCATAATAGGTAGGTATGGTGGCTCTTTTGAGGAAGGTATATGGTGGTTTATGTGTGATAGAGCATATCGTATCACGGGGTTTGGATGCACCGGCGAAGTTTGCACCAACTCTCGAGGTGAGAAAGGGCAATGCACGATACCGAAGAGGCTAGCAATGATGGAAGGGTGAGAGTGCGTATAATCCATGGACTCAACATTAGTCATAAAGAACTCACATACTTATTGCAAAAATCTATTAGTTATCGAAACAAAGTACTACGCGCATGCTCCTAGGGGGATAGATTGGTAGGAAAAGACCATCGCTCGTCCCCGACCTCCACTCATAAGGAAGACAATCAATAAATAAATCATGCTCCGACTTCATCACATAACGGTTCACCATACGTGCATGCTACGGGAATCACAAACTTCAACACAAGTATTTCTACAATCCACAACTACCCACTAGCATGACTCTAATATCACCATCTTTATATCGCAAAACTATTGCAAGGAATCAAACATATCATATTCAGCGATCTACAAGTTTATGTTGGATTTTATGACTAACCATGTGAATGACCAGTTCCTGTCATCTCTCTAAATAGATATAAGTGAAGCAAGAGAGTTTAATTCTTTCTACAAAAGATATGCCCAAGCTCTAACAAATATAGGTGAAGCAAAAGAGCATTCTACAAATGGCGGTTGTCTAAGTGAAGAGAAACAGGAAATCCAACTTCAAATGATATAAGTGAAGCACATGAAGCATTCTATAAAGCCATACTCAAAAGATATAAGTGAAGTGCAATGAGCATTCTATAAATCAACCAAGGACTATCTCATACCAGCATGGGGCATAAAAGAAAAAATGAAAACTAAATGCAAAAGACGCTCCATGATTTGCATATATCGCATGAACGAAACGAATCCGAAAACATACCGATACTTGTTGAAGAAAGAGGGGATGCCTTTCGGGGCATCCCCAAGCTTAGACGCTTGAGTCTCCTTGAATATTTACTTGGGGTGCCTCGGGCATCCCCAACCTTGAGCTCTTGCCTCTCTTCCTTCTTCTCACATCGAGACCTTCTCGATCATCGAACACTTCATCCACACAAAACTTCAACAGAAAACTCGGTAAGATCCGTTAGTATAATAAAGCAAATCACTACTCTAAGTATTGTTGCAAACCAATTCATATTTTGTTTTTGCATTGTGTCTACTGTAATATAAATTTTCCATGGCTTAATCCACTGATATAAATTGATAGTTTCATTAAAACAAGCAAACTATGCATCAAAAACAGAATCTGTCTAAAACAGAACAGTCTGTAGCAATCTGAACATTAAACATACTTCTGATACTTGAAACATTCTGCCAAAATTAGGAAAAATAAAAAAAAATACAGAAAGACAGTGCAAAAAGAATCAGAACCATTTGGTGTTCCAGCAAAAAAATAAAAATCACGCACTACAGCCAAAGTTTCTGTCCTGCACCGCACAAACCAACAAGCATTGTAAACATCCTAAAGGCAAACCTTGGCACATTATTTTTATAATACAATGTGAAAGAACATGCGGTGCCCCCATGTTTGGTTTTGGTAATTGATGACAATCTCTATGGACTAATGGTTGCCTTGAGTTATATTTGAAGGTTTTGTCCATAGGCTTTTCTTGGAGTACATGTGTTGGTTTCAAGGAGAGTTTGTGTCGACCAAGGTGCTATTCAAGGAATTACCTAAAAGATTGGTCTTGTGAGAGGTTGATCAAGACTAAGTCAAAGAGTGAATCAAGTTGATCAACAGACAAAGCGTAGAAGATGTACCGAGAGGGATCAAGTGATCCCATGGTATGGTAAGCATTGTCAATTATGCTTTGTGTACTAACCCATGGTCTTCGCGAGAGTTCTTTGTAGGGTTAGGATGCAGTGTGCAAGTTCAAGTGATGCATCACGAAGAGATCAAGTGCTTGAAGCATGCCGTCCATTGTGGTGACAATGGACTTGTGAAGATGAGCCAAAGAGTGGCTCACCCATAGTGGACTATGGGGGAGCAATCATCTAGTCTTCATCGAGCCAACGCAATCAAGAAAGGTGGTCCAACTTGAGGGAGTCAAGATTGTCATCATCTAGATCAAGTGGACTTTGTGCAAGGCAAAGGTTTGCCCTTAATAGGTTTTCTATTTTACCGGTCTCATGGTAGTTGTGGGAGACCGGGTTATAGGATCAATTGCCATACTATCAAGGGGGGCTCTCGGTGAGTTGCTTGATCATATCGTTCATAGAGAGCTCAAACCATTGCATCCTTGCATCATCTTTATTGGTTCTTGTTTGGTTCTTCTCCTTGTGAGATTTGGAGCTTATGGTCATTTTTATGACAAGCTCGAGTTCATCGAAAACGGAGTTCACTTGCATCTTCTATGATGTTTTCGGTGTTGGAGGGTATGCCGGTTCTTCTCTGCTGGAGGCTTCTCTCCTCCTTTTGTTAACCATACATCATTGGGAAATAATATATAGCGTTGAGCACCATGTTTAAGTAGAGATTACAGCAGGTAAGAGAGAGGTTACACCGCTGCATAGAGGGGGGAAGAGTTGGTGATGATGGCGGTGAAGTTGTTGGTGAAGATTGCGGTGATGATGATGGCCACGGCGGCGTTCCGGCGCCACCGGAAGAGAAGGGGAGAGGGGGCCCTTCGTCTTCTTCTTCCTTGACCTCCTCCCTAGATGGGAGAAGGGTTTCCCCTCTGGTCCTTGGCCTCCGTGGCTTGGGAGGGGCGAGAGCCCCTTCGAGAATGGATCTATTTCTTTGTCTCTCTCTGTTTCTGCGTTCTATTCTGGTGCCCTTTCACCGTTTCGTATATATATGGAGATCCGTAACTCCGATTGGAGTGAAACCTTCGCCTTGATTTTTTTACCAAAAATTAGCATTCTTGCGGCCGAACAAGGGCATCAACCGCCTTACGGGTGGCCCACGAGGGTTAGCGGCACGCCCTGGGGGGCAGAGGCGCCCCCCTACCTCGTGGCCACCTCGGGCACTGTCTCGCGTGGATTTTTCATCCGGAATTTTCCAAATATTCCAAAAATAAGCTCCGTCCGTTTTTATCCCGTTTGGATTCCGTTTGATATGGATATCTGCGAAACATAAAACATGCAACAAACAGGAACTGGCACTGGGCACTAGATCAATATGTTAGTCCCAAAAATAATATAAAAAGTTGCCAAAAGTATATGAAAGTTGAATAATATTGGCATGAAACAATCAAAAATTATAGATACGACGGAGACGTATCAGGTGGCACTAGATGCACTTACAATCTCCCCCTTTTTGGTGGTTGATGACAAACTGGTTGAAGTTTTCAACGGGGATAAAAGTATGTGAAATTGTAAAGGATTAAGATATTGTCTTCATAAGTTGCAAAAAGGCTCCCCCTGAAGATGTGCATATAAGTATTTTGCTTTGAATGCAAATGCACATGGCAGGTTGTACTTGTGGAGATCGTCTTCAACTAATGAAGACAATTTATCATGCATGAAAGGATATAATGAAGGTAATGACATGCACAATGAAAAATGGACGTCTGCGAAATGATTTCATGCGGGATTTATCATCGCACATGCGGAATTTATCGTTGCATCACAGAATAGCAGAAAAAGTAGCAGACGACCATCAAGTTTAAGTGTTACAACTCAAAGAACCAAATGTATCAAAAGCGAGAGTTGTAAGCACTTGGCAAAAGTATAGCAACCACCCATATGGACCGGCTTAAAAACTATCAACTCATATGCTTCTCCCCCTTTTGTCAGTAAGGACCAAAAAGGTTTGAAGACATAGAGCTTCTACTCGTTCCCATGAGGAGTAGGCGAAGCAGCAGGATCGTTGTTGAGGTTCGGTGGTGCAAAAGAACTTGGTGCAGTGTCGATGCGCGCCAAAGTTGGAGGTAGTGAAGTAGCATCATCTTCATCATCAATGACTCTTGCATTGACAGTTGCCGCAGAGGAGGAGTACTCAGAATCTTCGAGTGAGGGAGTCCGACGCAAGACAACATTCCTGGGAGGAGTGGAATCAAACTTGAATCTCTCTGTGAAGCCATCTTGTTGGAGATCATCTTCAGAGCTTATCAGTGTCAGACCCTTCCACGTCCGCCGACATGTTTCATGAGTGACAAATGCATCCTTGGTGGCAAGGTTGTGAATGTGATTAACATCCACCAAGAGGCTTTGCATCTGACGCTTCAGCCAGTCATGATGCTTATCCTATTTTTGATGCAGGGCAACGAGAAGCTCTCGGTCATTGAGAACACGAGAACGCTTTCGAGGCCTTTGAGCAATTGTGCTTTCAGTGGCTTCAGTATGGGCACGATGAGGTGCACGTGTATTGCCAGCCAAAGGATAAACACGAGTAGTAGCAAGAACGCCCTTAATGGGTTGAGTGAAACTTTGACGATCGACATTGTGAAGATAAATGGGCTCCTTGGCAGGTTCTGGGTATATGGCTTTGATAGACATATCAACCTCTGGTAAGAAGATAATGTGGTTGCGCGCAGAGGGCTGATAGTTGATAGCAGAATGAAGCTTGATGAGGCACATTACCCGTGTAGCATAAAACTTCAGACCAAATAAATCAAAGCCAGATGCAGCCGATTGCCTGATGAAGAAGTCTTGAGCATTGAAGCTGATGCCATTGAAGATATAGAAAACCAATGTCTTCATTGCTCCTTCAAGCTTCGCTGCAGGAGAATGTCCTTTGACAGGCCATAGAGTTCGCCTGATGATATGATAAATAGTGCAGGGCAGATACTCTAGGTCTTCAACAAAGAATTCCCTTGGATATTCAGCGTCGCGTGGCAGTGGCTTCACCATGCTCAGCATTTGGCTCATGTTTGGCTCAGGCTTCTAGAAGATGCTCTCCAAAGCATTGCGGTGAAGCTGACAACCAGGTTCATATAGTTCACCTGGAGTGGGCAAGGCAGTGAGCTCCATAATATCAAGAGCTTTGGCTTCGTGGTGTACATTGCATGTCATCCACTCAAGGATCCATGTCTTCGGATCCCGGTTGTAGCCGCGAATGTGGAGGGTGGCATAGAATTGTAGCAGAAGCTCTTCGTTCCAGTGCTCTTTATCAGTCAAAAATTGGAGAAGGCCAGCATCTCCTAAGCAATCGAGTGCTTCTTCCAAGTAGGGCAGGCCAGCAATAGCTTCGCAGTCTAGACGCATATGGGGAAAGATGCGCCCTTGATCGTAAAGAACACAAGAATAGTAAATGCGCTGTTGATAGCTCCAGAACCGATCAGATGAAATTCTTGGCTTCGAGTATGGGTTCTTGTTGCTATCAAAGAAGGTGTTGTGTGCAATGAAGCCATTCACATTAAACGATCCTGGTGAAGTTGATGTACCTGGAAACCTAGGCAGCCTCGGTTTTGGCTTCTGGACCTGAGGCCTGTGCTCCACATGATAATCAAATTGAGGTCCGGGAGCAGGAGGAGGAACCAGAATAGGCCAGCGAACCATGACAGGTTGGCTGCGATCAAATGCCAGCTCAATAGTGTGTGGCCTAGGAGGTGGTACAGGAGCATCGGCATTGACATGAGCTGCTAGTGGTACAATGGCTTCAGGTGCAATATTGACTTCAGGTGCATTAGAAGCTTCAGGCATATTCACTTCTGGCGCCACATTTGCTTCAGCCATGACAACGTCATTGGCTTCAGTATTGGTGTTGGTGGCCGCCTCAGTATTATCAACCTCCACTTCAGTAGCTAGAGGGTTGGACACGTTCTCCTCGAGAACAACTTCTTGGTTGGTAGGGGGTGTGGCAACACGCTCTTCTTCTTCACGGGTTTCTTGTTGTTCTGCAGCTGATGCAGCCAGTGTATCTTCAGCAGCTTTGGCTTCAGATTCTGAGACGTTTGCAGTTGGAGTGGCTTCAGGAAACACTTGGCATGATACTGAGTTGTGGTGCTCTTCTCCTTCTGGAACACTTGAAAGAGTGACTTGTGGCCTTGGTCCTTTGCGAAGCCTACGAAATGCGGGCGACGCTTGTGGAGAGGGAGTTGGCTGGACCAAAAAGTCGTCATCATCAAGCACCGGAGTGGTGACTTGAGTTGGGGGAGTATGTGGCGATTCTTCTTGACGGGGGGAGTCTTGAGGGTGATCATCCCATGAATCATCCTGAGCAATTGGAGTCAAAGGATGGCCAATGCTGATGAGTTCGTTGTTCGTGAGAACAGGTGATGATACCATTGGGTGCTTAATCTGAGGAAGGACTTCATCATCATTTACATTGTCTTGGGGACCAATGTCTTCAGCTGCGGTGGTGTCAGCAGCTGGATCTCCTTCAGCTTCAGGAGCCTCTGTGGTAGCAGGCTCGTGAACTATTAAGCGGCGCTCTTGGTGTGCAGATGCAGGACGAGCAACAGAGATGGGCTCAACAACAAGGGGCTCTGTGGGAGCAGCCCGATCTTTCTTCTTTGTCTTCCTCTTCTTGGTCGATGGAGCATCATCAGTGGTGTTCTTGTTCGTGCGCTTTCGGGCTTCGGCTTTGGCTGCCCTTGTTTTCTTAAGTTCCGAAGCTACTGTGGGGACCTTAGGCTTCATGCCTGTCATGCTGGTGGGGAAGACAATGCGAGGTTCTTCCTGCCTGGATGCTTCAGCTGGGGCCACAGCAGGCTTCTTCTTCTTGGCAGCCATCTTGGGGTCAATGCCTGGATGCCCAAGAGCCTTGCGCTTCTCAGCCTCATTATGAGCTTGAACACATTTGGCAGCTGAGAGCTTCATACGTTCTCTTGATCCTTTTGCTGCTTCGCGTTTCTGTTGAAACTGCTCTTTGAGGTCATGTAGCATCTGCTTGAAGTTTTGAACATCAGCCACGCTGAGCTTGGCCATGTGCTTCTTGAACTGAGTCTTCTCATAGTCGATTTTGTTCTTCAGTTCAACTATTTTCTGAGCCAGAGCCAGCTCATTTGCAATGGCTCCATGGAAGGAGACACTGATGCCAATTGGAAGCTGAAGATAATCGATGCTGAGGTTCGGATTTTCAAACCACTCATCAATGAAGTTATTCAATATGTCCACGTCAAAGAGGGGCAAATCGTTGAAGATTTTTGCCTCTTGCTTGCTCTTTATTAGCAGCTCGAGAGCATCGTCGCCAAGATCTTCATCACTTGACAGATCAATGGCTTCGATCTCATTCCTCAGAACGGCACCTGGGGTCAGTGCTTGACCAGAACTCTTGACAATTTTCTTCTGGGGCTTCTCTGTCTTCTTGGAGACACGAGAAAGATCTTCAGAATTGTAACGACCCGACCCGAAATCGGTCAAGTCTCTGTGTAGCTGTACCATCCCAAGATCATGCTGGCACACACAGTACATTGATGCAAAGATTCAAAGTTCAATCACACCTTAATTTATTACACGATTCTCATATCGAGTCTTTATTACAAGATAATAAATTCGGCCGAAGGCCAACTCATGAGAAATAAACTAAATAAAGCTGCGGAAGCGTAGACGAATAGCGAGTCCATCCGACTCCATAGGGCAATCACCAAGCGTGGATCGTAGCCTCACTCCTGATCGGAAAACTCCTCTGCAACATAAAATGTTGCAGCCTTGTAGGTCAACATTTTGAATATGCCGGCAAGTCATGAAGAGAGAATAACAATAAAAATTACTAACACTATATGCAATTTTGGCTGTGGGGCTCTAAGTTTCATTGTTTTGCAAAAAAGCCAGTTTTTCCCTACAACAAGGACTTGTCTGCAAATATTACAAAATGTTGGTAGTTATTGAGATGGTTCCGCCAACCAATATCTCATTCCCAATTATTAAATAACCCCTCAATTAATTTATTAAGTTCGGTGTTGAGATATCCGAAATACTCCAAGTTACAGAGGCTCAAATTGTCCATAACCGGAGACACGGCTAATCGATTAGATCTTCACTCTGCAGAGGTTTGTGCACTTTATCCGCAAGAATCGTTCCCTCCTTTTAAGTCTTTGCACTGCCTGGTGTTTGAAGACGGGACAAACGAAACAGGGTCTTCCAAAGAGTTCCTCTGGGCCACTGCCGGTGCCCATCCAATCCTACCGTTCTTCTACATCTTGTAGCACCGTCCGGCCAGAGTCACGCCTAGGGTCGACCAAGCCAGAGCCCATAATGTCTTGCGGCTACACAGGTAAGCTTCCGGTCAATGGGGTATCCATCCATCTCTTCGTGGTTGGGTGAAGCTTTCCGCTAGATGTCATGGCGCTTCTCCATGCATCCCGGCCATCCGCTGGTTTCTCCAGGGTGCCCGTCAACCGACCTCCACCCAGTAGTGAATTTTGAAGTCCATCTTGAGCTTGAAGTCATGGGGTTGTCATCATCTTGACTCTCGCATTTCCCTTATGAGTCACTCAACCAACCCCAGTCTACTAAAGCATAGAAATCAACTACATCGTCCCGGGCATCGGTAACAAGGGAGAAGGGTTCATCCTACCTCATGATACTACTCAAGAACAACTTAACAAAATTCTCCTACTGCATGCATGGTGGGGAGGTATAATTCTAATGCAATAAAACATAGGTATTGTAAAAACATGATCAAATGACTCGCCTGGCTGACGGTCTTCGAAAGCTAGCGACTCGTAATAGCAGGCTTCGCACTCCGGGAATTCTACCGAGTCAAACAATAGCATAAATAAGTATAGCACAATATAACATAACAGCAAGTTGAAGTAAAACACCCAAGCACTCAAACCAAAATCAAAGAAAAACTCGGAGAAGGTTTTCACCACATCAAGCAACACCTAAGAAATAGTTCTACACAACTAAAACTTTTCTTAACAGAACCTAAGAATGGGTTTTGCTAACTAACAAAAGGGAAAACATCATACAAACTAGGAGCAAAAGGAATCACATCAAAAGCTATTATAGAACTCCTATTATGCCTAAAACAATCATAGCAAAGAAAAGAAAATAAAATTTTATTCTCATCAAATAAAAGTTCATCCTCTGTAGCTACGAAACTAATCTAAAATAAACTATAACATAGTAAAAATAAAATAATTTACTAACTAGAACAGTAGGAAAACAGTAGCTAGCTAAATAAACAAGAAAAACTTGATTTAGACTAAAACTATTTTTTATTAAATCTAAAATACCCAAACTAAGCTGTAGCAAAAAGAATCACTAAATAATAATAATCCTAACTCATTTATGGCAGAAAAACTAATCTGTCTAAATCTAATATAAAACTATTTCTAATAATTTAAACATGGCTAAACATATTTTATACAGAAACTACAACAAAATTTGCAAACTAACAAAAAAAGAATCAACTAAAAATAATAAACCAGCTAAAATAAATAGCAAAAACAAAAACAGAACTATCTGCTAAAAAAACAGAAACTGAAAATACAACTAAAAAGAAAAACTAGCGCTAACGGGCCTATCTAACGCTCAGGCGATATAAAACTAAAGCATGCCCGAGGCTAACAGAAAATAAACTGATCGGTTCGATCTAATCTGAACCGCTAACTAAACCGAGAAAAACCGTAACTAAACCGGCCTTTTTAAAATAAAAACGTACCCCTTCTTAGATCTAATCTACAGCGTAGGTTTCTGATCTAACGGCGGAGGGGCTCTGGTGGCTTACCGCGGTGGTCGGCGGCGACGGCGACTCGGGCGTTGGTGGCGCGGCTGCTCCGGTGGTCCTGGGCGGCGGAGGAGACGTCAGGCGGGTGCGGCGGATCGAGGGGAGGTCGGGGGTGGAGTCGTTGGAGCTCGGGGATGACAGAGACGATCGGGGCGAGCTCGGGTGAGCTCCTGCTCCGGCGGGCGGCGGACGAGCCCGGGACGACGGCGTCAGGGGCTCCTGGGCAGGTAGATGGTGTCATAGGGGTGCGCGTGGAAGCGGAGGTTAGGGCGGAGTAGTAGGTAAGGGCAGAAGGTTCTCACCGGCGGCGAACGTGGCGGCGAACCGAGGCGGCGGCGGTGAGATGCGAATGGCGATGGCGTGCGCTGTGGTAGGTTTGGAGCGTAGGGTTTTAGGGGGGTCGAGGGAGGAGAGGCAGGGCTTTATATAGGGCATCAACTTGGAGGAGAGGGCGTCTCGGGATCACGATCCCGAGAGGATCGGAACCGCGGCGGCGGTGTTCGCGCTCTGGGCGGCGTTTGCGTGCGTGAGAGGAAAGAGAAGGGGGGGCCAGCAGCGTCGGTGAGAGAGGAGGTGGAGGCGATCAGGCGGCCGAGGCGGAGAGGGTTCAAAAGGGCGCTACTGGGCTCTGGTGGCTCAAGGCCATGGCGGGCGGGCGCCTCACTTGGCTGGGCAGTTATTCTGGCCGGCGCTTGGGCTTTTTTTTTGAATTAGAGATTATAGAAAATATATATTGTTTTATATAGGACATATATATATCAAAATTCTCAATGAATTTATCCTACAACGCGACATTTTCCAGGCAAAACTCAAACTAAAAAACACTTTCTGGAAAATCCCAAATAAAATTCAAATTTGAATTCAAACTTTTTGGCAATATTTTTCTTCTGACATTTTTGGAGTGTCATGTTCACTCCTCTCATATTTTTGCTCAAGTATTTGTCAGGCATTGTTTTGAAATAAATTCAATTGCCAATTTGAATTCAAATTCCAACAAGCTCAAAAGCCTCTGAAATAATTCAAATGTCACTCAATTCAAACAATATGCATAGATGCTTAGCTATAATTGTAAAACATTCCAAATGGGAAATTTGGGATGTTACAAGAATGCACACTTGGTGCAGGAGGAGCAGTGGCCAGAGGCTTCACGCGCGAAGTGCTTGGTGCAGCAGCAGGTTTCGAAGACTTTGGTTTCTTTTGCTTTTGTGGCTTCGGCAGAGCAGGAGCTTCATCAGAATCAGCATCATCTCCAGACTGATCCACTGGGCCCTCTGAGCGGCGATGTAGGAGAGAAAACCATCAAAGTAGTCGAAGGGGCCAATGACATTGGGATTAGCATCACGTGTGCCATCAGCCCTAGGAGCAGAAGGACCTGGATTGAAGTTGCAGCCAAGACTCTTCTTGTTCTTTACTGCAGAGTCCTTGGCAAACTTGTAGTTGTGCTTGAACAAACTGTCCTCGTGACACCATAACAGAGACGATGGGCTGGCACCTGCAAGCTGTGGTCCCCGGACCATGCAAGGGTAGAAACCCTGAGCAATAGCTTCAGATTTGGTCTTGGGTTGAAGATTTCTATAGAGAATATCTCCCCAAGGACGCTTGATGGCATTCTTTTCAGCATATTCCTTGGTGACGAATCTGTACTTGAACCATTGCTCGGCCCAATATCTTTGAATCCATTGGATTCGTGTTTTGCGTTGGCCATAGCTCTCTTCAGGATCAGTTTTGTATAACTCATAGAGATCTTCAGGCAAATCCATTGAAGTGCCCCCACGGTGTTGTATGCCTCCCTTCATTGCTGACTTTTCTGTGGCCATGTAGTTCAAACTGAATGGCTTCAAAACTTGCAAAGGCTTTCGTCTGCTGGTCAGACAAGAACTAGCTTCGGGAGAATTGATGTGATGTTGTAAGAATTCTGCAAATGAATGCAGACTATGAGAACCAAGGGATTCTCCCACGGACATGTACATGTGACATCATTAGAGATGCGAGGGAAGGGGAAGAGGTCATATGCACTCTCAGAAGATTTTGAAGATAAATCAGTTTTGAAGACATTGACCTCATAGCGCGAAGACATTCACTTGTATGTTGGGAGTTGGTTCCAGATTTGTACGAATCCAAGAATAGGTACAAGTGAGGAATCTAACTATGTGTGAAGCATAAGTGAATATACTAGGCATGTTATGAGATGCAGAACCGGATAGATCCAAGTTTGTGGGGATAGAAACCACTTTTGGTGAAGAAGGATGAATCTATCGGATCAAAAAGGCAGTAAAAGTGAGTTTTAATTACCACATGAAGAACTGCTAGACGGAGTAGAGAGGAGGCCGAGCAGTTCAATCTTCCGTGCCCTAACTTGGCGATGGAGCACACCTACGGCGGCGGCGGAGAAGACGAGGTCCGCGGCCGGCGTGAGGACGGCGTCGGTGAGGTCGCGGCAGCTAAGCGCTTCGTCGCGGGCGTCATCGGGAGTTAGCGGTGGCGCTAGGGTTTGTGCGAGGTGGAGAGGTGGAAGAAGTATTTTGACCGCGATGTGGGTGTATTTATAAGGAAAGGGATAGCACAGCGCAATTACACAGGTTCCCCTGGCGGTTCACATCTGAGGGACACATGGCGAACATGAAACACATTGGAAGTTGTTCCATGTTCCCACGCACGCCTGGACTGTGGGGTGGTCATTCCGGCTTCTTCGGGTTTCAGGCAATGAGGATATAGCATTAAAAACAGATATAACTTTTGTCTCTGTGTCTTCTAGTGACAAGGATGCAGAGAAGACATTTGACGGTTTCAATAGAATGCATATGATTTGGATAGATAGAATATGAGGTAGAAGCATAGAAGAGGTTAGGGTCCGATCACATTCACTTAGTCCAAAAGATTCAAACTAGAAGACTCAGCTATAAGTGAATGCTGTAGAGGATAGAACACAGATATATGTATATATATAGCTGAGTAAGACCAAATCAACAATGTGAAGATCAACATGAATACAAAACAATGTTGAAGATAAATCAAATGCGAATACTTTGCAATTGTAACGCCAAGAGAAACACTTCAAACAAAAGTTTGGTGGTGGCGTTACCCACCGTATAGGAAGTATTAGACCCAGACACAGCGCACAATTATCGTGGCACTCCGAAGTCTAATTCCGCATTAATGTATTCACACTTAGAGTGTATGTCTTCATTGATTGAAGATATACATTACTTCGTGTGTTGTACATCTAAGTCATCAACATGCATAAGTGTTAGGATGTGTGCCTAATCACAGGACATTTGAGGATTCCAAGATATTTAGATCACACCGCAACTTGCAAAACCTTTTCTCGTCCAAGGGCTTTGTGAAGATATCTGCCAATTGCTCTTCGGTGTTGACGTGAATGATATCAATATCTTCCTTCATGACATGATCTCTGAGAAAGTGATGACGAATTTCAATGTGCTTTGTCTTCGAGTGCTGAACTGGGTTGTTGGCAATCTTGATGGCGCTTTCATTGTCGCAGTAGAGTGGTACTTGTTTCAGATGGATGCCATAGTCATTGAGAGTTTGCTTCATCCATAGAAGCTGGGCGCAGCAAGATCCAGCAAAAATGTATTCAGATTCAGCAGTGGAGAGAGACATACAGTTCTGCTTCTTTGAAGACCAACAGACAAGTGATCGTCCCAGAAAGTGACATGTGCCTGATGTAGACTTTCGATCCACCTTGTCACCAGCATAATCAGCATCCGAGAATCCAACTAGATCAAACTCTGAGCCCTTTGGTACCATAATCCTAGTGTTGGGTGCTACCTCTTGAGCACTGCGTTGGATTTCCCCGAAGAGGAGAGGATGATGCAGTGAAGTAGCGCAAGTATTTCCCTCAGTTTTTGAGAACCAAGGTATCAATCTAGTTGTAGGGCATGCACAAGTCCCTCCTACCTGCACAAAACGATAGCTCCTCGCAACCAACGCGATTAGGGGTTGTCAATCCCTTCATGGTCACTTACGACAGTGAGATCTGATAGAGATGATAAATAATATTTTTGGTCTTTTTGGTATAGAGATGCAAAGTGAAAAGTAAAAGGCAAAGTAAAAAAACAAAGCAAGTATTAAAGTGATGGAGATTGATATGAGAATAGACCCGGGGGCCATAGGTTTCACTAGTGGCTTCTCTCAAGAGCATAAGTATTCTACGGTGGGTGAACAAATTACTGTTGAGCAATTGACAGAATTGAGCATAGTTATGAGTATATCTAGGTATGATCATGTATATAGGCATCACATCCAAGACAAGTAGACCGAAATGATTCTGCATCTACTACTATTACTCCACTCAACGACCGATATCCAGCATGCATCTAGAGTATTAAGTTAAAAATAGAGTAACGCCTTAAGCAAGATGACATGATGTAGAGGAATAAATTCATGCAATATGATAAATACCCCATCTTGTTATCCTCGATGGCAACAATACAATCGTGCCTTGCAACCCTTTACATCCTTTGGTAAGGACACCGCAAGATTGAACCCAAAGCTAAACACTTCTCCCATTGCAAGAACTACCAATCTAGTTGGCCAAACCAAACGGATAATTCAAGAGACTTGCAAAGATAACCAATCATACATAAAATAATTCAGAGAAGATTCAAATATTATTCATAGATAAGCTGGATCATAAACCCACAATTCATCGGTCTCAACAAACACACATAAAAAGAAGATTACATCAAATAGATCTCCACGAGAGAGGGGAGAACATTGTATTGAGATCCAAAAGAGAGAAGAAGCCATCTAGCTACTAGCTATGGACCCGAAGGTCTGAAGTAAACTACTCACAGTTCATCGAAGGGCTATGGTGATGATGTAGAAGCCCTCCATGGTGGATGCCCCCTCCGTGAGCTCCTAACAGGCCCCAAGATGGGATCTCGTGGATCTGAGGAAGTTGCAGCGGTGGAATTAGGTTTTTGGCTCCTGTTCTGATCGTTTGGGGGTACGTAGGTATATATAGGAGGAAGGAGTACGTCGGTGGAGCAACAGGGGGTCAATGAGGCAGGGGGCGCGCCCTAGGGGGGGCGCGCCCGCACCCTCATGATCGCCTCTTCTGTTCCTTGGCGTAGGGTCCAAGTCTCCTGGATCACATTCGATGAGAAAATCATGTTTCCGAAGGTTTCATTCCGTTTGGACTCCATTTGATATTTCGTTTCTTCAAAACACTGAAATAGGCAAAAAACAGCAATTCTGGGCTGGGCGCTCGGTTAATAGGTTAGTCCCAAAAATAATATAAAAGTGGAAAATAAAGCCCAATATAGTCCAAAACAGTAAATAAAGTAGCATGGAGCAATCAAAAATTATAGATACGTTGGAGACGTATCATTGGGGTATAAGCCAAATATCGAAGAATTCGCTTCACAACTAAGTGATGCGATTCCTTTGGTTCCGCTTGGAGTTGGGCACACATGCAAACACTAAGCATGATATCTGACCTAGATGCACATAAATAAAGTAAAGAACCAATCATGGAGCGGTATACCTTTTGATCGAACTCTTTACCATTGGCGTCAGGACTCAGATGACTTTTGGTTGGCATTGGCGTCGTGTAACCTTTGCGGTCTTGCATTCCAAACTTCTTCAGGCAGTCTTTGAGGTATTTCTCTTGAGATATAAAGATGACATTGCTTTGCTGATGAATTTGAAGACCAAGTAAGAACTTCAGCTCACCCATCATGGACATCTGATATTGCTCTTGCATCATGTGTCCAAACTCATCACTGTATTTTTGGTTAGTGCAGCCGAAGGTAATGTCATCCACATATATTTGGCACACAAGCAGTTCACCATGATATGTCTTTGTGAAGAGTGTGGGATCCAGGGAACCAGGTTTGAATCCTTTGCTCTTCAGGAAGTCTTTGAGTGTGTCATACCAAGCACGAGGGGCTTGTTTGAGGGCATACAGTGCCTTGTTGAGATTGTATACCATATCAGGATGTTTTGGATCTTCAAAGCCAGGAGGTTGTGCAACATACACTTCTTCTTCAATCTTGCCGTTGAGAAAGGAACTCTTCACATCCATTTGATACAGAAGGATGTTATGATGATTTGCATAGGCTAGCAGTATGCGAATGGCTTCAAGCCTAGCCACAGGAGCAAATGTTTCATCGAAGTCAATCCCTTCAACTTGAGTGTATCCTTGAGCAACGAGACGAGCCTTGTTTCTGACAACTTGACCATGCTCATCTTGCTTGTTGCGATATATCCATTTGGTGCCTATTATGTTGTGCTTGCGAGGGTCAGGACGCTTGACTAATTCCCACACATTGTTCAGCTTGAACTGTTGAAGCTCTTCTTGCATAGCTTGAATCCATTCAGGTTCCATGAAGGCTTCAGCAACTTTGTTGGGTCCAGATATTGAGACAACTGCAAAGTGCCCACAGAAATTTGCTAGTTGTGTTGCTCTTGAACAAGTGAGTGGACCAGGTGCATTGATGCTATCAATTATCTTCTCAATCTGTACTTCATTTGCAACATGAGGATGAACTGGACGAAGATTTTGCTCTTGCTGATCATTGTCTTCATTTGGAGGATTGGCTTCAGGCTGAGCATTGTCTTCAGGTTGATTAGGCGCAGAAATGATAAGTTCTTCTTCAGCCTGAGCTTCAGATGGTATGATTTCTCCAGTTCCCATGAGCTTGATGGACTCACTAGGTGGAACTTCATCTAGCACATTTGGCAGGTGCTTTCTTTGTGAGCCATTAGTCTCATCAAACCGCACATCTACAGTTTCAACCACTTTATAGTGAAAGAGGTTGAAGACTCTGTAGGAGTGCGAATCCTTTCCATAACCAAGCATAAAACCTTCATGTGCTTTCGGTTCAAATTTTGAAGTGTGATGTGGATCCTTGATCCAGCACCTAACACCAAATACTCTGAAGTAACTGACATTTGTCTTCTTACCAGTTAGGAGTTCATAGGATGTCTTATTCAGAAGCTTGTGAAGATAAACACGGTTGATGACATGGCATGCAGTATCAATGGCTTCGTGCCAGAACTTTCTTGGAGTCTTGTATTCATTAAGCATCGTCCGAGCCATCTCAATGAGTGTTCTGTTCTTGCGCTCCACGATGCCATTATGCTGAGGTGTGTACGGAGCTGACAACTCATTAGTGATGCCCAATGTGTCCAGGTAAAGGTCGAGGCTGGTGTTCTTGAATTCTGTGCCGTTGTCACTTCTGATATGCTTGATCTTGACGCCATAGTTCATCATGGCACGGTTGGCGAAACGTCTGAAGACATCCTGCACTTCAGTCTTGTAGAAGATTATATGCACCCATGTATATCTTGAATAATCATCAACAATGACGAAGCCATAGAGACACGCAGTGGTAGTGAGAGTAGAGTAGTGAGTAGGGCCAAATAAGTCCATGTGTAGCAGCTCGAAGGGTTGAGATGTCGTCATGATTGTCTTCGAGGGATGCTTGGCCCTTGTCATCTTTCTAGCTTCGCAGGCACCACACAGATGATCTTTCTTGAACTTGACGCCCTCGATGCCTACGATGTGTTTCTTCTTTGCGAGAGTGTACAGGTTCCTCATGCCAGCATGCCCTAGCCTCCGATGCCAGAGCCAGCACTCTGAAGCTTTTGCCAAAAGACATACGGCTAGTTGTGGTCCTGCTGAGAAATCTACCATGTAAAAATCATCTTTCCGATACCCTTCAAAGACTAGAGACTTGTCAGATTCCATTAGAACAAGGCAACGATATTTTCCAAATATCACAATCATGTTCAAGTCACAAAGCATTGAGACAGACATTAAGTTGAAACCAAGGGATTCAACAAGCATCACTTTTTCCATGTGCTGATCCTTTGAGATTGCAACTCTACCTAGACCCAATACCTTGCTTTTACCTGTGTCAGCAAATGTGATGTGGCTCTTGTCAAATGGACGTAAGGTTGAGTCCATGAGAATACTTTGATCACCAGTCATATGATTAGTGCATCCACTGTCCATAATCCATTCTGAAGCATGTGGTGTCATACCCTATAGTACAGTTAGGGGGATAGGCTTCACCAAGAGTATTGTGAAGCATAAACATTTGACGGACAAGAGGATTATCAAAGCTCATATCAAGGTTAGGACAGATAGGATGATTGGCAAGCGATTCAGGAACAAAATACATGGTAAGACCATTTGGGCATTTTATCTTGCGCCCCACAAGATGTTTTAGGTCCCCAGCAATAGCATCGGACGCCTTTGATTTCCGGCTGGAGACCTTTCCCTGCAAAAGATAGTTAAGTTTTCTTAATCACCCACATTTTCAGGGGTGGCTTCGAAGCAATGAATCTAAGTGCAGCATCTGAGAACTTCGGCTTTGGAGCCCTAGCAAATAGCCTTGCAGAAGGTGAATAATACTCATATGAATAAGCAGAAAAGTTCTTAGTTTTATGAACATAGCGGTTTGAAGAAACACGCTCATATTCATACATTTGAGTGTGATTTCCCTGCAAAACATTGGTGTTAGGGTGACTCGGGCGAGTCCTCTGTCTGTATGAAGCCTTTGGGCCATATCAAGCCTTTGGTCTGGTGTTTTTCTTCTTCCCTTGTGGTGTCATGATGACATTCACAGGAAGATTCTCAAGACAACTTTTGGGTACCCAGATCTTCTTCACAGGCGGTCCATTCCTACAGTTAGTACCAATATACCTGGCAAACACTTCCCCAGTCTGATTCTTAAACAGTTTATAGTTTGCATCAAAGGATTCATCAATGACAATTTGGTTAGCACAAGTGAAGCCAGATAAGGTGGATGGGTCCACTGAAGGTCCCTTTGCAGCAACCCATGTGGTTTTGGGGTACTGCTCAAGCTTCCAGTAAGAACCATCAACATTCATTTTCCTCTCGAACCCAACACCCTCTTTCCTAGGGTTTCGGTTCAGAATCTGCTTTTTAAGGACATCACATAGTGCTGATGCCCTTTGAGACTTTTGTACATCCCTGTCTCAAGCAATGTCTTCAACCTAGCATTTTCATCAACAATAGCAGTGGCATCCTCGGCAGAGGGGTTAGTTACCACATCAACAGTTGAAGATATTGCAACAGTAGCAGCAGTCGAACATTCAGCAACAGAAGTAGCGTTATCACGCTCAACGCATTTTAGACATGGTGGTTCAAATCCTTCCTGAGTGGGACTGATCTGTTGAGCGTGAAGTGACACGTTTTCTTTTTGAAGATCTTCATGAACTTCTCTCAATTTCTCAAGTTCTTGCTTCCTTTGAAGATATAATCATAGGAAAGCTTTTCATGAGTTGTTGAGAGCGTTTCATGACGACTTTCAAGTTCCTCATACTTAACATGAAGATTTTTTATGTCTTCAATTAAGGACTGAGATCAGGTCATTTCCGCGTCCAACAGGTCATCGCTTTTGTCTAACAGTTTTTGAATATGTTCCATAGCTTTCTGTTGTTCAGTTGCAATTTTAGCAAGTGTTTTGTAGCTGGGTTTGGATTCACAATCAGAGTCATCTTCACTTGATGTTTGAAATTAAGCATCGCGTGAGTTTACCTTGGCACCACGTGCCATGAAGCAGAAGGTGGGAGCGGAGTCGTCCTTGTCATTAGCATCAGTGTTGGTGACGGAGCCATTGTCTTTAGTGTTGAAGATGGACTTGGCAACGTAGGCTGTAACTAGAGCCAGACTTGCAACACCAGAGTCGGACTCCTCCTCAGACTCCACCTTCGCCTCCTCAGAAGCAGACTCCTCCTCTGAATCCATCTCCTTGCAAACAAAAGCACGAGCCTTGCCAGATGAGCTCTTCTTGTGTGATGAAGACTTGGAAGAAGACTTTGAGGATTTCTTCTTCTTCTTGTCATCAGAATCATATTCCTTGCTCTTCTTCTTCTTGTTGTTGTTTTTATTGTCCCACTGCGGACACTCAGAGATGTAGTGACCAGGTTTCTTGTGGTCATGAGTAGAAGCTTCATCATTTCTTGAGCTGGATCGTGAAGACTTTCTGAAGACTTTCTGAAGCCTTTCTTCTTAGTGAACTTCTGGAACTTCTTCACAAGCATAGCAAACTCCTTTCCAATGTCTTCAGGATCACCAGAACTGCAGCCAGAATCTTCTTCAGATGAGGAAATAGCCTTTGCCTTCAAAGCACGAGTTCAACCTTAGTTGGGACCATAGATGTCTCTTTTCTCAGATAGCTGAAACTCATGTGTATTGAGCCTCTCAAGTATGTCAGACAGATTGAGTGTCTTGAAGTCGGGGCATTCTTGAATCATCAGGGCTAGGGTGTCAAACAAGCTGTCAAGTGATCTCAGGAGTGTCTTGACGATTTCATGCTTGGTGATCTCAGTAGCGCCTAGAGCATGAAGCTCATTTGTGATGTCAGTGAGGCGATCAAACGTGAGCTGGACATTCTCATTGTCGTTTCACTTGAAGCGGTTGAAGAGGTTGCGAAGGACACTGATCCTTTGATCTCTCTGGGTTGATACGCCTTCGTTGACCTTGGAGAGCCAGTCCCGCACTAACCCGACGTTTCGGAGCACTCACACGGCCATACTGTCCTTTGGTCAGATGACCACAGATGATGTTCTTGGTAGTAGAATCCAGTTGAACGAACTTCTTGACATCAGCAGGGGTGACACCTTCACCTGTCTTGGGAACGATGTTCTTGACGACATACCATAGAGCGGCATCAATGGCTTCAAGATGCATGCGCATCTTATTCTTCCAGTAGGGGTAATCAGTGCCATCGAAGACAGGGCACGCAATGGAGACTTTGATTATCCCTGCAGTCGACATAGCTAAAAATCCAGGTGGTTAAACCGAATCACACAGAACAAGGGAGTAACTTGCTCTGATACCAATTGAAAGAGCTAGTTATCGACTAGAGGGGGGTGAATAGGTGATTTTTTTGAAAGTCTTCAAAACATGGAAGTTTCGAAGAAAAACGATAGAAATGAACCTATTAACATGCAGCGGAAGGTAGACTACACTAGACAGGCCATAGTCAAGTAAGTAATGAAGCTAAAGCACGAAGACTATTAGCAGCTAGGTAGTATGGATCAAGATGGAAGAGAGTATGAAGCCAAACACAATATTCGTCACACAGTGAAGTCAAATAGATCAGGCAAGCATGCAAATGACTTCACGAAGACAAACTGTAGGTAAAGAGAGGGAGAAGATAGAACCAGTTGCTTGGTGAGGGCAAGGATTTGTTGGACCAGTTCCAGTTGCTGTGACAACTATACGTCTGGTTAGGGAGGCTGAGATTCAACTCAGAAGACCGCGTCTTCACCTTATTCCCCTTGATCTAAGGACACTTAGTCCTTGCCCAATCACTCTGGTAAGTCTTCAAGGTAGAATTCCAAACCTTCACAGACTTCGTTCACCGGCAATCCACAATGACTCTTGGATGCTCAGAATGCGACGCCTAACCGGCTGGAGGATTGATATGTCTCCAACGTATCTATAATTTTTGATTGCTCCATGCTACTTTATCTACTGTTTTGGACTATAATGGGCTTTATTTTCCACTTTTATATTATTTTTGGGACTAACCTATTAACCGGAGGCCCAACCCAGAATTGTTGTTTTTCGCCTTTTTTAGTGTTTCGAAGAAACAGAATATCAAACGGAGTCCAAACGGAATGAAACCTTCGGAAACGTGATTTTCTCATCGAAAGTGATCCAGGAGACTTGGACCCTACGCCAAGGAACCAGAGAGGCGGTCACGAGGGTGGGGGGCGCCCCCCCTTAGGGCGCGCACCCCTGCCTTGTGGGCCCCCTGTTGCTCCACGGACGTACTCCTTCCTCCTATATATACCTCGCACTTCAAACGATCGAACAGGGCCAAAACCTAATTCCACCGCCGCAACTTCCTGTATCCACGAGATCCCATCTTGGGGCCTGTTCCGGAGCTCCGCCGGAGGGGGCATCCACCACGGAGGGCTTCTTCATCATCACCATAGCCCCTCTGATGAAGTGTGAGTAGTTTACTTCAGACCTTCGGGTCCATAGCTAGTAGTCTTCTATCTTTTTGGATCTCAATACAATGTTCTCCCCCTCTCTCGTGGAGATCTATTCGATGTAATCTTCTTTTTGCAGTGTGTTTGTTGAGACCGATGAATTGTGGGTTTATGATCCAGCTTATCTATGAATAATATTTGAATCTTCTCTGAATTCTTTTATGTATGATTGAGTTATCTTTGCAAGTCTCTTCGAATTATCCATTTGGTTTGGCCAACTAGATTGGTAGTTCTTGCAATGGGAGAAGTGCATGGCTTTGGGTTCAATCTTGCGGTGTCCTTACCGAGTGACAGAAAGGGTTGCAAGGCACGTATTGTATTGTTGCCATCGAGGATAACAAGATGGGGTATTTATCATATTGCATGAATTTATTCCTCTACATCATGTCATCTTGCTTAAGGCTTTACTCTGTTTTTAACGTAATACTCTAGATGCATGCTGGATAGCGGTAGATGAGTGGAGTAATAGTAGTAGATGCAGAATCATTTCGATCTTCTTGTCTCGGACGTGATGCCTATATACATGATCATACCTAGATATACTCATAACTATGCTCAATTCTGTCAATTTCTCAATAGTAATTTGTTCACCCACCGTAGAATACTTGTGCTCTTGAGAGAAGCCACTAGTGAAACCTATGGCCCCCGGGTCTATTCTCATCATATCAATCTCCATCACTTTAATACTTGCTTTGTTTTTTACTTTGCCTTTACTTTTCACTTTGCATCTTTATACCAAAAATACCAAAAATATTATCTCTATCAGATCTCACTCTCGTAAGTGATCGTGAAGGGATTGACAACCCCTAATCGCGTTGGTTGCGAGTAGCTATCATTTTGTGCAGGTACGAGGTACTTGTGCGTGGCCTCCTACTGGATTGATACCTTGGTTCTTAAAAACTGAGGGAAATACTTACGCTATTGCGCTGCATCATCCTCTCCTCTTCGGGGTAAACCAACACAAGCTCAAGACGTAGCAAGAAGGATTTCTGGCGCCGTTGTCGGGGAGTCTACGCAAAAGTTAACATACCAAGTACCCATCACAATCCCTATCTCTCGCATTACATTATTTGCCATTTGCCTCTCGTTTTCCTCTCCCCCACTTCACCCTTGCTATTTTATTCGCCCTCTCTTTCCCAATCTCCTCCTCTTTTTCCCTTTGCCTTTTTCTCGTCCACTTGTTTGCTCGTGTGTTGGATTGCTTGTTTGTCACAATGGCTCAAGATGCTACCAAATTGTGTGACTTACCAATACCAATAATAATGATTTCCTTAGCACTCCGATTGCTCCTCTTGCCAATACTAAATCTTGTGAAATCAATACTGCTTTGTTGAATCTTGTTATGAAAGATCAATTCGCCGGCCTTCCTAGTGAAGATGCGCTACTCATCTGAATAGCTTTCTTGATTTATGTGATATGCAAAAGAAAAGAGATGTTGATAATGATGTCGTTAAATTGAAGCTATTTCCTTTTTCGCTTAGAGATCGTGCTAAAGCCTGGTTTTCATCTTTGCCTAAAAATAGTATTGATTCTTGGAACAAGTGCAAAGATGCTTTTATCTCTAAGTATTTTCGTCCCGCTAAGATTATCTCTCTTAGGAACGATATTATGAATTTTAAGCAACTTGATCATGAACATGTTGCACAAGCTTGGGAGAGAATGAAATTAATGATACGTAATTATCCTACTCATGGTTTGAACTTATGGATGATTATACAAAAAAATATGCTGGATTGAATTTTGCTTCTAGAAATCTTTTAGATTCGGCCGCGGGAGGCACTTTTATGGAAATCACTTTAGGAGATGCTACTAAACTCCTAGATAATATTATGGTTAATTATTCTCAATGGCATACTGAAAGATCTACTAATAAAAAAGTGCATGCAATAGAAGAAATCAATGTTTTGAGTGGAAAGATGGATGAACTTATGACATTATTTGCTACTAAGAGTGTTTCTTCTGATCCTAATGATATGCCTTTGTCTACTTTGATTGAGAATAATAATGAATCTATGGATGTGAATTTTGTTGGTAGGAATAATTTTGGTAACAACGCGTATAGAGGGAATTTTAATCTTAGGCCTTATCCTAGTAATCCTTCTAATAATTATGGAAATTCCTACAACAACTCTTATGGAAATTTTAATAAGATGCCCTTTGAATTTGAGAGTAGTGTTAAAGAGTTTATGAATTCACAAAAGAATTTTAATGCTTTGCTTGAAGAGAAATTGCTTAAAGTTGATGATTTGGCTAGGAACGTTGATAGAATTTCTCTTGAGGTTGATTCTTTAAAGCTTAGATCTATTCCTCCTAAGCATGATATCAATGAGTCTCTCAAAGCTATGAGAATTTCCATTGATGAGTGCAAAGAAAGAACCGCTAGGATGCGTGCTTCCAAAGATGCCTTTATTAAAGCGTGTTCTTCTAATTCCTATGATAATCAAGATGAAGATCTAAAAGTTACTGATGTGTCCCCTATTAAATCTTTGTTTTGCAATATGAATCTTGATGAAACTGAATATGATCTTCCTTTACCTAGAAGGTGTTCTAAGAATTCGGAGTTTTTGGATCTTGATGATGAAATTGATAAAAGTGGGATTGAAAGAAATAAAAACCTAGATGTTGATGAACCCACTATTTTGGATCTCAAGGAATTTAATTATGAAAATTGCTCTTTAATTGATTGTATTTCCTTGTTGCAATCCGTGCTAAATTCTCCTCATGCTTATAATCAAAATAAGGCATTTACCGAACACATTGTTGATGCCTTGATGCAATCTTATGAAGAAAAACTCGAGTTGAAAGTTTCTATCCCTAGGAAACTCTCTGATGAGTGGGAACCTACTATCAAAATTAAAATTAAAGATCATGAGTTTAATGCTTTGTGTGATTTGGGTGCTAGTGTCTCTACTATTCCCAAAACTTTGTGTGATTTGCTAGATTTCCGTGACTTTGATGATTGCTCTCTAAACTTGCATCTTGCGGATTCCACTATTAAAAAGCCTATGGGAAGAATTAATGATGTTCTTATTGTTGCAGATAGGAATTATGTGCCCGTAGATTTTATCGTTCTTGATATAGATTGCAATCCTTCATGTCCTATTATTCTTGGTAGACCTTTCCTTAGAACGATTGGTGCAATTATTGATATGAAGGGAGGAAATATTAGATTCCAATTTCCATTAAAGAAAGGCATGGAACACTTTCCTAGGAAGGAAATAAAATTACCATATGAATCTATTATGAGAGCCACTTATGGATTGCCTACCAAAGATCTATCCTCGCTTTTATGCCTAGCTAGGGGCGTTAAACGATAGCGCTTGTTGGGAGGCAACCCAATTTTATTTTTAGCTTTTGTTTTTTCTTCTGTTTAGGAATAAATAATCCATATAGAATCTGTTTAGATGTGGTTTTATCTTTTAATTAGTGTTTGTGCCAAGTTAAACCTATTGGATCTTCTTGGATGATAGTTATTTGATCTTGCTGTAATTTCCAGAAACTTTGCGCTCAGTGCCCGAATTGTTAAAAATCACCAGAACGTGATAAAATATTGATTCCAATTGCTGATGATCAATAAACAAATTGTCTAGGTCGTCTAATTTTGGTTAAAAAAATTGAGTTCTAGAAGTTTGCGTTAGTTACAGATTACTACAGACTGTTCTGTTTTTGACAGATTCCGTTTTGCGTGTGTTGTTTGCTTATTTTGATGAATCTATGGCTAGTAAAATAGTTTATGATCCACAGAGAAGTTGGAATACAGTAGGTTTAACACAAATATAAATAAAGAATGAGTTCATTACAGTACCTTAAAGTAGTCTTTTGTTATCTTTCTCTAACGGAGCTCACGAGATTTCTATTAAGTTTTGTGTTGTGAAGTTTTCAAGTTTTGGGTGAATTCTTTTGATGGATTATGGAACAAGGAGTGGCAAGAGCCTAAGCTTGGGGATGCCCATGGCACCCCCAAGATAATCCAGGGACACCAAAAAGTCAAAGCTTGGGGATGCCCCGGAAGGCATCCCCTCTTTTGTCCACTTCCATCGGTAATTTACTTGAAGCTATATTTTTATTCACCACATGAAAAGTGTTTTGCTTGGAGCGTCTTGTATTATTTGTGTCTTTGCTTGTTAGTTTACCACAATCATCCTTGCTTTACACACCTTTTGAGAGAGCCATACATGAATTGAAATTTGATAGAATACTCTATGTGCTTCACTTATATCTTTTGAGCTTGATAGTTTTGCTCATAGTGATTCACTTATATCTTTTGAGCGTGATAATTTTTGCTCTAGTACTTCACTTAGATCTTTTAGAGCACGGTGGTGGATTTGTTTTAAAGAAACTATTGATCTCTCATGCTTTACTTAGATTATTTTGAGAGTCATTAATAGCATGGTAATTTGCTTAATATTAATATACTTGGTATTCAAGATATGTGAAACTTTCTTTTGAGTGCGTTGAATACTAAGATAAGTTTGATGCTTGATAATTGTTTTGAGATATGGAGCTGATAATATCAAAGTCGTGCTAGTTGAGTAGTTGTGAATTTGAGAAATGCTTGTGTTGAAGTTTGCAAATCCCGTAGCATGCACGTATGGTTAAAGTTGTGTAACAAATTTGAAACATGAAGTGTACCTGGCTTGTGCGTCCTTATGAGTGGCGGTCGGGGACGAGCGATGGTCTTTTCCTACCAATCTATCCCCCTAGGAGCATGCGCATTGTACTTGATTTTTGATGACTTCTAAATTTTTGCAATAAGTATATGAGTTCTTTTGACTAATGTTGAGTCCATGGATTATACGCACTTTCACCTTTCCGCCTTTGCTAGCCTCTTCGGTACCATGCATTGCCCTTTCTCACCTTGAGAGTTGGTGCAAACTTCGCCGGTGCATCCAAACCCCGTGATATGATACGCTCTATCACACATAAACCTCCTTATATCTTCCTCAAAACAGCCACCATACCTACCTATTATGGCATTTCCATAGCCATTCCGAGATATATTGCCATGCAACTTCCACCATCATTATTATGACATACATTACTTTTGTCATATTGCCATTGCATGATCATGTAGTTGACATCGTATTTGTGGCAAAGCCACCATGCATTATTTTTCATACATGTCACTCTTGATTCATTGCACCATCCCGGTACACCGCCGGAGGCATTCATATAGTCATACCTTGTTCTAGTTTCGAGTTGTAATCCTTATGTTGTAATCAATAGAAGTGTGATGATCATCATTGTTAGAGCATTGCCCCCCAAAAAAGAGAAAGGCCAAAAATAAAAAAAGGGCCCAAAAAAGAAAATAAATAAAAGGGCAATGTTACTATCTCTTTTTCCACACTTGTGCTTCAAAGTAGCACCTTGTTCTTCATGTAGTGAGTCCCATATATTGTGCTTCAAAGTAGCACCATGTTTTTCATATAGTGAGTCTCATATGTTGTATTTTTTATACTAGTGGGAATTTTTCGTTATAGAACTTGGCTTGTATATTCCTACGATGGGCTTCCTCAAAATGCCTTAGGTCTTCGTGAGCAAGCAAGTTGGATGCACACCCACTAGTTTTCTTTTGTTGAGCATTCATAGCTCTAGTGCATCCGTTGCATGGCAATCCCTACTCCTCATGTTGACATCAATTGATGGGCATCTCCATAGCCCGTTGATTATCCCCGTCAACGTGAGACTTTCTCCTTTTTTGTCTTCTCCACACAATCCCCATCATCATATTCTATTCCACCCATAGTGCTATATCCATGGCTCACGCTCATGTATTGCGTGAAGGTTGAAAAAGTTTGAGATTACTTAAGTATGAAACAATTAGTTGGCTTGTCATCGGGGGTATAGAAGTTGGGAACATCTTTGTGTGACGAAAATGAAACATAGCCTAACTATATGATTTTGTAGAGATGAACTTTCTTTGGCCATGTTATTTTGAGAAGACACGATTACTTTGATTAGTATGCTTGAAGTATTATTATTTTTATGTCAATATGAACTTTTGTCTTGAATCTTTCGGGTCTGAATATTCATACCACAATTAAGAAGATTTACATTGAAATTATGCCAAAGTATCACTCCGCATCAAAATTTCTCTTTTTATCATTTGCCTACTCGAGGACGAGCAGGAATTAAGCTTGGGGATGCCTGATACGTCTCCAACGTATCTATAATTTTTTATTGCTCCATGCTACTTTATCTACTGTTTTGGACTATAATGGGCTTTATCTTCCACTTTTATTATTTTTGGGACTAACCTATTAACCGGAGGCCCAGCCCAGAATTATTGTTTTTTGCCTTTTTCAGTGTTTCGCAGAAACAGAATATCAAACGGAGTCCAAATGGAATGAAACCTTCGGAAACGTGATTTTCTCACCGAACGTGATCCAGGAGACTTGGACCCTATGCCAAGGAACCAGAGAGGCGGTCACGAGGGTGGGGGCTCCCCCCCTAGGGCGCGCCCCCCTGCGTCGTAGGCCCCCTGTTGCTCCACCGATGTACTCCCTCCTCCTATATATACCTACGTACCCCCAAACGATCAGAACAGGAGCCAAAAACCTAATTCCACCGCCGCAACTTCCTGTATCCACGAGATCCCATCTTGGGGCCTGTTTGAGCTCACTGAGGGGGCATCCACCACGGAGGGCTTCTACATCATCACCATAGCCCCTCCGATGAAGTGTGAGTAGTTTACTTCAGACCTTCGGGTCCATAGCTAGTAGCTAGATGGTTTCTTCTCTCTTTTTGGATCTCAATACAATGTTCTCCCCCTCTCTCGTGGAGATCTATTCGATTTAATCTTCTTTTTGCGGTGTGTTTGTTGAGACCGATGAATTGTGGGTTTATGATCCAGCTTATCTATGAATAATATTTGAATCTTCTCCGAATTCTTTTATGTATGATTGAGTTATCTTTGCAAGTCTCTTCGAATTATCCGTTTGGTTTGGCCAACTAGATTGGTAGTTCTTGCTATGGGAGAAGTGCATGGCTTTGGGTTCAATCTTGCGGTGTCCTTACCTAGTGACAGAAAGGGTTGCAAGGCACGTATTGTATTGTTGCCATCGAGGATAACAAGATGGGGTATTTATCATATTGCATGAATTTATTCCTCTACATCATATCATCTTGCTTAAGGCGTTACTCTGTTTTTAATTTAATACTCTAGATGCATGCTAGATAGCGGTCGATGAGTGGAGTAATTGTAGTAGATGCAGAATCGTTTCGATCTACTTGTCTCGGACGTGATGCCTATATACATGATCATACCTAGATATACTCATAACTATGCTCAATTCTGTCAATTGCTCAACAATAATTTGTTCACCCACCGTAGAATACTTATGCTCTTGAGAGAAGCCACTAGTGAAACCTATGGCCCTCGGGTCTATTCTCATCATATCAATCTCCATCACTTTAATACTTGCTTTGTTTTTACTTTTCCTTTACTTTTCACTTTGCATCTTTATACCAAAAATATTATCTCTATCAGATCTCACTCTCGTAAGTGACCATGAAGGGATTGACAACCCCTAATCGCGTTGGTTGCGAGTAGCTATCGTTTTGTGCAGGTACGAGGGACATGTGCGTGGCCTCCTACTGGATTGATACCTTGGTTCTCAAAAACTGAGGGAAATACTTATGCTATTGTGCTGCATCATCCTCTCCTCTTCGAGGAAAACCAACGCAAGCTCAAGACGTAGCAAGGATTCACAGTCCTCAAGTGTAACAAGTCTTCAGGTCATGCAGACAGAAAGACTTCAGTGATGCCAAACACTCTTTGGGCTCTGGGTGTTTTGGGCTTTGTCCTCGCAAAGATCTCTCTCTCAAATGCGTCGGAGGTGGGTTGCTCTCAAACGACTGTGTACTAACTCTGAGCAGCCACAAATTTATGGTGTAGGGGTGGGTGATACGTCTCCAACGTATCTATAATTTTTTATTGCTCCATGCTACTTTATGTATCGTTTTGGACTATAATGGGCTTTATTTTCCACTTTTATATTATTTTTGGGACTAACCTATTAACCGGAGGCCCAGCCCAGAATTGCTGTTTTTTGCCTATTTCAGTGTTTCGAAGAAACGGAATATCAAACGGAGTCCAAACGGAATGAAACTTTCGGGAACGTGATTTTCTCACCGAATGTGATCCAGGAGACTTGGACCCTACTCCAAGGAGTGCTAGAGGCGGTCACGAGGGTGGGGGGCGCGCCCCTCCCCCCTGGGCACGCCCCCTGCCTCGTGGTCCCCCTGACGCTCCACCGACGTACTCCTTCCTCCTATATATACCTCGCACTTCAACAGACCGGGGCGGAGCCAAAACCTAATTCCACCATCGTGCCTTCCTGTATCCACGAGATCCCATCTTGGGGCCTGTTCCGAGTCCACCGAGGGGGCATCCACCACGGAGGGCTTCTACATCAACACCATAGCCCCTCCGATGAAGTGTGAGTAGTTTACTTGGACCTTGGGTCCATAGTTAGTAGCTAGATGGCTTCTTCTCTCTTTTTGGATCTCAATACAATGTTCTCCCCCTCTCTCGTGGAGATCTATTCGATGTAATCTTCTTTTTGCGGTGTGTTTGTTGAGACCGATGAATTGTGGGTTTATGATCCAGCTTATCTATGGAAAATATTTGATTCTTCTCTGAATTCTTTTATGTATGTAGCGACCTGACCCAAAATCGGTCAAATCTCTGTGTCTGTACTATCCCAAGATCATGCTGGTACTCACAGTACATCGATAAACTAATCAAAGTTCAATCACACCTGAATATTATTACACGTTCCTCATATGGAGTCTTTATTACAAGGGAATAAATTCGGCTCAAGGCCAACTCATGAGAAATAAACTACTAATGCTGCGGAAGCGTAGAAGATAAGCGAGTCCATCCGACTCCAAAGGGCAATCGCCAAGCGCGGAGCGTAGCCTCACTCCTGATCGGAATATATCTCTGCAACATAAGACGTTGCAGCCACGTAGGTCAGCTTTTTGAATAAGCTGGCAAGTCATGAAGAATAACAATAATAAAGTTACTAACACTATATGCATTTTGGCTGTGGAGCTCTAAGTTTCATCATTTTGCGAAAAGCCAATTTTCTCCTACTACAGTGGACTTGCTTGCAAATTACTACAAATTGTTGGTAGTTATTGAGATGGTTCCGCCAACCAATATCTCATTCCCAAATTATTAAGTCATAAACCCCTCAAATTAATTCATTAATTTTAGTGTTGAGATTTCCGAATACTTCCAAGTTCCAGAGGCTCAAATTGTCCGTAACCGGGGACACGGCTAATCGATTAGATCTATAAACTCTGCAGAGGTTTATGACTTTCCCGCAAGAATCATTCCTCCTTTTAAGTCTTCGCACTTCATGGTGTTTGAAGACGGGACTAATGAAACAGGTCTTCCAAAGAGTTCTTCCTGCTACTGCCGTACCCATCCAATCCTACCGTTCTTCTACATCTCGTAGTACCGCCCAGCCAGCGTCACTACTAAGGTTAACCCAGCCAGAGCCCATAATGGCTTGCGGCTGCACAGTAAGCTTCCGGTCATGGGGCATCCATCCTTCTCTTCGTGGCTGGGTGAAGCTTTCCAAGATGTCATGGCACTTCTCCATGCATCCCGCCAACCACTGGGTTCTCCAGGTGCCCGCCAACCGCCCTCCACCCAAGAGTGAATTCAAGTCCATCTTGATTCTTGTAGTTCATGGGGTTTTCATCATCATTGACTCTCACATCTTGCTTATGAATTTCACTCAACCAAAACCCGCTCACGAGCATAGCAAAGTAAACTACTTCGTCCCGGGGTCATGGTAACAAGGGGATTGGTTCATCCTACCACATGATACTACTCAAGTTTAATAACTTCAAAATTTCAACTACTGCATGCATGGTGGGGTGGTGACGATTCTAATGCACAAAAACATAGGTATAGAAATAACATGATCAAAACTTGCCTTGCTGATGATCCTCGTAAGCTAAAGATTCGTAGTAGCAAGCTTCGCACTCCGGAAACTCTACCGAGACAAGCAATAATCACAATAAGCATAAAGCATAGGATCACATAACACAATAGCATAACAAAAGTAACACACAAAAAACCAACGAAGCAAAACCCAAAGGGAAAACTCAAAGAAAACCAACTCAAAGTTTTCCTACTTCAAACAACAACTAGAATAGTTTTATATAGCAAAAATTTTCCTAACATAACCTAATCATGGTTTTATGTTAACTTAACAGAAAAGATTTCATTAAGCAACTAGGAGCAAAAAGAATTAATTTAAAATCTATTAAGAAACTCCTATTAGGCCTAATTCAATTTTTATTAAGAAAAGTAAAATAAAACTTTCATTTATTATAAATAAAAGTTCATCCTATAAAGTGACAGAAACTATCCTAGAATAATCAATCACATGTTAAAATAAATTTATTTACTAATTAAATTAATAGGAAAACAGTAGCTAGTTAATTAATTAGGATTAACAAGATTCTGCTTAAAACTATTTATTTATTAATCCTAAAATACCCAAATTAATTTCTATGGTTTGGCAATGTCAAAATAAAGTTGGGACAAAAGAATCATATAAAATAATTTTTCTAACTCAAGTTATAGCAGATTTACTATTCTGACTAAAACTAAATTAAAGCAATTTTAATTAATTTTAACATAGCTAAATATATATTCTACAGAAACTACAGAAAATTTACAAACCAAAAAAAAAGAATCACCTAAAAATATTAAACAGAATAAAAGATATGAATTTTTCAAAACAGAAACTATTCTGTTAAAACAGAAAACAAAAATAAAAGAAAAAGGGCCTAATGGGCCTAAACGGGCCCTAGGGTTAAACTAAAACGGGCCGGGCTAATAAAAATAAACCTAACTAAAATAAACCGGAGACTAAACCGGGCCGGTCCGGTTTATTTTAAAAGAAATACACCTTCGGGGGCGATCTAATCCTAGCCGTTCATCACGCATCGGACGGGGGAGGGGAGTTCCGGTGGCTTACCGGAGCTCGGCGGCGGCGGCGGCGACGACGAGTGTGCCGAGGGCTCCGGTCGTCGGGGAGGTCGGGGAGTGGCCAAGGCGGGTCTTGGGAGCTCGGGAGCGTCTGGTGGAGTCGGGGAGGTCGGGAGTGGCTAGGGCGGCGACGGCGACGAAAATGGCGGCAAGGGGACTCGGGCTCCGGTGAGCTGGGTGAGAGGAAGGAGGGTCCGCAAGGGGCTAGGGGGGAATGGGGTGCGGGCGCCGGCTTATAGGCGGGGCCTCGGCCATGCTTCGGGGCGATCGGGAGGATCGGGATCCCGGATCCTTCGGGATCCCATGAAGCGGCGGCATGACGAGGTGGCGTGGGCGAGGAAGAGGGAGGTGGTGGGGCCTGCCTGTCGGAGAGATAGAGGGGGTGCGAGGCGAGCGGGCGACCGAGCCCAAGGGGTGTCGGGCGAGGGTGAGGTGAGGCGGTCTTTGGCTGGCCAGGCTAGGGTGGTGGGCATTGGTGGGCCAGTGGTGGGGTTTCAAGGGTGGTCGGGCAGGGGGCCTGTTGGCGCTGGGGGTTTTTTTTTTGAAATTATTTTTTAAAATAAAACAAAACAGAGTATAACTTATAAAATATAAATATTTTATATAGGGTATATATATACCAAAATGATCAGGGAAATATTCCCTATCATTTGCACATTTTTCCAAAGGCAAAATCCAAACTTTATAAAAATCCATTTTTTTCAAATTCAAATAAAATTCAGATTTGAATCCAAAACTTTTGGCAATGTTTTCCTCTGATATTTTTGGAGTGTCATGTTTACTCCTCTCATACTTTTGCTCAAGTATTTATCAGACATAGTTTTTGAAATGTCTCCCACTTGCCAAAGTTTGAATTCAAATTCAAAGGTCAAAATCCTCTGAAACTCCAAATGGCATTCAAATTCAAACAGGATGCATAGGATGCTTAGCTATAGTTGTAAAACATTCCAAATAGGAAATTTGGGATGTTACAATGTATGATTAAGTTATCTTTGCAAGTCTCTTCGAATTATCCGTTTGGTTTGGCCAACTAGATTGGTAGTTATTGCAACGGGAGAAGTGCTTAGCTTTGGGTTCAATCTTGCGTGACCTTACCCGCCATGTAAAGGGTTGCAAGGCACATATTGTATTGTTGCCATCGAGGATAACAAGATGGGGTATTTATCATATTGCATGAATTTATCCCTCTACATCATGTCATCTTGCTTAAGGCGTTACTCTGTTTTTAACTTAATATTCTAGATGCATGCTGGATAGCGGTCGATGAGTGGAGTAATAGTAGTAGATGCAGAATCGTTTCGGTTTACGTGTCACGGACGTGATGCCTATATACATGATCATTACCTGGATAACCTCATAACTATGCTCAATTCTATCAATCGCTCAACAGTAATTTGTTCACCCACCATAGAATACTTATGCTCTTGAGAGAAGCCACTAGTGAAACCTAGGGCCCCCGGGTCTATTCTCATCATATCAATCTCCATCACTTTATTTACTTGCTTTACTTTTACTTTTTACTTTGCATCTTTATACCAAAAATACCAAAAATATTATCTGTATCAGATCTCACTCTCGTAAGTGACCGTGAAGGGATTGACAACCCCTAAGCGTTGGTTGCGAGTAGCTATCGTTTTGTGAAGGTACGAGGGACTTGCGCGTGGTCTCCTACTGGATTGATACCTTGGTTCTCAAAAACTGAGGGAAATACTTACGCTACTATGCTGCATCATCCTCTCCTCTTCGGGGAAATCCAACGCAAGCTCGAGACATAGCAAGAAGAATTTCTGGCGCCGTTGCCGGGGAGGTCTACGCAAAAGTCAACATACCAAGTACCCATCACAATCCCTATCTCTCGCATTACATTATTTTTGATTTTCCTCTTGTTTTCCTCTCCCCCACTTCACCTTTGCCGTTTTATTTGCCCTCTCTTTCCCAATCTCCTCCTCTCTTTTGGTTGCACTTTCGTTTCTCGTTTGGTTGGATTAGATGCTTATTTATTCCTAAACAAAGAAGCCAATATCTATGGATCCTGATCCGCTTGCCAATCTTTTTAAGAGATCCAATTATGATGAACCAATTCCTAGTGATTTGGATGCACTAGATTATCTTTATAAGGTTTTGCCTAAAATCCGTAAAGTGACTCACGATGGATCTTTGAATAAAAAGCATGATTGCAATGATTTTATCATAAATTCTTTTGATGTCAATTGTGCTAATAAGATGCAAAACCCTAAGCTTGGGGATGCTAGTTTTGCCATGTCTACTACTTGTTGCAATGATCATGATTGGGGTGATTCTTCTTATGATCTTGAAAATTTATTTAAGCCCAATGATGAATATAAGATTGATAATAGTGTTTTCAATAATATTGAAAGTGGGTTTGGAAGAGTGTCAACTTTAGATCCCACATATTTGGATAACATTCAATCTTATGAAATTTTTGATAAAAGTGGGCTTGGAGAAATCATGACTTCAGTTAATGATAATCCCACTATTTTGGAAGAGTGTCAACTTCGCATGCATGTGGATCGTGTTGAGAATATGTTATGTGATAGCTATATTGTTGAATTTTCTTATGATCCTACATGTAATTATTATTAGAGAGGAAAATATGGTTATAGAAATTATCATGTTACTAAATTACCTCTCGTTATGTTGAGATTGCTATCGTCACTTTCTTCTTCCTCGCATATGCTAGTTTTTGCTTGCCTTGCAAATTTGTTTTCCTATAAGATGCCTATGCACAGGAAGTATGTTAGACTTAGATGTGTTTGTCACATGCTATATGATTCTCTATTTGTGCTTCAATTCTTGTCTTTCATGTGAGCATCATTGAAATCTCAATGCCTAGCTAAAAAGGCTTTAAAGAAAAGCGCTTGTTGGGAGACAACCCAATTTTTTCCTTGCTGCTTAGTAATAAATA
This sequence comes from Aegilops longissima, assembly GCA_021605205.1. Lineage (NCBI taxonomy): Eukaryota > Viridiplantae > Streptophyta > Magnoliopsida > Poales > Poaceae > Aegilops > Aegilops longissima. Next base: position 403,167,258 of record CM038676.1, on the reverse strand, counting down.
AATCCATCTAGCCTATGTTTAGATGTGGTTTTATATTTTAATTAGTGTTTGTGTCAAGTTGAACGTATTGGATCTTCTTGGATGATAGTTATTTGATCTTGCTGTAATTTCCAGAATCTTTGTGCTCAGTGCCCGAATTGTTAAAAATCACCAGAACGTGATAAAATACTGATTCCAATTGCTTATGATCAATATAAAAAAATTCCAGGTCCTATAATTTTGGTAGAATTTGTTGGGTTCCATAAGTTTGCGTTAGTTACAGATTACTACAGACTGTTCTGTTTTTGACAGATTCTGTTTTGCGTGTGTTGTTTGCTTATTTTGATGAATCTATGGCTAGTAAAATAGTTTATGGTCCATAGATAAGTTGGAATACAGTAGTTTTAACACCAATATAAATAAAGAATGAGTTCATTACAGTACCTTAAAGTAGTCTTTTGTTTTCTTTCTCTAACGGGGCTCACGAGATTTCTATTGAGTTTTGTGTTGTGAAGTTTTCAAGTTTTGGGTGAATTCTTTTGATGGATTATGGAACAAGGAGTGGCAAGAGCCTAAGCTTGGGGATGCCCATGGCACCCCCAAGATAATCCAAGGACACCAAAAAGTCAAAGCTTGGGGATGCCCTGAAGGCATCCCTCTTTAAATCCACTTCCATCGGTAATTTACTTTGAGCTATATTTTTATTCACCAACATGATATGTGTTTTGCTTGGAGCGTCTTGTATTATTTGATTCTTTGCTTGTTAGTTACCACAATCATCCTTGCTGTCACACCTTTTGAGAGAGCCATATATGAATTGAAATTTGATAGAATACTCTATGTGCTTCACTTATATCTTTTGAGCTTGATAATTTGCTCATAGTGCTTCACTTATATCTTTTTGAGCGTGATAATTTTTGCTCTAGTGCTTCACTTAGATCTTTTAGAGCACGGTGGTGGATTTGTTTTAAAGGAACTTGATCTCTCATGCTTCACTTAGATTATTTTGAGAGTCGGTAATAGCATGGTAATTCGCTTAATGTTAATATACTTGGTATTCAAGATATGTGAAACTTTCTTTTGAGTACGTTGAATACTAAGATAAGTTTGATGCTTGATAATTGTTTTGAGATATGGAGGTGATAATATCAAAGTCATGCTAGTTGAGTAGTTGTGAATTTGAAGCACAAGTCATTATTAGAGCATTACCCAAAAAAAGGCCAAAATAAAAAAAGAAAGGCCCAAAAAAAAGGGCAATGCTACTATCTCTTTTTCCACACTTGTGCTTCAAAGTAGCACCATGTTCTTCATGTAATGAGTCTCATATTTTGTGCTTCAAAGTTGCCCCATGTTTTTCATATAGTGAGTCTCATATGTTATCACTTTCATATACTAGTGGGATTTTTTCATTATAGAACTTGGCTTGTATATTCCTACGATGGGCTTCCTCAAATGCCCTAGGTCTTCATGAGCAGGCAAGTTGGAGGCACACCCACTAGTTTTCTTTTGTTGAGCATTCATAGCTCTAGTGCATCCGTTGCATGGCAATCCCTAATCCTCATGTTGACATCAATTGATGGGCATCTCCATAGCCCGTTGATTATCCTCGTCAACGTGAGACTTTCTCCTTTTTTTGTCTTCTCCACACAATCCCCATCATCATATTCTATTCCATCCATAGTGCTATATCCATGGCTCACGCTCATGTATTGCGTGAAGGTTGAAAAGGTTTGAGATTATTTAAGTATGAAACAATTGCTTGGCTTGTCATCGGGGGTATAGAAGTTGGGAACATCTTTGTGTGACGAAAATGAAGCATAGCCTAACTACATGATTTTGTAGGGATGAACTTTCTTTGGCCATGTTATTTTGAGATGACATAATTATTTTGATTAGTATGCTTGAAGTATTATTATTTTTATGTCAATATGAACTTTTGTCTTGAATCTTTCGGATCTAAATATTCATATCACAATTAAGAAGATTTACATGTAAATTATGCCAAAGTATCACTCCGCATCAAAAATTCTCTTTTTATCATTTACCTACTCGAGGACGAGCAGGAATTAAGATTGGGGATGCCTGATACGTCTCCAACGTATCTATAATTTTTGATTGCTCCATGCTACTTTATCTATTGTTTTGGACTACAATGGGCTTTATTTTCCACTTTTATATTATTTTTGGGACTAACCTATTAACTGGAGGCCCAGCCCAAAATTGCTGTTTTTTTGCCTATTTCATTGTTTCGAAGAAACGGAATATCAAACGGAGTCCAAACGGAATGAAACCTTCGGGAACGTGATTTTCTCACCGAACGTGATCCAGGAGACTTGGACCCTACTCCAAGGAGTGCCAGAGGTGATCACGAGGGTGGGGCGCGCGCCCCTCCCCCTGGGCACGCCCCCCTGCCTCGTGGGCCCCCTGACGCTCCACCGACGTACTCCTTCCTCCTATATATACCTAGGTACCCCCAACTGATCGGGGACGGAGCCAAAAACCTAATTCCACCGCCGTACCTTCCTCAGATCCACGAGACCCCATCTTGGGGCCTGTTCGAGTTCACGGGAGGGACATCCACCACGGAGGGCTTCTACATCAACACCATAGCCCCTCCGATGAAGTGTGAGTAGTTTACTTCAGACCTTCGGGTCCATAGTTAGTAGCTAGATGGCTTCTTCTCTTTTTGGATCTCAATACAATGTTCTCCCCCTCTCTCGTGGAGATCTATTCGATGTAATCTTCTTTTTTGCGGTGTGTTTGTTGAGACCGATGAATTGTGGGTTTATGATCCAGCTTATCTATGGAAAATATTTGATTCTTCTCTGAATTCTTTTATGTATGATTAAGTTATCTTTGCAAGTCTCTTGAATTATCCGCTTGGTTTGGCCAACTAGATTGGTAGTTCTTGCAACGGAGAAGTGCTTAGCTTTGGGTTCAATCTTGCGGTGACCTTACCCAATGATGTAAAGGGTTGCAAGGCACGATTGTATTGTTGCCATCGAGGATAACAAGATGGGGTATTTATCATATTGCATGAATTTATCCCTCTACATCATGTCATCTTGCTTAAGGCGTTACTCTATTTTTAACTTAAGACTCTAGATGCATGTTGGATAGCGGTCGATGAGTGGAGTAATAGTAGTAGATGCAGAATCGTTTGGTTTACTTGTCACGACGTGATGCCTATATACATGATCATTGCTCGGATAACCTCATAACTATGCTCAATTCTATCAATTGCTCAACAGTAATTTGTTCACCCACCGTAGAATACTTATGCTCTTGAGAGAAGCCACTAGTGAAACCTATGGCCCCCGGGTCTATTCTCATCATATCAATCTCCATCACTTTATTTACTTGCTTTGCTTTTACTTTTTACTTTGCATCTTTATACCAAAATACCAAAATATTATCTCTATCAGATCTCACTCTAAGTAAGTGACCGTGAAGGGATTGACAACCCTAAGCGTTGGTTGCAGTAGCTATCGTTTTGTGCAGGTACGAGGGACTTGCGATGGTCTCCTCTTGGATTGATACCTTGGTTCTCAAAAACTGAGGGAAATACTTACGCTACTGTGCTGCATCATCCTCTCCTCTTCGGGGAAATCCAACGCAAGCTCGAGACGTAGCAGTGGGCTATTTATAGCCACTAGGAAACCCGACCTGATTTGTCTGAAATGACCCTGGGTCACTAAGGAACTGACACATGTTCCAACGGTCAGATTTCAAACACATGCGGCAGCTTGACTTGGGCTACAAGTAAAGCTGACTTATCCGACTCTGGATAAGATTTACTCTCATTGTCTTCGCTCGAAGACATAGGATTTGGTTGAGCATCACTTTAGTCACTCTGACTTTGTTCACTTGGACCCTACTTAACAGTATGGTGGTTCCTATGACTCAACAAAGAAGAAAAGGAAACTACGAAACAGCTATGTCTTCTCACTCCATAGTCTTCACGTGAATGTCTTCTCGAGTCATAATCTTCGTTGTGGATATCTTCACATACCACCATTGTCTTCAATGTCTTCACACATTTTTATGGGTCATCTCCGGTAGGTAAACCAAATCAAATAGGGACTACTACATGTGTTATCCTGCAATTCTCACAAACACATTAGTCCCTCAACCAGGTTTGTCGTCAATACTCCAAAACCAACTAGGGGTGGCACTAGATGCACTTACACATGGTATCCAGAAACACTCCACCTTATTGGTTCGGAGGTTGAAGCCAAAGGCCTGTGATGACAATTTTTGACATGTTCGGTTGGAGATAAGGCTGATAATAAAGTACATTGATACATTGAATCAAATGCCTACTCCTTATCTATACCATCTATCAGACTGTCTAATAAGCTACAGTCTTCTTGCGAATATTTCATAGCTATCATCACTTGGTCATATACCAAGTTCACAGGAATCTCCTTTCCGTCTGGTCCCTGAGGTCCAACTCGGGCCATATGATTCGGATCGACTTTGGTGTAGCGCGTCTTCACCATCGCCCATGCTTCTTGTGCACCTTCCCGGCATGCGGACGCCTTCCATAGTTCAAAGCGGTGAGGGAGTCCTGGATTAGGGGGTCCTCGGACAGCCGGACTATATCCTTTGGCCGGACTATTGGACTATGAAGATACAAGATTGAAGACTTCGACCCGTGTCTGGATGGGACTCTCCATGGCGTGGAAGGCAAGCTTGGCAATACAGATATGTAGATCCCCTCCCTTGTAACTGACTCTGTGTAACCCTAGCCCCCTCCGGTGTCTATATAAACCGGAGGGTTTAGTCCGTAGGACAACGACAATCATACCATAGGCTAGCTTCTAGGGTTTAGCCTCTACGATCTTGTGGTAGATAACCTCTTGTAATACTCATATCATCAAGATCAATCAAGGAGGAAGTAGGGTATTACCTCCATCGAGAGGGCCCGAACCTGGGTAAACATCGTGTCCCCCGCCTCCTGTTACCATCCGCCTTAGACGCACAGTTCGGGACCCCCTACCCAAGATCGCCGGTTTTGACACCGACATTGGTGCTTTCATTGAGAGTTCCACTGTGCCATCATCATAAGGAAGGATGGCTCGTCTCGTTGTCAGGGACAACATCACCTCTGGGGGAGCCCTGGCTATAGGCCAAAATCTCCGACTAGGCGTCTTCGTCATGACCGCCCGTTCGGCCGCTGCGCCGACGATGACTTCTCGGGTCATCAGTTTTTGATTTTGTTTTTGCCACTCTAAATTTTGACAATTTTCCCATAGAATGGCAATTGTGATAACTGTCAAAAGCTAAGCGTGGCAAAAATGAAATGTCAAAATCTAGAGTGGCATAAGGAAAATTGGCAAAAACTAGAGTGGCAAAAACAAAATTTTCCCATCAAAAACAGCCTCCACATCGGCTCGGAACTCACCGAGCAGATGAATCCAATGGAGCTCTCCTCTTTGAATGAGCTCTTGGATCGCATCGCTGCTTTGGGAGTCGCTACGGACTATGATCGGATCGGGCTTAAACCCGACCAAATGGAGATTGACTCTCCGCCGGTCACCCATCAGATAGCGGTGGTGGAGGAGCAATGTGGCGATTCTTCCTCTATCTTGAGGATAAACTATGTCCGGATTCCCGAGCTCTCCGAGCCGGATACCCGTCTACGGGAGGACATCGCCCAAACCCTGAACCTAGAATCAGGCAGCGGGCCAGATGTATTGGGCAACATCCCGGAGCCCGAACTTCCAAGATCGGAAACCCCTCCGCCCCTGGGTCTCAGATCGGGTCAGGGTTCGGACTTAAATCCACCCACCCACCGAGATATAAGCGATCTTTCCCACATTAGACAAGAGCCCCAGGAGACAGTACACCACTATTGGGCCAGATTCCTCCTTGTAATGAACAAGGTCAAGGACTGTCGCGAGGAAGATGCAATTTCATTCTTTTGTAATAATTGCACGGACAAGGGAATCCTCAAAGCCATAAGTCGCCGTGACATAGCACACTTTGCTGACTTGGCGGCCATAGTACGGAAGTACTGTGCGATGGGAAGAGCCTGGAAAACCCAAACAAAATTTTGGGATAATCCGGCTCTGACAAAACCCCCAGTCCGAACTAAAAGGGTGCACTCTCATAAGTCGCCCGACTCAATTACAAAGAATCAAAAGCCCACTACAGGGCATGGAACCATATTGGAGGGATGGCTTAATGGGCCATGAAAAATTCACAGTACAACGGATACCATACCAACACACGGCCTTAGAGCATGTTGGGTACTCCGGCAGGTGGCCAAGAGCGGTGAGGATCTCCTCATTAAAAATACCGCAGAGCACCATCCTGTGGATAACAACAATACAATATTGACAGTCTTCGAGACCTTCGCCTCAAACAATAGGCGTAAGCGAGCACTCTGCAGCCTTGCCGAAGTCTGCCATGTGGCAGCAATAAATTGATAATCCCCAAGTGCAAGGAATCATCGTAGCACTTTACAAAGATGGAAGTGATAATTATGGAGTGTCGAGCCCACAAAGAGATAAAGGTAAGATCAATATTCTCTCAAGCCCTATCTGCCACTGATACGACTCTACATGCACCGAACGTTTACTTCCAACTAGAAACGAGAAATAAAACTACGTTGTGGGTATGAAGAGGATAACTTTGCATGATATCAGAGAGCTAAAACATAAAAGTAGGTGTTGTTATCATAAATTTAGAATATAATACTAAATAATATAAATAGCGAGTGTGGAATAATGGTGGATCGGTGTGCGGAATTGTCCTAGGAAATTGTTAACAAGACCGGTAATCACTATTGCAATTTTATATGAGGGAGAGGCATAAGCTAACATACTTTCTCTACTTGGATCATATGCACTTATGATTGGAACTCTAGCAAGCATCCGCAACTACTAAAGATCATTAAGGTAAAACCCAACCATAGCATTAAAGCATCAAGTCCTCTTTATTCCCATACGCAACAATCCTCTTACTCGGGTTTGTGTTTCACCACTCACCAACCCACTATAAGCGAATCATGAACGATTGCAACACCCTACAGCGGAACCCCTCACGCTATGCCGACACGGAGGGCACCATAGGACACCACCAAAGTAAAACATACAACTCATACCAATCTAGATCATCAATCAACCCAAAGACAAAAGATATCTACTCAAAACATCATAGGATGGCAACACATCATTGGATCATAATATGTGGCATAAAGCACCATTTTCAAGTAGGGATTACAGCGGGGTGCGGGAGAGTGGACCGCGTAAAAGAGATGAGGATGGTGATGATGATGGTGATGTTGATGAAGACGATCACCATGGCGATGATTCCCCTCCCGATGGCACTCCGGTGCCACCGGAAAAGAGGAGGAGAGGTTCTCCCCCTTGTGCTTCCTCCTCCATGGCCTCCACCCTCTGGTCCTTGGCCTTCATGATGATGAAGACCCCTCCGGGATACTCCTCCATGGCCACCGGTGATGATGGCCCCCTCCGGCAGGGTGCCGGAGAGGGCCCCGATTGGTTTTTCGTGGCTACAGAGGCTTGCGGTGGCGGAACTTCGGATCCAATCTCTGTTCTGGAAGTTATAGGGTACGAGAGTATATATGGGTGCAGGGAGGACGTCGGTAGACTTCCGGGCTGGCCACGAGGTAGGGGGGCGCACCCCAGGGGGGTGGGCGTGCCCCCCACCCTCGTGGGCAGCCCTGGACTCCCCTGGTGAGCTTCCTGTACTCAATGGGCTTCTTCTGGTCCAAAAATAGGTTCCGTGGAGTTTCAGGTCTTTTGGACTCCGTTTGATATTCCTTTTCTTCGAAACATTGAAATAGGCAAAAAAACAGCAATTCTAGGCTGGGCCTCCGGTTAATAGGTTAGTCCCAAAAATAATATAAAAGTGGAAAATCAAGCCCAATATTGCCTGAAACAGTAGATAATATAGCATGGAGCAATCAAAAATTATAGATACGTTGGAGACGTATCAG